>OX463763.1:1422885-1671633 GCA_949825005.1 Gasteruption jaculator | reverse complement strand
AAAACTTCGAAATGGTCAATAAAAATTAAAGACGAGAAAATTCTGAAGATTAAAATAGATTAGGACATGACATCACTTGAATATGTTGTCTCCTGCCAAGAAATTGCAATTCATTAAAAATCTCTTGAAGTGACGTTAAACTCCCATGCATGAAAGGAATGAGCAAGTGTAAGAAAATTCCTGCAATGTTGCATTTTTCATGCGTAGGAGTAATTGACATTTTGATCCTGCCGCAAGAACATACCGATGCTAATAAAAATTGTAATAAATTAGCTTGGAATAATGGTACAAGAGATTATAAGAAGTATTTTTTTACTGTTTTTGATAAGACGATGTAGTCTGATGTTGCAGAGAGCAACTGTGCATCGCATTAGTACATTCACAGAACGCGAGATAACGTATCAACATATGTCATGATTAAATTTACTGACAATATTCTGCTAGCTCTGATGCCACTGCAATATGCAAATTGCGCTCTGCTGCAAATTCTTTTCAGTTGTTACATTTTATCTACATGAAAAGAAAGGACTCAAAACAAATAAAAAATGTAAAATATTTATTTTTATGTTCTTACATTAGTAACAATTCTTGTATATGTGCCCATAATTATGAAAGTGGTCTAAGTCATATTTTTTTGTGTTAAAAATTAAAAAAGGATTTTTTTTCAATTAAATAAAAAATGTTTTTACATTCTGCAACATTGAAAGTTGGAGTCTTATTGGTCTTGTTTAACCCTAGGACAGCACACCTCCAAACTCGAACGTAAAGAGCATAATCGATTTTCCAAAAAGGGTATTTATTTTGAAAAATGAAGGGTGTGATTTTTAGAGAATTACTAATTTTCGTAATATCGCACATAATTATATTTGATTTGGAGTTCGGACAATTTTCGATTTTGGACAATGAAGTTCGAAAAACGCGTGGGGTCATATTGACCCCATGTGCTGTTCTAGGGTTAATGAAGAAAAAAAAATGTATTCCAAGATAAAATGATACGATATAACTGAATATCTCATCTTTTTCAAATCTTGACTCAGACCACTTTCATTATTATGGACACATATATACCATGAAGATTTTTGATATGCAGCAAAAGCCTAGCAAAACCCCAGCAACATTGAACGCCATAAACAAATTTAATATGAAATTAATCATTCGCACATTGAAACAGATCGTCATGGATCAATTAAACGATAACAATACTAACAATATGAATAACAATATATGAGGGTTTTTGAAATCGTTGATTGAGAATTTGTTATTAAATTTTAAGAATTTTTAGAATATGTTATTAAATTTAAAAAATTTGGAAAGTTATTGATGTAATATGATGGACACAAATTTTGAGAAACTGTCAATTTTCATAATATTCGGTATTGCAAGTTTTTCAAATTGATTGATTTTAAATCCGCAAAAATTAAAAAAATAAAAGTGGTAAATCATTATTGTGAGTCGACAATGTAAAAAAATTAGAAAATTTTCAGAAATATTGTAGAATAGATTCATGATCAACGCCTTGGAAAGTGGGGCTTGGGAAATTTTGGGGAAACTGATTCGTTTTATTTATACCTAATTAATATTATTAGATTTCTATAAAATTCCATATAGAAACCACGGTGTTAACCATGGTTTTACAAAGTGTTATGAAATTATAGTATTTATCAAATTCCTCAAAATAATTATTAATGATATAATTAACTATTATAATTAATCTACGCACAAATATCGAAACGTCTAAAAAATCAAAATTGGATCACAGAAGTTAAAAATTGGACAAAATCCGGTTGTGCAAAAAACGAAGAATGCTCAGTCAATTATTAGAATTAATTTATCAAATTATTTATTCCTTCCTCCATCTGGAATTTCGTTTGGCTTTGATCAGTGACAATTTTTCGAAAGAGGACAACCCTAAAAATTGGCTTTTTTATCGGAAAATTCGTTAATGTATTACTTTCGAAAATTAAAATTAAAAAAAATTAAAAATTGTCCGAATTTTCCGGACAACCTATGTTTTTTTTTTAAACATTGTCAAGTAAAAAAAAGTTCATAGACACCACATTCAATAAATATAACATTTTAGACCAAAATGTAATTCGAATTTTTTTAAAATGGACAGTGTGTGCAAATACACACGGTTGAAATCGAAAACTGCGTTTATTGGAAATCGCATCAAATAAACACAATGCAAATAGAAATACTTCACGGGAGCAGAAATTTAAATATAAATTTATTGGCCATTGTTTCAAATACAGTTGTTTACACTGAATTTCCATTTCAAGCCTCTGCATCCACTATGCCACATTTCACGCTCGTTTCAGTTCCGTGTGAAGGCTGCCTTCATTAGATCGCACACAAACTGTCATTTAGGGTTTTATTGAACAGAAAACTAAAAGTGAAGCGAATTTGATGTGACTGTCTCTTTGGTGAAAACTAAAAGTGAAGCTAATTTGATCTGACAGACTCTTTGGTGGAATCTAATATTTTTTGGATTTTTTTTGTCACATACTAGCAATACTAATAACAATATATAAAGGTTATTGAAATCGTTGATTGAAAATCTATTATTGAAATTAAAAAATTCAAAATTATCGATGGAATATGGTGGATACAAGTTTTGAGAAAGTGTCAGTTTTCATAATATTTGGTGTAGGAGATTTTTCAAAATTATTGATTTTAAAATCCGCTCGGATTAAACGAATAAAAGTGATTAACCATTATCGTAAGGCGACAATGTTAAAAAATTAGTAATTTTCACAAATATTGTAGGATAGATTCATTAATACAAACTAATTTTTATGAATATTATAAATATTTTGAAATTTTCGGTACCTCAAGTCAGATCCACCATTTTCAATTCTGATAATGAATTCGTAATTAACACCAAACCTACCGTGACGTCATCAAGCCATTTAAAATACATGTGAAAAAGGTCATTTGACCGCTCCATGGTAGGTTTAGCGTTAAAGAATCGAAAAAGCCCTGTAACACAACCCTGAAAAATAATTTTCTAGATAATATTTTAAAATAAAAGTCAAAATTCATTTGTAGACAAAAATGACGAATCGTTCCCTCGGTCATAAATTTATTGTTAAAAAATTCGATTTATTAAATTTGATTTATCGTAAAAAATAATTTAGTTTATTATACATGTAATAAGAATATCAATTTTCTAATATAATTAAATTTCATTTATTATATTCAAATAATTTATTATCAATTGATTTATCATTAAGAAGAAAAATAATAATTTCAAGAATTTACCAACAACATTAATAATATGGACTGTTTATTATCATTAAAAAAGATAAGATATCGCGTAAATTATGTTTAATTTAGTGTAAACTTGATTTAAAACTAGTTAGTACTTAATTTCCCAAAAAATTGCCCATGTTTTGTCCAATTTAAAATTGCCTGGCAGAAGATATTGCGGAACCATTAATTTGTACAATCAAATTACATATTAATAAATTTGTAAAAATATTAACAGACTTGACATAATTACCCTATATTTTATCACTGATCGATATGCCTACTTTTAATTTTCTCGAAACAAGAGAAAATGGACTTGCACCACTTTCAAAATAATCGGTCCATATCATATAAAATCTGATCTTAGGCATTCATCACTAAGGAAATAATTTTCAAGGAAATGTTTACCTCACTGTTACTTACATAATAACAATAATTACTCATTTCTTAAATGCTGTGTCCCAAAAAATCCTTACCGTTATAATACAATCCAAAAAAATGGTATTACTTTTCAACCCTTTCCTGCCATATTACTGTCACTTATGAGTAATGTGTGTACAAGTAGTGATGGATAGGGTTTTTTTTTATTACGAACTATTCATAACACGAATATATTTCAAAAAAGAAGGGACTAATACAAATTTGTTTTATTTTTCTCCCATGATGAAACTCATTTTAGTTCTTGCTCGAAAAAACACGAAACAATTTATCATATGTCCAAACACGATCGTCCCCCCGGCATCACATGTTTGTGAGCTCTGTAAAGTCTGTTTAACGCCCACCATATAGAGATCATCCCTCGTATGGAATAGCTTTTAATAATAAAACGTAGAGGGAGGAATCGGGATGCAGTACCAACCCCTATATTTTATATTTACTATATATATATACATCTACTGGAAACCGTTTAGAGTCACGAAACAGGAGGTATTGTTGATTGCTTAATTTCCGATAAAAGTTTCCAAAAGTCTAAAATTAAACTGTCTTCACTGGAAATGTGAGATAAAATATACATCTTCAAAAGTTTTTATGGACTCCCATGTAACTTTCGAATTTGTAACGATATTAACCCTAGAACAGCACATGGGGTCAATATGTCCCCATGCGATTTTCGAACTCCATTGTCCAAAATCGAAAATTGTCCGAACTCCAAATCTGTAATTATGTGCGATATTACGAAAATTAGTAATTCTCTAAAAATCACACCCTTCATTTTTCAAAATAAATACCTTTTTTGGAAAATCTATTATTGAGACAAGTTGATTCTTACACAATACTATCTCTTACGTATGTCTACAAAATTTCAATTAAAAATATCGAAAATTGAAAAACTTACGAGCAAAAATGTAAAAAAAGTCAATTAACCTGTTTTTTCCGATTTTTTTTTCCGAATTTTTTGTCAATACCTTCGAAAATTTATTTTGATTTCCCAATGATGAAACATTATTCAAGGAATGTCAAAATATATCTCTAAAAATTTTCAGCCTTAAATATTGAAAATTCGGGGAGAAATTGATATTTTTTCACGTGGGGTCACTGAGCCCCTAGTGTGATCTTTACGTTCGAGTTTGGAGATGTGCTGTTCTAGGGTTAAACTAGTATTCGAGGTATCTAGTACCTGGTACGAAAAATATGGTATTCAATTACCGTTGCTGGCACTGTTGCATTTCATTTATACGATATTTTCTTCTCTACTTCTTGAGGAATGTTTATATTTAGCCGTTATTAACGCTTTGCACTAGTTGCAGCATATGTTTCAAGAATTCTTGGTAGTTATCATTTACATCTTTGCAAGATAACAGAATTTCTTTCATTATTCCAGATGGATTCTTCGTCAATTTTAATTATTTAACCCTTTCGCTACGGAGCGCTTGTGACAAAATGTGATCGCTGTGAACGGGAGTGCATTACTGAGTAGTTGACACTGAAGTACAGAACGCTACGAAATAATTAGAAGTCCTCCCTTGTTCTCTGAATTTGCGCCCACTTTTCCAGAGCGTATATATACGCTCTTCGTATATGAATGGTCATTCTTCGAGGGCGTATATATACGCCCGTCGGAGCGAAAGGGTCAAAGCAATGTATAAAAATTCTCATGAAGTTCACTGTATAATTGTATCTGATATTTATGTAGAATGAACTTAAAAAACTTTTACACATAGAATTTCTAAACTTACACTATAATTTAAGATAATTAAATTATTTAAAAGTTAGGACATGAAATAGTATTAAAATATTTACAAAATATTTCATTCAATTAATCAAATTATTTACTGTGTCATTATCTATGTATGAACATTAATATTTCGTACCCAATTAACATATTAATATTAATAGTGAATTAAATTCACCTCCAATTGATATGGATTCATGCAAAAAATGCAAATTACACTTAAAGTAGATTACTCTTTTATTTAGCAACGTTTATAAAAAATAAATATTTGGGTGTGGTTTCAGCCATTCATAAAAACTTTAAAAAGCTGCTCAATTGCTTGTTACTCTCATTTTTTAAATTTCTAAATTTTCACAGATTTTCTGTTTAAGTAATCTCATAAATAATTCGCTCTTAAGACCACAATTGCTTGCAAAACACTTTTATTTGCAATATAGGGCAAGATCAAATCGAACTAAATAGCAAGACTTGGTATTACAACTGACAATGGAATAAAAAAAATGCTACACCTCACATATGCGCGTGTATGCACATGGACATGTGAATACACGCGTGCCCTACACATGGACATGTGCATACATCTGTCTCCCATTTCAAACAAGTCATAGAAAATGATGAATTGACGGATTGACGTGCATATAATTTTGTTGTCGAGGTTTTTCCATTCACTGGCAAAAAATGAGTAAGGGGTACTGTGATCAAGGAAGTCAGCAATAAAATGTACTAATAGCAGTTCTAAGAACGTTATGTAAATCAGTATTTCGTATGCATGATGCTGCAGTGATCACGAATTATCGTCATTAGCATTTATATCATATAATGCTACATCGTGGAATCTTGTACGCTTCAAATCTTTTATGCGCCTATCTCAGGTATCGAGAAGAATGCACTAACAATAAGACGATTAAATCAATCCCAAAGTTGTATGAGTAATCCTGAGAATACATTTGTCCGATGTGTACGTACGAGGCAAGATAAGAACATGAAGAACACATGTCTCATTCGATGCAGGTACTTGAAATATCTTTCGGTTGGATATGTTTCTCTGGTCTATCCAACCAGATTTCACGCATGCATGAGCATCTATCTTGCATCTTGTGTATCTCTGACAAAGTACGTCGATAAACATGAAGTATATGGTCCGATGTTTTCTATAAACGAAGAAATTAAACGTATCGATGTGTCGGTTACGCCCATATGTCCAATTTCGTTTGATCCCTCGGAGGGTGGATGCAGTCACCGAGGGGTTGCACGGAAAGAATTGGGGCGAGAGAGGAAGACACCCAGCTTCCGGTAGAAAACGAGTTCGGCTATTGTACTTCCACAAAATGAATTATTAGTTCTTTGGACTCAGAAATTTCTAATGAAATTTCACGCAACAGCCATTTTCCATTTCCACAAGTCGTATTTTTACCCGGACTCGCCCCTAATTGACGAGAATCGAGGGGGAATATGTGTACTGGCAATGATGGAACCATAAACGAATGATGTTGTTTTGATCTAGAATTTGCTCGACTTTCCAAAGGGAAAGCAAATTTCTGTGCGACAAACTGAGAATCTTCAGTTTCGAGAAAATTTTACTCTCGTAAATTTTCGCTGTCGACCCACTTGTGGATATTGTACTTAAACGTCGCGGTGACCCTAATCGTTTTCGATTTTTTTTTTAATATACTGAAGTAACGAACCGTTAAAGCAGCTCGGAAAATTCACTTGTAACATTAATATCTATCTACGTGCCATGTTTTAAAGGGACGTAGAAAACTAAGCTTCTTTTATAATTAATTTCAAGGAGATGAAAGCAAATTTAGATTTTTTCCTTTTGCTGAATCTATTTTTTGATATTAATGTAGAGTAAAAAAATTTTTTTTGGTCACAAATATGCTTATAACAATGGCGCTATGGTGAGATGAATATTTATGGTTTCCAAAAATGTGTCTCTGATTCTATTGCGATAGCAATAATAAAAAAAATAAACGTATTTAAATTTTTCAAGAGGATACCGTTTCTAATGTCGTCAATTTGTAACTGAACTTATTAAAAACATAGATTTTAACAAAACACTTTAAATTGCTACCAAAAAAATACGAGTTTTCTGAAATGTTCGAATTAAATCTGAGGGACTACATTAAACACTTACGTTAGTGACGTAATAAATAGGCCGTTTTGTCTCTTTTTTTTAGAAACGTAAAGCATGTACGTTAATTTTTCCTCGTTTTTTTTTACGTTATAGCAAACTGTTACATCAATTATCAAAATAAATTTCTAATAAAAATTTGGAAATATTAACAATGGATTCATGGATTGCGCCATTTCTTGACTTAAGCACGCGAAAAAAACTTTGAAATAATGTTTGCAGTTTTTACAATTCTTTTTTGGCCTTTCAAGGTTTCTTCAAAATATAAAAATTTTTCCCATCTATTATTGGTACCGATGGTACCGAAAAAAGTTCATCAAACTATTTTGAAAAACGGGGTTACGAGTAAAAGACGTTTAAAGTTCACTTTCCAGCATTGCAACTTCTTAAATTCTATAAATATGAGAAGTTTCGTCTACAGACATACTTTTAGTAATAATACATGTTTTAAAATAATAACGTATTACAGTTTAAGGACGTTCACAACCTATGACCAAATATATACGATTTGTTTAAAATTTGGATATGTTGCAGTTTGATATGAAAAAGGAAGACTCAAATTTTTTCAGAATTTTTTATCGTGTAATTTGGCTAATATAAAAGGATAAAGTTAACATGTTAACATGTGCTCTTATGGCGATTTTTATAAAGTTTATATCTTTCGATCCACATATACGATTTTTAATTTTTTTGGCTTAAATCATTGGTTTTTTTAAAAGGAACAAATGTTGTTAAAATGAACATTGTTTACCGTGTAGTTTTTTAATAAATAACAAAATAGTATTTCCGAATTTCACTATGTTGGTATTGTGAAACGAACGTCTTTGCGCAAGCGCAGAAAAGGCGCGTAGGTTAATAAAGCACGTCACTCTCTCCCGTGTATTATATAGCCAGTATTCTGCTATGCAGTGCTACCAACATTTGTTCGCTAACGAGTTTTCTTCCCGCTCCCCTGACACGCATACGCCGCAACGAAAGTTGTGAACGTCCTTAAAATAATTGCAATAAAATCTATTTTTATTTAAAAGTTCAATATTAAAACACGCCCTTAACAGAGAATTACGTTTTGTGTTACAGAGACATCTCGACAAAGGAAGTGATCTTGCAGAGGCCGCGAGCGCAAGTGGGCTCCGAGAACTTGCAAGGTCCTTAAAGCAGCACTTACGCGGATTCGGTTCTCGTTTGGAAGACAGGCGGGAATATCTTGAGGATACATCAAGATGTTGCCTACTTCAAGATCGAGCCTACGAGTGGGCACAGGAAGCTCGTCTTGCGGCCGAAAGACGGGCCCAACAATTTTTAATGGCAAGGCCACCACTGCCACCCGAGCATTTCACCGAAATGATGGCACTTGCTGAGAAGCTTGGCAATGATATTCTTTTGGAGCAATGCCGCATCGCTAGAATTAAATGCGCCGAAGCTCTGGAGCTTGCAAGAACTTGCTCGGCACCCGGGAGTCCTGCGAGGAGAAGATCTTTTGCTGCGTCGGAGTCCGCGACATCTTGGGATGACACTTTGGCCGAAAGTAAGTGGACTCATACTCAATCTTGCGATAAGATCCGGCGATAGCGAAATTAAAAATTCTTTTTTTATGAAATTTGTTCAAAATCACTGAAATGCATTGATTCTCACACGAGCAAAGTCTTGTTCATTTGCTTGGACCTACTTTTCTATTTATGGATTCGAGTGTTGCATTCGCTATGAATGCACATTACGTAATCAGAAGCAGTTACGCCGGGGACTAGTTTACAACGAGTTTTAGCGTCTGCAAGTTGTAAATAACTATTTCAGCAATAATTCGTACTGAATGTAGGAAAACTTGTATTGTTAGGTCATACCTTCTGGATTTCTAGTGGAGCTGTAAATTATTGTTGAAATGGAAACAATACTGATCACAACTTTTAGTAAGAATTAGGGAACTTACCTCCCCAGCAAAATTAGGCTCCTTGTTAGGATAGATTCAAAAATTATGCTATATACCTACTCCTACATGTAATATACATATTTGAGTTTTTTTTTCTTTTTTTTTATTAGTCACTGATATGAAAATCTGTACGTTAGCCTTTAAGGTATTAGTACCGATTAGAAGGCTATAAAATGACCCATTTAAAAAATGTTTTTTTCTCGTTTCCTTTATTTTAAAACATTATAAAAGTTTTTTCCTGCAGTTTGTACACATTTTGGCAGTATAAAAAAATTTGTTTTTCTTTTTTTTTTGATTGAGCATTAATTGCTACATGACGTCAAAATCAAGTCCTCGAAAATGAGAGCCTCGCACTGTCCGGGGATAATCTCAAAATTGGCAAGTCTGAAACAGAAATTTCAAGAAGCATTTTATAGAGGAAGGTGGCTTACATCGTAATTCACCACCATTTTATGAAAAATTGAAAAAAAAAACAAACTGGCGGCTTTGTAAAAAAAATGAAAAAATCACGTTTTTTTTTCACCTTTTTTCACTTGCCAAATTTTTTTTTACTAATTTTTCTGAAATTTTCTGGTGAATTACGGTAGAGGAGATAAAAAGTAAACAAATGCATCAAAAATGAAAAAAATCTATCGAGTAGTTGTGGAGAATAAGTCTGCACCGTTTGAAAAAATGCTATTTTGAGTAAAACGCGTTTAAAGTTTTTTTAAGAAAAATTTTAAGAATATTTTAGGAATAATCTAATTTTAATCCTTACAATTGGTCAGTCCGCGATTCCTGCTCCATATAAAAGTACGCCAAAGTCTATAAAACCCTGCTCTTGTTCTTGTTGAGCAGATTTTCTCGAGGGGAGAAGAGCAGCTGCCTAACTGGGCGAACTGCCGGTAGAGCGCCGAAAACGCGCGCGCATTCAAATCGCTATAACTTTCTCATTTTTTTAAATATCACCACAAAATTTTAGGAGGTGATTTTTCAAGACATAAGGATTCATAAAATGTAAAAAAATTGATTTTTTCAAAATTCTAACCGGTACTAGTACCTTAACTCTTTGAGCTACATTGGACCTACACTCCATCAGTTCTTTGATGTTTTATCAGCAAACCATAAAAAAAAATGTGTATTTCATAATATACAACTAATTGTGAAATTGAAGAGACTCGGAAGTTGAAAGAAATTTAATATAAATAAAATATGTTATAATATTTCATATTTTTATTGAAATAGTTAAAAATATAGGTTTAACTTTTAATATGTTTTTTGGAATTTCATATCAAGAGACACAGTAGTGTCTCGAGACAAGTTCGGTGTATGAAATTGGCGGGAACACTGCCATGTATCTTTTTCCGAAACATTGAGGTACGCACACATAAAAAGCAAAAAAGAAACAATTGAAAAAAATCAGTGTATATACACATATGAAGTAGCTCCACACATACATACAAGGTTTGTCCCTCACTCCTTCGTGCTTTTTCGTAATAATTTGTATTGTTTCGGGAGGTAAAAAAGGTATATAATATAAAGTAGTTTTAGTTATCAAGTTTTACAGGATAGAATTTGGTAATTAAGGTTACAATGTGGTTATTAGACCCTAAATATATATAACACAAGACCCAAAATATAACGTAAGGCCCAAAAGTATAAACAACAGATATTACAAGACTGAATTTGAAAATCATCGTTGTAACATGATAATTAGGCTCTAAATATATAACACAAGACCCAAAATATAACGTAAGGCCCAAAAGTATAAATAACAGATATTAACAAGACTGCATTTTCAAATCATCGTCTTAACACGGTCCACAAACGGTTAAGTTTTATACTCGTGTGATAGAATTTGATAGTTAACGTTGTCATATGGTGATTAGGCTCTAAATATATAAGATAATGCCCAAAATATAACATAGGGCCCAAAAGTATAAATAACAGATATTGCAAGATCACACTGTAGGAAGATTACGTTGCAAGAAGGAGACAGATCCTTTTACAAAAACACCTCTGGTGGAAAAAAAAGAGATAAGTTCAGTGTATGAAAATAATAATTTTAAAAAATTAATGAACAAAATCGAAATAATTGAATTTGCTAGGGTTTTGCTAGGATTTTGTCTAATAATTGATTTCTGATTACATGATTAGAACCGCTACTGAACTTGTCGGGCCCCTAGCCCCTGTAAGTATATTTCAGAATACATTCTTGTAATGGTGTTATAACGGCAGAAAATAACATGAAAACAATTGCCCAACAAGTTCAGTACTGATATTGTCGAGTGATATTATAATGGATATTTAGAAACTTGTTTGATATTTTCGGGGTTTTTTTGCTTTTTTAGATATACACCTTTTTCGTAACGAGATATCAATTTTCATATGATGAACTTGGCTCGATTTTTCTTGGCACCAGAGGTGCAGTTTTTGGTGGGGATTGATTTATATAAAATTTCCTTGTGGAAGTTGAAATTTCAAAGCAATTTTATGAATTTTATTTAATATAAATAAAATATGAAATGTTATATTTCTATTTGAGTAGTGAATGGCATTTTTAAATTTGAATGCCTTTTCTGAAATGTCGTATTAATTTGTATAAAATTCCATATCGAACTTGAAATTTCATAATTTTGCGAGATTACAGTTGTGTTATTTGAATTGTTATTGCAAATTCAGTGGAAATTTTGGAATTTCATATCAATAAGATTGAAAATTACTCTCTGGTTTTCTAAACAGTTTTTAAAATTTTAATCAACTACTTGTTTAACATTTCAACACTAAATGTATGTGTTACTTGCTTTCTTTTCTGTAAAATTTCATACAAACATTCTTTACACTGCATTAGATAACCGTTGTTGCCGCAATTATTTTTTTACAGCCTCCTAAAACCCGAACTAATAAAAAATAATAATTATATTGGGTTGGCAACTAAGTAATTGCCGATTTTGTCATTTATTTGCTTTGAAAAATCGGTAATTACTTAGTTGCCAACCCAATAATTGATAAATTTGTTTAATTATTATTTCTAAAAACAATTTATTAAATTTATCAATGATAGTACACAGATATTGTCGAATCAAGTAAGTTACTTCAACAAATTTCAATGTCCATTGTATCGAGTCACAGAGTACTGTTGGGAGCTGACAAGTTGACAGTAGGCTCTAATGGACTGTAGAATTTTTTTGGTTATAGAATCACATTCACAGTTACTCATACATAAAGAGACAAAACACGTCAAGTGAGCACCCCCAAAAACCACTAGGTCGTCGATTTTTACGAAACATGAATCAAATGAATGCTTATACCATTACTAAACATACCCTCAAAGGATTTTGCAAAATTTCAATTTTTATTATTGATACGTACGTTTAAATATTTTAATCACTTTTAATTAAAAAATTAATTACTCGGACAATTTTTAACGAAACGTTATGAAAATTTTATGAGAGGTTCATTAAAGTTCATATTTTTAAATAAAATAAACAGTATTTATAAATTTATTTATTTACCTATTTATTTATAACAAGTTAATAAACAATTGAATTTTTAATAATGTTCTCATGCTTTGATTTTTTTGATTTTGGGCGCCAAATATTCCTCCGACCTTCAGTTTTAAGAAACCGCAATAAAATTTTTAGTCATTTGGGCAATTGCAACTGAACAGTCACAATTACCCAAATGACTAAAAATCCCCCAAAGAAGAAGTTACGCTTAGGCGTTCGAACGTAGAGTAAACTTGAATCGAAGAAAATTGATGCTGAGTTACAGAATATATCAGGGAGTCAAATTTTTTTGCGGTTTCTTAAAACTGAAGGTCGGAGGAATATTTGGCGCCCAAAATCTAAAAAATCAAAGCATGAGAACATTATTAAAAATTCAATTGTTTATTAACTTGTTATGAATAAATAGGTAAATAAATTAATTTATAAATACTGTTTATTTTATTTAAAAATATGAACTTTAATGAACCTCTCATAAAATTTTCATAACGTTTCGTTAAAAATTGTCCGAGAAATTAATTGTTTAATTAAAAGTGATTAAAATATTTTAACGTACGTATCAATAATAAAAATTGAAATTTTGCAAAATCCTTTGAGGGTATGTTTAGTAATGGTATAAGCATTCATTTGATTCATGTTTCGTAAAAATCGACGACCTAGTGGTTTTTGGGGGTGCTCACTTGACGTGTTTTGTCTCAAAGACGACGCACAAATATTTTTCTAATTGGTCAAATAGTCACAAATACCGCTTTAACTTCAGCCATTCCAAGTGCCAACTTTTCAACTCCCAACAGTACTAGATCTAGACCAAACCATAACTATGTATATACTAAACGATAAAAAAACCTATTACGAAATTAAATTGAACATATGCTGAATTACAAACAAAATAGAATTGATAGCAAACAAACTGTGCACGAGATGCACCCCAATGGATGCTGCTCCCTATATTCCCACGCCGTTGCATCTATGTATTCCTCGCATTAAATACCTCGTAATAATACGCAGACAAAAAATAGATTTTAGATCGATATTTTCCGTCTTTGATGTATTCTTTATTTAGCGATAAAATATTGAAAATGGCACCTCTAAGATAATTTGCATCTCTACGATAATAGCACCCTAGAAAATTTCGTTGCAACAGGTTCAATAATTTCCAGGTTCGACTGCAACAAATTAGCAAACTTTCTCTTTTCGCACTGTTAGTGTAAAGTATAGAAACGATGATTCTAAAATTATTTCTGAACGTATCATTAAATTTACTTCCACAACTTAATTTGATACCAATCAGGAATCCTCGATAGTACGAACTTTCGCTGCGGAAACATAAATCACTTTCCAACTTAATCTTAATTTATTATAACATCTTGATTCGATTTGACACTGTGCTATGTGTTGTTTAGTTGTATGAAATAGAACTTCATGAATGTTGCACTTTCTTGTTGCAAGAACTTTTTCAATAACCGATGATTACGTAGATAGAACCAACCGACAGAATTAATTATTGAAGTGGCAGAAACGTGTAATGTATACGAAGATAACCGCAAACGTCGATAAATTGGATGTCATCAATGTCAAAACAATTTTCTTTTCTTATCCGAATGATTAAAATTCATAAATTTTTTTTCAGGGCGGTAGCGCATTTGTAATACAGTAGAATCGAAAAATGATTCATGACAAAGGGAACTATTCACTATTTTGATCTAGAACTTGTCACCCACAGATTTTTAGAGCCTCTGATTAAAAATCATTTCATATTTAATTAAGGGGTTACACCACTGTAAATTTTTCAAAAAATCGATTTTTCGTTTATTGGCTTAAAAGTTGCTTTGAACCTTCTAGAATATGTAGCAAAAAATTTCGAGCCTTCTCCAAGTATTTTTTAATGTCTATAACACATTTCAAAATTTTACACGTGTTTTTCTCGGAACACGATTTTTCAAAACGGCACGCAGCATAACTTCAACAATTTTCATTCCTTTGATTCAAAATCTTTAAAATATCCTTAAAACAACATTCTGAAGAGAAATACGTAGGGGATTTTCGACATGTTAATTTAAACATTAGTTATTAACAAAAGATTACCTCTTTTATTGTGGAAAATGTAATGTTTTCATTCAAATACTTGCCAATCACACAAATTTCAATATTTTTAAAATCCCCTACGTATTTCTCTAGCTATGAACATGTAGAATAAGTGGTTTTTTATTCATTTTTCTAGGTGCAAATTCGCACCAGCTACACTGCGTGCCGCAGAGTGCTTCAAATTCAATAAGCCTCGCAAGAATGGCTCGGATTCCGCCATTTTGTAATGTTTGTCGATTATAATTTTTTGTTTAATAGTTAAATATATGCTTAATCACCTCATCAAATTTTATTAGTCCATTACTATTCCTTCCATCCAAAAAAAAATGACAAAAAAGCGCGTTTTTTTAGGCTGTTACAGTGGTGTAACCCCTTAAATATAAAATTTCGAATCCAAGTGTATATGTAATTGGCTCGCATATTTTTGTGTGAAAAAACCTGTTTTACGGTACTTTAACGCTACTTCCACCGCGCTAATTATACATAATCAAAAATCCAAAACCAAAAATATAGAATTACAATTAAAATATATTTTCTTAATCAATACCAAATTCAATACAGGCACATAATTGCTCCACTAAGCACCTCCCGTTTGTGGATTTCAAACAGAAGATTAAATTAAACCTTGATAATAATTCTAAATTCAAATCCTAAAAGGTGTCTTTTGACACCTCTGGTAGAAACAGTGTTAAAAGTTTTTAAGGTTTACAATAGGAACGTATTTCTCAACTGGGTATTTGATGAGCGATTTTTTTCTTTAGGAACATCATGGGATGACTGTGACAGCAGTGCATCATTCGCGGGTAATATGGACAGCATCGGCTCTGGAAGTGGTGGTCGACCAGTTTTAGACAACATTGCTGAACTACGTGAAAGTGCAGAACAGCTTCTGGATTGTTCTCCTCCACGAACACCTCCGCAAAGTCCACCACCAAGGAGATTGGTTAAACCACCAGTCAATTCACACCTCCACCGTGCTCCGAGCATTGCACCTGGGATGAAAGTTAAGAAGTATGCATCATATTTCAACAATTATTCTTTTTCATTTATTCGGCATGATTTTGACATGAACTTGGAGCAATTGCGATCCCACTTGCACCTTGTACCTTCTTCTAATTTGTCGCTTGCCTTGGAGTAATTGGCATAATTATGATTAGAAGGTACCGCATTCTCTTCAAGAAAGTTACTTTTACCTTTGCAAAAAAATGCTGGTGCCATTTAGCGGTAAAATGCAATTAAATTAATCGCTATTAATGACTCTCTTGGTATCTATGAATTGCTACATTTCTAAATTATTTGTAGCAAAATTTTATTTTATAGAAAATCTGAATTGCTTTACTTTCTTTATCGATGAGCACTGTGTTTTATTCAATTAATTATATTTTTGTTTCCAATGTTTATTTGCAATCTGTGGGTTCCTGGAACCGAAGAGATGCATAAAAAAAGCAATTTCGTTACGCACACTGAGAAAAAAATATGGTAAAATGGAATATGAGCAAACTTAAACTTGTATAACTCAACGCAGCATAGTTTATAGTATGTTCTACCATAATTATATGGTAAAATAGTACACTGTATTTTTTAGTTACTGTAAAAATTTCAATATAGTTTAATATACCCTATTTATTAACTTAGAGAATTTATAATTTCTTTAACCTTAAGGGGTTAGGTTACTCTAGAGGCCGAAAAATTAGGCCATTTTTGGGAATTTTTTTTAGACAAACTATAAAATAAATCGCAATTACGAAAAAGGGTGTTTATTATACATATCATCGACTGTATACACTAATTTTTTTGAAGCGATTATATTCAAAATGGCGGCTGTGCAGTGTTTTTGCGAAGACGCCTCCGTTTTTCCAGGCCAAACTGCCGGAAACGCACCGCCTGTAATTTTTTAATTATAATAAGTCAGTCACTTTTTTTCGATTATATATTAGAGCAGCCATAAAAGTACATGTCACTTTTTCGATATGTTGATTTTTGACAAAATGACGAACTTCTGAAAAAAAATTGCCAAAAAATCGTTCGAAGATTATGAATAACAAATAAACTATGCAATATAAAAAAAATTGATAGGTACTTTTATGGATAATGTAATTTTATAAATATATTTAAAATTTCAAGTTGATCGGTTGAAAGTTGTCTGAGTTCTGTTTCCGGTAATTTTGAAAAATGTATTTTCGAGATAAACGCGTTTGAAGTTTCCAGTAGTAGCTCGCTGCGGACCGGGCGGCCGTGTACTAAAATTCGAAAACGCATAGTTCACTTATAGCCGCTAGGTGGCTACAACGCCCACAAGAGAAATGGCTATTCTTTGGTTGTATAACTGCCTGCAGCCGCCAATTAATCCTTCTATTTTGTATTTATTACTATGCATGTTCGGTTCAGGAAACTTCATTGAGAAACTAATGAACAATAAATTGTAGTTTATCGCCAGAACGCTATAGTTATTTATACTATAATATGTTGATATAGTTAACCCTCATAAATTCCATTACCATCTCGTACGATACAATTAACTTTCCAAATTAACTATAAAACATGTTTCAAGTTCGAGACACCAAACTGTATAGTAAAAATATAGTAAACCTCTAACTATACTTTTTTCTCAGTGTAAAAGAGCGATGAAAGAAAGAAACGTTCAAATACAAAATTAGATGACGAAAATCCCTGTTTTAATACAGTCGCTTGCAAATGCTGTAATAATGAGCAATGACTTAACGAAATCTATTTTACTTTGCAGAACAATACTGCTCATAATGAGGGAGATGATACAGACTGAACGCGACTACGTAAAGTCCCTCGAATACATAATTGAGGTAATTGTTGCCACACGAATCTACCGTTAACATTGACTTCGTTTATCTTGAGCTATATTTCTCTTGGTGCTCTGCTATGCAATGAAAAGAAGCGGAGGACAAAGTCACCATTATTGTAAAATTCCATGTGACGTTCATTTCCTTTTTCAGAACTATATACCAGAACTCGTGCGTGAAGATATTCCACAAGCACTCAGGGGCCAGAGAAACGTTATTTTCGGGAACGTCGAGAAAATCTACGAGTTCCATAGTCAATATTTCTTACGAGAACTCGAACAATGCGAACAATCGCCCATGCTGGTTGGACAATGTTTTCTCAGACACGTATGTATCTCAATTATTGAAGCGAGGAATTTTTTACGTATAAGGTTTTTGGTGGATTAAACGATTTATTCGAAGTAATTTCGTTGGAGTTTGATCGGTAGGAAATTGGGACGGCATGGATTACTTTCACACTATTAAAAAAAAAGCGAGTTTTTTATTTTATTTTTCTCCCTATTATTAAAATAATAATGAATCCTACGTTTTTGGTATAACAGCACGAATTTAAACAATTATTAATTGTTTTTTTGTATATGTCAAATTTGTCTCTTTTTATTTTAGTAATTTTTTTTAGTAATTTTTTAAATACTTCTTACTAATTTAACACGGTTTCTCTGAAAAATACCATGTCATTTTATATGAATTAATACAAGGAATAGATTACGGTCTTATAATAAAAATAAGAAGAAAAATAAATATAAAAATAGTTTTCATATTTTTGAATTTTCAAAGGTCCCACTTCGATTTGCTGTTAGCAGCTACTGCCTTTTCTATACACATACAGATTAGGATTTAAAAAAAAAACTCGTTGTAGGTAATTTTTTCTATCAAAAACAAGTACCATGAGAACTTAAAAAGTATTAAATATGTTTCCTGGAAATACGAGTCCTGTTATTTTAATGTTTTTATTTAAAAAAAGGTGTTGAACAAAAAAAAAGGTATTTCCAGTTTAGATTATCCAATTCCCCAGGGGCTTCATGATTTTTCTTCCGTATTTTAATTTCCTTCCGTTTGTTCAAGTTTGCTTGATCTTGAGATTTCACCTTTCGTCAAAAAAAGTTTAATGAATTTTCCGAAAAAATTATTCTAGGCAAATTTTTACTGTAATTTGGAGGATTTAAATCTAATTTTGAATTAACCAAAAATAATTGTTTAAATTAATTGAAAGTCTGGAATGGATCCTTAATGGTAGAGCCAAAATATATAAAAATGAAATTTAATATATATTTACATATTTGAAATTCCCTTTAATTTTGAAAAAATTCGAAAATCAAGTAATATTAGTTTAATGAAATCAATTAATCTCCATGTATATAATTTCATGCCGTTTGAGATAATTAAGTAATTGCTGGAAAAAATTTCACTTTGTTAACAAAATTACACTCTCTTACCTAAATTGGAAGATTATAGAGAAAAGTTGAAGAGCGATCAGTCGAATTTCACAAGCTACAATTAGGTCAATGGATTTTTTTATAACAACGAATTTTTTCTTGTTTTAAACTACGCGTAACTGTAACATAATATTTTAAGCTATAATGGATTGATTGATATCAGATTTTGTTAAATTCTTTTTTATGATTGAATACAGAAAATTACCATCAATAAAATTGAATAAAATTGATAGAATGTGACGATCAGGAGATATTTGCGGATATAAAATTTCATATGCACTAGTGCTGAAAATAGAATTCTAAAGCATTTTTATTATCTCCACACATGTTGAAAACTACAAAATTATGTGGATTGCGATGGTAAATTATTTAATACATTTACGTGTTATTTATTGATTTTCTCAATATTAACAGACAATTCAAGGCAATTAATTTTACTCTTAGGGTGCAAATATGGAGTTTATAATTATTATTTATTGTATTCGTTACCAATAAAATATAGTTTGTATATCATTTTTCTATGTAACAATAATTATTATACATTATTAAATTTTGTTGAAGTTCAGGATTAGGTACACTATCATGTAAAGGTAAATAATTAGTAAGTTAGTATAGATTAACATTAAATTCTTATGAAATCTAAGAAATTCAGTAGCATTTAATGTTTTTCTATTACACAAGTTTGATTTATAATTAATAATACAGGAAGTAATTCACTTATATCTTTTTTTATATATTTTCGTTATCAGAGATTTTTTGGTGAAATTCAATTTCAAAAATGTACATAAGATAATTATTAATCCTTAATGGTCACCCGGGGTCAAAATGACCCCAACCGAAACTTTAACTAGAATTACTATAAATTATTGGCGTCCGATTGGTCTAGCCTTCCCTCTAATAGTGCTTTGGGATTTCCTTTGTAAGATAAGATTAACGTCGGGAAAACCCCCTTCAAATGTCAAAATAAATACTTTTTTTGAAGCGCCCACTTTGAAATTATTTTTTTATACACTCTGATATCTCAAGAATATCACCCTAAAATTTCATGAAAAAATATTAAAAATTGCCAGAGTTATGATTTTTTTTAGTAAAAAATGGTATTTTTACGGATTGACTCCTTCCTGATTTTTTTTCGCCATTTTGAAAATTTGATAAAAATTTTTTGCGATGATGTTCTCATTCTAAAAGGTTCAAACTAATATCCTGAATTTTTATGAGTCGCTCGGAATGATAATGGCAACGTGGTAATTGTTTAAACATGGCTGGGGTCATTCTGACCCCGTGTGACCAATACGTTTTTCTTAGAACGTGTGTGACCATTAAGGGTTAAATATGCGTAGATATATAAATATTTACTTCAAATATATTTTTTTATATATTTTCTTATTCATTGAATGTAAAGAAACTTCATTGCCATTGACATAATTGTCAAACTCCAGTTTACATTCACATTCAATTGATACATTTCTAATAAAAAAAATACACCAAATGATAGGAGCTCAAATTAACACTGATTTCTTTACAGTGTAGTAAAAATTATTCAAAGTACTACACTGATCTTGTGGTGTTAAAACAATAACAGTTTGTAAAAAAAGGTAGCAAGCAAGATTTCTCTTATTTTGAGAGGAAAATCACTCAAACTATAAATAAATAGAAACTTTAATTAAATATTGAATGCAAAACTAGATTTGATTAACACAGTTAAAAAATATTGGACTTAAATGAAACCTCAAGAAAGAAATATGTATAATTTGCGCAAGAGCACATATTTCTTGAAATAAGAAATTCTATTGAAAAGGTGGCAGAAATTCCTTACAATGTAAAAAATGTTTGTACAAGGTTTCATGGGAAAGTGTGTGAAGCAATCAACACATACATTTGGCGTTGGAATTTCAAACAAATAGTTGATTGAAAATTGGGAAACAGTTTTAAAAATCCATAAGCAATGAAGCGGTAATTTTCAAATTTGTGGGTATACAATTTCTAAATATTCGCTGAATTTTCATTAAAAATTCAAATACCATTACTCGAATCACCCAAAATCTTATTACCTAAATTTTATATTTATGCTTCAAAGAACTTATACTTTAAAATTTCAAAATCTTCGCTAAATTGTCAATAAAATTCAAATAATAGAAATAGAATCTCTCAAAATTCATATAGAGATTTTGAAATTTCAACTTCGACATGGAACTTTAAATAATTATTTTTAACTATTCAAATAGAAATATTTAAATAGTTCATTGAAATAGATATTTCATATTTTTTTAAATTAAATTCGTTTTAATTTCTAAGTTTCTTAAATTTCACAATTAATTGTATATGAAAATTCAAAAATTTTTTTTACATACACTTCCTGGTAGTACATTTTTCATTTATTGTTAGCTTTTCGCAGCAAACCTGATTTACTTTCCAATTACTCATTTTTTTATGTCTGATACAGGAAAGCAATTTTGGTTTCTTTTGTTGCAGGAAAAGAAGTTCTACCTTTACGCGTTGTACAACAAAAACAAACCAAATTCCGATTCTCTCATGGCAGAATATGGGACGGCATTCTTCAAAACCAAACAATTAGAACTGGGAGACAAAATGGACCTTGCAAGTTATTTATTAAAACCTGTACAACGTATGGGAAAATATGCACTGCTACTTCAACAACTAGTTAAAGCCGGTACTGATTTGTCGGAACAATTAAGTGGGAAAGATGACAAAAATGAGAAAGACGATTGTACCAAACCCATTGTAGAAGGAGAATCTGACTTAAGAGCTGCTGAGCAAATGGTTCGATTTCAACTTCGTCATGGGAATGACCTTCTCGCGATGGATTCTCTTCGTGATTGTGATGTATGTACCATTCATTACTTCTTTCTGTACTTTTACATAAAATTTATGCTGTTCTTACAACAAAGAATTTGAATGGGTGTTTGTATTTTAAGTGGAAATGCTTTTGTCTCTATTTAGAAGGTTATAGGAATAAATGTTAGTTTATTTTGTTATAATTAGGAATTATTATTTGCATCTACTTTGCAACGTGAATGGAATAATATTTTATATACAATTATTTCTATAAAAAAAGGGAATATTGGTATTTGAAAAAGTAGGAAATGGATACGACGAAGGGACGACTCTAAAAACTTGAATATATTTCTTAAGACGTAAAACAGACAATTAAAAAAAAATAATTGAAACGTATTTATTAAATATGAAAGAAACTGTTTAAAAAAATGTTTGTTCAAAAATGACATGAGAGCCAAGCTTGAAATTTTGAATGTTTTACTTATACGTTCCATAACTGAAATTGGAGTGTTTTGAAAATTACAAATTTCTAAGTCCTAAGAGCATACAACGGGATTGGGAGAAAATAATTATTAATTATAAGTTCATAGACTATCCCCTCGACATACAATTTGATTTTGTTACGTTTGCCCACACGATGCAGATACTGATTGAGAAGATAACAACACTTTTCAGTTTATAAATGTATTGTTTTAAGACAATGGATCCTATGATTTTATATATAGTTTTAAGGGGGGAGTTTGGTGTAACTAAGGTATTTTTCGAATTTTTTTACATATAAAGGGAAGTTCAAAGAAGAAAATTTGCCATTGTAGATTAAATTTGAATATATACATATATAGATATAGTAGTGGCAAGGGAAGGATTCGGTCAAAACGGCGGGATACCTAGAGTCCTGAGAAAATATCGGAAAGGTAAAATGATGAAAAATTTTTTTTTAGTAGGTATATAAAATGCGGATGAACCTCAGTTTGAAAAAAAATTGTTAATTGCAAAAATGGCGGAAGAAAACATGAAAATGAACGATACATGTCCGCTGTTATTTTGCAATAACTTTATGCTACAATAATAATTCAGGAAAAGTCGAGGTTCATTAGCATATAAATTTAATTATCTTCAATTTAAACGTTGAATCAAGTGAATCGGATAAAAATTCGATGAGCTATGCGTCCCGCCAATTTGGAAAACGTGGTTTTGAGAAAAACGCGTTTAAAGTTTTCGGCTAGTCCGGGTTTTGGTGTACCTACTTGGCGCTCTCACCGCTCCTAACTATATTTCAAGATCGAATTTGAGGCTATAACTTTACAAAAGCATTCTTCACATGTTTAAGAAGATTTTTAAGCAACAACAAAAAATCGATTTTTTAGACCTGTTACACCAGATTCCCCCCTGAAATTGGTGTAGAATATTACAGAAAATTAAAATTTAAGAGAAAAAGAAATAAAGCTGGGCATAAGAATGAGAAATTAAATAATAATACTAATAATAATAGTCATTTATTGAAGCTCTGGGACAAAATCTTTAAATGCCAAAAATGGTATAACTACAAAAACTTAACAATAACTAAACATAAAAGAGTATTGATATTATAAACTCAGTATGATACCAATAAATAAAAATATTATAAATACCGAAAATGAAAATGACAAATAAAAAATGATAATATTAGTGTAACTAAATTATAATAAGGTATAAAATAAGAATAAAAATACAATTTGATAATTTAGCAAAAAGTAACAAAATTTTTGTCAGATTTATAATAAATAAACGATAGAATCTCTATTATCTTCTATTATCTATGTAATTGATAATAGAAATATATATATTTCTATTAAATATAATAGTAATAGATTATTATAAAATAATAGGAATCATATCTTGTATTAATAAATATTAGAAATTTATAAAAAGTTCAAATAATATTTGAAAACTTTATGTATTTTAGGTAAATGTGAAAGAACAAGGACGATTGCTACGGCAGAATGAATTCCTGGTATGGCAAGGCAAAGGAAAGAAGTGTCTTCGCCAAGTATTCTTGTTCGAAGATTTGATTTTGTTCAGTAAGGCACGAAGGTTTCCTGATAGAAAGGTCAGTATTATTATTTTTATTACAGTAATTCGCTATGAAATTTCATACAAATATGTTTCAACAGTGTAGAGGTAAAAGTATTACTAAGAATTTGTAGACGTAGACTTGAATATTTAAAGAGAATTGTATATGTTTATTTAAAATTGATATGAAAATTCATAGGAACATTGTCCTGTAACTAAATAAGTACAGTAGATTCATTTTTTATGCAGTTCTGCAAGAAACCTCATGAACAGAACCACATAAAAAAAACTAGTAGTTACATTTGCTGCCTCATTGTTCTAAATTGCTCAACTTGGCATTATCTATTCAGAAAATCAACTGTTAAACCGAAAAAAATTGTTGTTAATATTTAATAATTTTGAAAATCGCACTATTTCAAAACTGCAATTGAAAATCAATATAAAAAGAGAATCCACTGTAAATTGATTTGCAGCGATTTATAGTTTTTTTTACTGCCACTTTTTCTGACTTTACTTTTGCAAGTTTCGTTTATGCTATATTAGAACTACTTGAAATTACATAGAAATAAAGTATTTTTTATTAACTAAAAGATACAATTTATTTTAAAAAGAAAATTTAATACTAATGAAAAAATACACTTTCTGTTGCAGAATCTAGACATTTACATCTACAAGCACAGCATTAAAACGACGGATATTGGCTTAACAGCAGTGATCGCAGATTCGCCAACGAAATTTGAAATTTGGTTCCGCAAAAGAAAACCAGGCGACACGTACACACTGCAGTGTGCTAGCGAAGATATCAAAAAAGCCTGGACCGAAGAGCTAAGCAATCTTCTCTGGAAACAGGCGCTGAGAAACAGAGGTTCTTACAATTTTTTTGAATCTGTTATTTTACCCAAAGTTATTTTAAATCTGTTATTTTACCCTTCAACTCGAATTTATCAGGACAAAGATTAAAAAAAAAAGGAAATCGTCATTTCATTTTGACTGTACTCAGTTCTGGGGACAGTACTAAAACAAATAAACTAGAGATTCGTGTGCAGCATATTTAAAATAAAATAGCATAATACATTAGCATACCAAAAATATAAGAAAAATTGTTAGCACACTAAGGCATTACTAGAGTAGTAACAAACTGGACAAAGATTTGCATTTTCTGGCATTTTTGAGACTTCATGAGAATCACACGACAATGATACTGGAGCCAGTTTAGTCCAAGGACAAAAATGCTTGCTGTAATGATATTGTTGGAAATTTTGATTTGAAATTTTACAGAATATCTATGAACCATTTTTTATGAAACAAAATTGTTGAAAAACACATGAAAAATCGCTATTTTCATTCAGTAAATCATAACTTATGCAAATTTCAATACATTTAGCCAAAAGTTTAACCAGATGCTCTCAAAATATGGCACTTTGAGGGAAAATTTAGTGTTATTGTGTGCATTTTAAAAGTCAAAGTGTTGAATTTAAGGGGTTACATCTCCTTGGCGGCCGAAAAAAAGGCGTGTTTTTGTGAATTTTTTTTTGGGAAAATGATTGCAGGTTTCTAACTGTTTTTTTCATAGTAAAGGTGATATCTTCGACTATGTTTCATAATTTTTTTAAAGAAAAAAATTCACAAATGTAGGAGATACAATGCATTTCCCGGACCGCTGTTCAAAAAAGGTCTTCTGCGGTGACCACTGTATTTTCCACCTCACTCGTCAAAAATCAAAAAATCAAATAGATTGTGTTTTTGGATTGTATTATCTAGTCCTTAATCGAAGGATTTGAGAAAATATTAATTTTTGAAAAAATGTCGACGATTGAACGTGAAAGTCCAAATTTTGATGAAAAAATCACTACATTTTCGTCGACCATTTTTTCAAAAATTAATATTTTCTCAAATCCTTCTATTAAGGACTAGATAATACGATGCAAAAACATAACCTATTTGATTTTTTGATTTTAGACAAGTGAGGTGGAAGATACAGTGGTCACCGCAAAAAAACCTAGCGGTCCGGCAAATGCATTGTATCTCCTACATTTGTGAATTTTTTTCAATAAAAAAAATATGAAATATAACCTTAACTATGAAAAAAAAACAGTTCGAAACCTACAATCATTTCCCCAAAAAAAATTCAGAAAAACACGCCTTTTTTCGGCCGCCAACTAGATATAACCCCTTAAGGGAAAAATAAAAAACCTTTTTCCCAAAATACACATATTTATGAGGTAAAAAGCATAAACTAGAATCATTCAATTTTTTCACGAAACTGTGTCTAAGTTCCTCGCATTTTTTCATGATACAGAAGTGCGCCTGGCTGAAATGTCTAGCATGGGAATTGGGAACAAGCCTTGTCTCGATATCAGACCTAGTGCGGATCAAATTAACGATCGTTCTATCAGCGTGGCTCAGCTTTCAAAGAGTAAGTTCATTCAAACATCAAACTAATACCTAACGAAATATTGAAAACTTTAATTCCTATCATTTTCTTTGCAGCACCAAGGTTTAGAAACTCCATAGCAGTCTCTATATCTGAGGATTCTGGCCGTTGCAGTAGGAGACCTCACAGTGTAATTTCAGTTAGCTCGTCATCAAGCAGTGGCGGTAGCAGCGGTCCACCTACTACTCTTAATTTGGGACTGGATACGAGTCCGAGACCTCATCATCGTAGTACAACACTTAATAGTCAATGCAGCGTTGGTAAGTATCACGATTTTTGTTTCCAAGTTTTCACAATATCCTGTTGTAGCAAGGAATTTATTTATATCCGCATTGACGAGAATTCGATTTGTGTAATAATTGTCGTCGCAGAAAAGATACAAATTAGGTGAAGACCAAGTGTAAATGATTTGCTGCTGTCAAAGAAAAAGTAACCAGACATTGTCACTAGGGATTATCACTATATGCTAATTAACAATACCATTCCTTATGATGCTTTACCAATTTTTAAAACAGGACGACAAAAGTTCTGAAGAATTTGCACTAATGTTGGTTTAACACTATTATCCTACCAAAGGTGTCAAAAGACATTTTAGAATTTTAATTTAGAATTATTTTCGAGGCTTAACCGGTTGACTGGTGGAGCTTTTTCCAGTTTTCGTGGCAATTCTGGTACGAACCAGTTCTTCGCGAGAATACATGAAAAACAATATCTAGGGGATTATCGTACTTCTAGTGTCATTGACGAGCTCAATTCTGAAAAACATTATAGCATCCGCCATTTCATATACACTATCACGAAATCTACAGAATTTACAATGAATTTTTAATTAATTTATTCATTCATTCATTCATTCATTCATTCATTTATTCATTCATTTATTTATAAATTTATTTATTTATTCATTTATTCATTCATTCATACGGTGATCCAAGCAAACCCTTACGTGTCACTTTTTACAACCATTTGATGGCTCAAACAGTATTTACATCAGAAGACAAAAGATTCTAATGCACGAATTGTTATAATTTTGAGGTTAGGACCGAAAATTTCTGAAATATGACCATTTATTCAGATAGAGCACACCAAATAACGGTTATATGCCAATTTTCGTTTAAATCAATCCAAATTCTTGAGAGTTATTCAAATATGTGAAATATATGATCCATTACCAGGATTGTCACCTTTGTTTTTTGTACATATATGATGCATTACCAGTCAACCGGTTAATTTAATCTTTTTTTGAAATCCACAAACGGGGGGTGATTAGAAGAGCAATTATGCTTCTGTACAAAATTTGGTATTAATTAAGAAAATTTATTTTAATTATAACACTATATTTTTGGGTTTTGGGTTTTTGATTACGTATAAGTTACGTGGTAGAAATGGTGTTAAATATACTCGAATTCTAAACCTTTTGTCATTTTTTTTTTAAGTGTTTATATTAGTAAATATTTGCGATATCTTTCAATAATATCTCTTGAAATATTTTCAGTACCTCCCTTTCAAGTACACATGAATATTTCATGAAAGAACTTTAGAATACTTCAAACCTTGTCGACAAATATTTCAAAAATATTCCATAAATATTGTACGTCGTGTGTGTATGTTGAAAAAAAGGATACAGACAAAATTAGTCAACCCTTGAAAAACACAGACTTCAATACATTATAGGTACCTTATTTTGAAATAATTCTGTTGCAATTAACAGAATTTTTATTTTATTATTAATTTTTTCTATTACTATAATTAATTAAATAATAACCTATTAGTATGAAATCTACTGCTATTAGCTGTCAACTTTATTTTCATAATAATTAAATAAAAAAATTAATATTCCACTTTTATAACTGTTAGTACTTATTGTTAATTTTAGCAATTAGTAATTAAACATTGTTAACAAAAGTGTTGTAAAATGTAGCTCCCGTACAGGAATTACAATACGATAAAATCGGGACAGACGTCACTGTATGGAAATTAATGCTTGGCCATACCTTGAAATTTGTCCCCGATTTTTGAGAACATTCGTTTCTACGCGGCCTGTATAATAAAGAGTGAAATACGATAGGTCAGTAGCGACTTATGGAACCAACGGTGATACTGTTTACCATTAACAATCAACTGTTGATCTAAGGCCGAGTTTCACCAACACTCGTTAACTGGAACGACCAATCTTGTGGCTGGTAAATCATTAAAAGTAGGCTTGCTTAACTCTGTCATCTCAACAGTTTCTGCATTTTCCACCTGATTTATTACCTGTACAAAATGAAAATGGTCAATAAACTGTCAGGAAATTATTAATCTTATGAAATGAATTCCAATCAATGGTACTATTTTTTACAGGAAAAATAATTTACGTTAACTTGTTACAAGTGCTATTAATGACAAAGAATGTTTATTTGACTTTTGGCTAGCTGCTTTTTTTAAACAATTTATCTTAAAATTTATTTAGTTGATAATTGCTGACTATTAATACCTAAACCTAAACTATTAGTACCTAAACCTGGGTAAACTTTGACCAAAAACAAAATTATTTATTGTCCATAGTGGTTTTTTAAAATAAGGAGATCTTTTTCGGAATTCTTCGTCTATAGAATACAGTTTTAACTCTAACAAGCATTTTTTATAAAAATAAAATCTATTAGTATCTTTTTTTTATTTTACAGCAAAAATTTTATGCCAAAAAATAAAGATCGGCTGATGTAATTAATACCATTTAAAGAAGAATTTAGGCTTTATTAGAGTTTTGTTATTATTCTGTTATGTTCTTTATAGGGTTGAATTTTCATCACAATGAACCAATGCTAATATGAATCGATGGGGTACCCCTTTGGTATAAATACTCTGACGCTTTTTGTATATTTATAATTTTATTTTACTCTCTAACTAAAAATTAAGAAGGAAAAAAATTGTTAATGAGGACAAATCCAAAATTTTGGAATAAAAAATTTTATAAACAAGATATTTTGAGGAGGATTTATAAAATGGTGAAAATGTTAACTTATATAACAAAATTTCAAAATTTTTGATCAAATAAAAATTCCTGTAGGTATAATTATTTAATTGCCTTGATGTAAACCGTCTAACAATTGAAATTAGATTTATGGAAGGGCTATGATAGAGTTTTACAAAAATTTTGTTATTGTTCTGCCTTAGTTTTAACGAGGTTTTGTTTGGATATAATTCAATTTCCATTAGTATAATTTAATACTGATGTAAATTGACAGGTACTCTTCCTGATAAATATTTCGTGACGCTTTTGGCAGTTTACAATTTCATTGTATTTTCTAACTAAAAATCAAGAAGCAATAAAAATAATAATGATAAAAAAAATTCATAATCTTTGAATAAATATTTTATGAACAAAATATTTTGAGAACGATTTGTTAGAAGATAAGAATGTTATCGTATAAATAAATTAAGAGTTTCAGACCGAATAAAAAAATTGCTGTATAATTATTTAAGCTTGGTATAATAAATATGAGAGCAACAAATGTAAAAGTTTTAACCGGTCTTGTATCTTTTCTTGTATTATTTCAATGAGTAAATTGTTTTCTTTTTTGTGAAATCTATAATAGAATTATTAGGAAAACTCTCTGTTCTTTCGTTTAACAGGAAATTGTAATGCAATTTTATGCTGCTTAGTTTAATTCTAATTCTATTTGTAATTATAATTATAATAATAAAAATAATAATAATAATCTAGAGCAAGTTCCCTCAAGGCAACAAATATACAGAATTTTGATAAGTACAAAACAAAGGCTAGTAAAAATGTTGTAGACTCATTATTAACAATATAACATCGAATAACAATAATAAACTTTAACTACAAATAATAAACTTAAAATTAATATGTTATTAAAACAATATAAATAAAAAATATGAAGGGGAAAGAAAAATAAAGAAGAATCCAAAAATAAACAACAATACTATATAAACATAAAAATAGAAATAAATGAGCCGTTTATTTTGAAAGTGACCTAAGTCCATTTAAAAAAAATGGAAAACTCGAAAATTTATAATTAAATTGCTGAAAACTAATTATTTATGCCGATATGTAATGACTCTTTAAAAATGGACTTAGGCCACATTCAAAATAAATGGCTCAAATACAAACGAAAATAAAAATGAGTTTAGCCTTAGGAAGTCACACCTTGACTCTGCGCCTACAGTAATCCCGTTATTTGACGTTTTTGTTTTAGAAAGTGGTATAATAGCCGATATCTCAATTGTTTCCGACGATGGTGGAGACGGTACTGAAAGAAGTCATTGGAATTCCGCACTCGAAAGTCCAACGTCACCGTTACCAACAACCTCGACACCTCTCCAGTCACCAACTAGCGCTGCATCAACTCCAGTTGCGACTTCCCCGTCATCGAATTCGAACATCACGTCTTACGACCAAGATATGTCGATTAACCTTTGAAAAATTTAAGCGTTCGATCGGTGAGTGATTGGTGGTCTTGCGATTTGCATTTGGCCATCGAAATTCACGCTGATGTATCTTTTAGCGACCGTTCTTGAGCCTTGGTATTCCTGATCGAGAAAAAGAAAAAAAAAAGCACGTACCACTCCATACCGAAAGTGTTTCAAACTTTTCCAGAGTATTTTTCGTGAGATACTATAAATTCTTTGTACTTGAAACTGCGTAACCGATTAAGTTACTATTTTTCGAGATTTTTAGCTACTCAAAAGATTTTATACGTCCACAGGATCGTTCTTTTAAATATAAATAAAAGTAACATGACGTTCAGGAATGCCGAACTAACGCGCACACGTTAACGGAGGGAAGCCGGAGACACTGTAAAATAACTGTAATATTGCGTAAAAATGAGAAAATTTATACAAAATACTTACGACTGTAGCAAGAGTATAATATAATCATTAGCCTTAAAATGATTTCCAGAATCTCTTATTGTGTTACGCCAGGTATAAATATAGAAAATCATGAGTATAAGTTATATATTCTTACGTCAGTCATTTGTATAACAAGAGAAAACAAACCCTTTTTGTATGCCACGTAAATGTAGATTCTTTAGAACAATTTGGCTTGCCAAGTGGAAGTCAACTTTTGTCTCTTCGATTTTTATACATTTACATGTACGCATCATTTTATCTACCACTTAATTATAATTTGGTCGCAATTTCGTTGTGTTTCAAAGTACCTCGCGTGGGCTCAGTTTTGGAAGAGCTTAGGAAAAGCTCATCTTAAGACAATCCACGCAACTTCTTTCTTTTTTTCTTCGATTTCCTTCAATTTTCTATTACGATATCTCATACGATTGCAATTTCATGGTTCCTCGTTTTTATTTTGATTTTTATATTTTGGAATAATGATCTACTCTTCTTTTCAAATACTTCCAATTTACTGTAAAATTTATTTTTCTGTCAAAAGAGAAGATGAATGAAGAGTCCCTTTGTTTTATAAATATCAACAAAATAATACCATAACCCTGATGGTGGAATTAAAGAAAACACCATAGAAAAATTATAGAATGTGGTAGATTTGAATTAAGGGGTTTCGATTAAGAGATAAATTCTTGAAAATTAATGTTTTTTTTTAAATTATTTCTTTTTATTCTCTATAATTTACAGAGTCTTTTAAAATATCAAGTATAAAGTTTCACCATAAAATGACAAAGATATGGTGATAAATATGGAAGCGTACGCGAAGTATGTAAATGCGTGTCAGAAACTTTAAATACGTTTTTCTTGAAACTGCATTTTTAGCCACCATCTACATAATAACTTGAACGGTTTTTTATATTTTTTTTTATGGGCTTCACTTTAAAATGCTTGAAATTCGTTCACTTGTAGTCTGTCGAGCCACTTTTCTGAATTTTTGTTAAGTAAGATTTTTAGGTTCAAATAAAGAGTGAAATTTGTCATGAAACATGTGAAGTTTTCGTTAAAGTTTCATATATTTTTGACTTTTTTTCAAAATGCAAACAGACTACGACTAATTTTCTACCAACAATTTGAAAAAATAATATTGCAGTCTTTTAAATGTATTTTTGAAATACAATCGTATATTATAATTACAAGAACAGAAAAATACATTTCAATAAAATGGAGACAAGTTCGAATTATAATAAATCTACCACCCTTTTGTAGTAAAATTACAGACCTTTCTAAAAATAAAATTTTTACTTTGAAAAAGTACAAGTAGCAAATTGTAATATTGTTGAAAATAGTATTTGTAATTAGTAACTTTTACACTTGTGATTACACTCTATTCAACTACCACTAATTACTAATTACTGTTCAGAAGTAACAGTTTTATCGTTGAACAGTATTATTATTGTTGACTCGATAGTGTTGATTTTGGTACGTAATAAAATTAATTGAATAGTTTCCAATTGCTGAATAGAATTACTATTGGCGGCAATTAGTAGCACCGTTCGCTATTCTTATAATTGCTAATGAAATCCATATTAGCAAAAAGGATAAAAATATTATTTCTAAGGGATGAAAATATCAATGTTCTCGAATTGTTGTTTAATCTAAATACTAATTTCTATCCGTACTCTTAAATTCTAGCAAAATGAGTTTCCTTTTGATCTTTCACTGTTGAATAAAATGTCAACTGGGCAAATATTATTATTGCTACCCGGTATTACTGTTTACATCTAACAGGAACTGCCCCTTCTCTATTTGCAATAATAATTTGTGTTCGATATACATGTTACTTCATTATAAATGTTGAAAAGAACTTCAGATTGCAAGGAAACTCGACTCAAAAGGAACTTTTTATTTTTATTGACTTAAAGTGAATTTCAAAATACACCTTTGCTTGAAAAATCCATCTGTAATTCACAGAAATAAATTACTAATCTATTTCAAGCCTAGAATTTTTCAATTCAATGAAATTTCACTCCATGACTCAGCATTGTTGAGAAAACTTTATATCTTTTTTTAATCAGTTTATGAGATAGTATAAAATTTGTCACACCATTCGATTGTATTTCAAAATTACAGAACTAATTTGAATAAATTTGTTATTTTTATTTTTTAAATTAATTCTATTAAATTAATACCGATTTTTGACATGCTTCATCCTGAAAAAGAAGAATTTGATCTTTAACGGGAAATTTCGTAGAAAAAATACAAACAGTAAGAAAATAAAAGTAAAATTTTGTGAGCCTGTAATTTTTATATAATAATGTAGTTTGTAATTAGGAATTATAATTAATTTTGGGAAAATTGTAATTTATTTGAACAATTAATTTAATTTCAATTTTCAAACTAATATAACCAATTTGAAATTTGAAATTAATACATTTCTATTAATTGCACGTTTCAAAGCAACAAATGAAATTGCAAACGTACTGAATTACTTAGTAAACATTCTTTAGTTAGAGCGAATATAATTGACAATTAAATTGACTATAATAATATAGACGAAGTCTTGTTATTATTCTCACTTGAAACAGGTCAAACGAATAGCCATTTCCATTGCCAAGGTCTGCCAAGGTATTGCAATTATATATCTTTTGGTAATTGACCGAGAAAGACAAAACGTTAAGTGTATATTTTCCCATAATTTCGTAAATCCCTTTCTTTAATTATCAATTCGTTCTTAAAATACGTAGAGGTGTAGAAAGTATGTAGACTAATTGTAGAAATCCACAAAGAGCTTTGGCGCAATCTGTTGTACTCGAAACCGAGTTCTGATGATTTCATTATCGCACCTGATGTCTGACCAATTATTGTTCAATTCCTTCGAAAACCTCAGTCCAATTAATGAATGTCTATACACCAATTGTTCATTTTATCGAAGATATCCTCAAGTGATATTTTCACAATTTTTTCTGACTTATATGAATTTTAACATAAGATGAACTTTACAGGCAGAATTGGCTCCTTGATTAAGGTAAATGTCCCTATTTCTGACCGTGTTTTTTACTCGAGATTTAAGTATAATCCAATAAATATCAAAAGAGAAAATGCAGGCTATGCGGGTGTATGCATTAGTGACCGCCTGATAACATATATTCAAAACTACCAACCTTTTTCAGAATCCACCAATAGCACAACACTCATTAATCGTTCATTGATAATTTTGCGCAAAATTTATTTTCGATATTGTTTGTCTACCAACGTGGCGACTTTTATGCACTCGATCTGTCAGTGGTGGCGATAAAAATGCCTTTTTTCATACTTTCACGAGCATTTGTTTTTCAAATATCACTGAAACCATATATCGTGGCTGAATAATCGCCAAACATGACAAATATTTTTTTCGAAGATGAATTACTTGAAACTTTTGCATAAATTAATAAAAGTTCCCGAGTGATCATAAATAGGGTCATGGTCACAAATAGGGACGTTTACCTTATGAGGCTTGAAGGTATCTTTCAGTTAAACGACTACAAATGGAAGAATCTACATTATTCCTGATGCAGTAAAGGAAAAGCAAAAAGAAAATGTTTTTCATATGTGGAATTAACCCTAGAACAGCACACCTCCAAACTCGAACGTAAAGAGCGTAATCGATTTTCCAAAAAAGGTATTTATTTAGAAAAATGAAGGGTGTGATTTTTAGAGAATTACTAATTTTCGTAATATCTCACATAATTACAGATTTGGAGTTCGGACAATTTTCGATTTTGGACAATGGAGTTCGAAAATCGCGTGGGGTCATATTGACCCCATGTGCTGTTCTAGGGTTAATGTTGTTATTCGTATTTTGATATTGAGATAAATGGCATCAGTGAATAACTGAACTATTCGGAGAATGGGCTAATTGCAGATCGAATTTCGACTGTATTTGTAAATCAACAGGATTGCTAAATCCGTAATTAGAGATGTTACTCATGTAATGGTGCTTTTATCTTAATGATTTAAGATCTGATTTCGAAGTTGACATTTTTTATCTTTTTTGGAAAATGCAAAATGCAACTGACGATGGGATACTTCAAGCATCTTATGTGACTCAAATTGTTAACTGGAGTGAAGTTTTTATATGCGCGTGTGAAATTAATTAATCTTTATATGCGCAGGTGAAATTAAATTTTTCTTTTTCAAATTGGTTACTAAAAATTATTTTCCTGTAAAACAATTTCGAGATATAAGCAACAAAAGTAGGTACTCGGTCATAGACTAAATTTTGTCACACTTCTTCTACCGCCACTTGCACTCAAACAAATTTATAGTAACTCTAACTATTCCTGTAGTGGAATAAAGGATCAACCATATATTTCTAGTAATTTTAACTAAATTTATTGTTACTCCAATTACTTTCACGATTAAGTCAACTGGAAATTAAATAATTAGTGCATTTATTTTGTTCGGTGTACACATAATTTATAATCAGGTGCCATAATTATAGTGTCTTAAATAAAATAGATTTTCTTATTTCACACAAAATTTTTTACAGGTGCTAGGTTTGTTGCTTTCCATTAGTTGATGTCAAAAATTCGATTGAAGAAAAGTAATTAAATCAACCTTAGAAAGAAATTCTAAATTCAATTGTTAAAAGGTGTCTTTTGACACCTTCGGTAAAAACAGTGTTAATTTCATAACACAGCTTTGACTCTCTGCCGTAGATACTCCTTTATGGTACATTTCCGAATGCCGCCCGATTAAAACACCAATTTTTTTTAATCTATGGCACAGTTTTGATGCCGCACCTCAGATCTTCCTTTATTGCACCTTGACTCTCAATCCTTCTCGGCATAGGTGAAAGCATCAGTAAATGTTTGTGAAGGAAACGCAAATACCAGTTTTTGTTTATATAAGTTTTATAACACTTCATTGCAATTCGTATAAAAGTTTAAGCGTCGTACCTTTCATTCAATAAAAAACGAAACGATTGTAATATTCCAATATTCGCCCAATTCCAAAACCCAATCGACAAAAATCTTATACCCTCTTTTTTAAACTTTCGGCTCCAGACCTGTTCGAAGCCTTTCTCGAATATTAATATCGTTATGTAAATTGAAAATACAGCGACTGCCAATCATTATTTACAATTTTAATGACCTGTAGGGTTTATAAATAAAACAGTGATCGGGAGTCAATTATGTCCACAACATAAACACGTTTCACCAATTATCGTCATACCAAATTATAACAATTTTTAATGTTACAACAGAAACAACTGTTTCTTTAACCCTTAAAGAGTACTTTGGGTCCATATGACCTCAACAATATTTTATGTAAAATGGTCCTTTTCGCTTGCTCTATTGATGTCGATTTTTAAAATTAATTTAGTTCATTTACATATCTCCCAAAAAACCATTATCTCTTTATTTCGAGCAGTTGAAGAACATACGTAAATTTTTATGGCCAGAAAAAATATTCTATACAAAAGTGGTGGCTTAACCTCAGTATTAATAATTTTTATTAATAAATTTATTGGAATTATTACTAAAATTATACAACTAATCGCTCAAAACTCCTTTAAAGCTTTTAAATTTCACGCAGAAAATCTTGGAGCGTTACAATATATTGAAACTTTGGTTTCTTTGTTTACTTAATATTTTTTTATATTAATTGCTAAACTTTTGCGCATTAGAAAGCTTCATTTATTTCGAAATGTTTCCAATAATTTTCATACATTGAGAAAATAATTTGACTCATTTGAAAAAATTGAAATTTGTTTATTACTACATTCTAGTTCTGCAACGAACATTCTAAAAATATAAAAAATGCTAAAGGAGACAATTAAATGCAGGGAAATCCTAACCAATTGAATCAAATGTTTTTTTTTTTTGGCCAAATCAAATTTCATTTCAGTTAACAAAATTTGAACAATGGAGAGTATAACAAATGACGCAATATTCATTATTATAATTACCTGCATCTTTACAGAAATGAATTACAAATTTGCTTTACACCTGATCCCATCGTCACAAAAAAATTTCACGAATTTTAGATTGCTTTAGACTCGTGACAGGAAACATAACAAAAGTAATACCGAAAGCTACAATTATCGAAATGAAAGCATTCCTTTATCTTCGTTATTTGATCGATCAGTTAGAAATCGAATAATTGTACCTAATTAAATGAAACCTATAAGCAATCGCGAGATGTTGAGATTCCACCTTTTTTAAAGAAGGCACAAACCGGAAACTTGATGCACCCGACTGAGCATCGAACTTTTCAAAAGTAAAACCAAGAGGAAAAAGTGGAAAGAGTGGCAAGGACTTTCACAATAATAAGAAAGATTAATAATGAAATCTATTTTCGAATAAATTTACTTGTTTTCTCGATATCTTGGTGTTACATTTGGACTGCAAGTGCTAGGCATAATAAATAGTAATTTATAAGTATTTGCTAAATTTGGAAGTAACAAAACACGGTAACATTTAAGGAAATACTTGCGAATAGTCACTTAACGAATAATGGCTCTTTAGATATTTATTAATACGTCTTAATTCTGCTTTCTCCTCTTTCGCTCTTTGTTTTGTAATTGCATAATTGTCTTGAAATCATACGCAGGTATACATTATGTCAGACATTTTCTATTGACTTATCTCTATTTCCTTTCCAACCATTCTTATATTGAAATGTAAATATTAATTATAATTCCGAGTAACAGAAGTATTTCAGTATTGTACTGTGTCTAACACCGATGTATTTTATTACTTTATTAAAATAAATACTGTATTGGGTGCCTTTTGTAGCAAATTGCATTCTGTAATTATTTACTTCCTTCCTTTACAATTTCCATGTATCAAAAAAATTAGAAAAATAAGATATAGATCCTTGTAACATTATACCGCAATTATTATTATTATTATATATTTTTAAGTAATACACGAAATTTACATTAACCGTTTTAGTGCCAAGCGGCGCGATCGGCCTTTTTCGGTTTCGTGTCGAAAAATGCCAACATTTTTGAAATATGCAATAAAAGGAGCGCTACCGCGCCGGTTATCAATTTTCGATTTGAAAACAACAAAAAGCTGTGGCACTCAAACGGTTAATGCAAAACGTTCTTAAGGACGTTCGCCAGAGTCTTAGAGGGTTGAGCGGTGCGGGGAGATTTCCTATGCTTATACATTGTGGCGATTGAGTACTGCCAACCTCAATTATCTAAAATATTAATTATTTAAAATTATCGTAAATATAAATAAATAATATAAGTAGGTAATAAAATATATAAAATCGATTTTTTTATTAAATGTAATTTTTTGTAATTACGAATTTGCTAATAATATTCATATTCAAGTACATAAAAATTCTAGCGAAACTTGGCAACAGCGCAATATAAGTGTTTAACGGATGGTAATAGTTCGGCTCAGTTTGACTGCCAGCATAATTACAGAGCACAATAGAGCATATCTTAACCTCCAAATGTCGGCTGAATCACAAAATTTACAAGTGAGGTTAAAAGGAAAATTCTCGTGTAAGAAGCAATTAAAACGTTTTCAGCAATGCTCAGAAATGGGGAAAAGAATAAAAAGATACAATCTATAAACAAGAAACAGGATAACACATTCCCTATGATTTTGGTACATATTTAGTTTCATACAGCAGTTCAAATTTACCGCCTAATTGAAAAGCGGTGTTGCCAAGTCTAACGTTCAGCTGATGTAAAATCTGTATATTACAATTTAATTAATTAATTTAGACTATAAATAAACGGTAAATCTCGTCTATCTTTTTCTGAAATAATTAGCAAGCTTTGATTTATTCGATAAGAAATATTATTTCGTTTTTGAACATTCTAAAAGTAATTATTTTCATATCAAACTTTACTCGCCATAAGAGCACATGTTAAATTACCTTTTGTTTTTATTCGATTTTGTCAATAACAAAACGGTAAAAAATTCTGAAAAAATTCATAGAATATTTTTTTTATATCAAGAATAAGATACAATTTTTTCAGAATTTTTTGACATATTAAAACTTTCTGGCAAACGTCCTTAAGTTCAGATACCAATCCAGGAAAAATTTGCTAACGCCAGATAATATGGCCAAAACTCAGTGCAGCACTGATAGACAACCATTGATACCGAATACTGGCGCAAGGCTGGACCAGCAATAACGCCAACGTTGGCCCAACATATGGACCTAGTCTGTGCCAAGGTACTAGCTGTCGGTGCAGAACCAATCGTGATTTTAACACGTTAATTGCCATGTCAATCATCAATGACCGACAGTAAACTTTCCGTTTAAGCCGCGCCAGTTATGGTAAATGCAACAGCGCGTACATTGCGACCCATGCGGCGTGAATAGAGAGTCACGTAAATTTGACGTGGCAGTTAACGTGTTAACGAATTGAGAATCACATGAGACATAACATGGAAGTCACCAGAAAGTCACCAGAAAGTGTTATATCAGTAAACGGTATACCAACTTTTCTTCATTGCCACAAAAAATTAGTTTTCTCATTGTCAGTGTAGAGGTAGAATACCGACAGGTAAACTGATACGTCGATGGAGGATCACAAGAAAATGGATTCGAAAGAGGTAAGATGGGGAATGATCAGAATGAGCTCACTGATGAAGTTCTAAGTTCCAAGTGCCACAAAAGCTAACGATAAGAAATCATTAGTTCTAAAAATTTTTTTTAACAGAGAAATATAATATATCTGTGTTTCTTTCAAACTACATTAATCACCAAAAGAAACTTTATTGTAGCAAATTTTTTTTAAACCTAATCTTTATTTTTACAGATAAAAATCAACAAGTTCTACCATAAAAATCGCTATTTGAAAGTTCTGTGGTAATGTCATAATCATAAAATTATGTAACATTATAAATGTATTACAACCGAATGGTTTTATTGCAACTTTGCAATATTGCTACTGTTATATCACATTACCATCACTACTACTTATCGCTGAATGGCGCGTATATAAACTTAAAATTCTTCTTCAGAGCATATTTAGAACGATACAACAATCACGTGGTTTTTAATGTAACATCAGCATTATAACTCTATATATCCGTTATATTGTTTTATGTGTAACAGTTACATAGTTACAATACACCTATAACATAGGGTTCGTGATCTTTTTTCCTCGAATTCGTTACAATAAATTATTATATTTACTTTGAACAAGATTTTTGTGTAGAATTTTATATTCAATTTTATTTATTTTATCAATTAAATCGACTTTATGTATTTGTTACTTTTATAACAAAAATAAGCTATTTTAAACTTTTAAGTTCATAATCTAATAATAAATCTTTTAATTGTCCTTTTCTTATTTATAAATAATTTTAAGGTAATAAAAAGGTATATAAAACACTAGCGGCCCCCGGCACGGCTTCGCCCGTGCTAAGAGTGTGAAGAATTTAGATTTTGATCTTAAAACGATTTAAATTAATGCTAACATTTAGCGTAAGGCGAGTGGATAAACAATATTTTAGGTTTTTTGATTTGGTGTATATTTGTATACACTTCTTTGGAGTCCCTACTCTGGAGCGAATAACAGATAGTCGGTAACGGTATTTATTATTGAGGACGTTAAAATTCATAAAATATTCTGTTTTGTCGTCAATATGATGACGAGTTACAACAAAGTGGATAGCGCGAAAATATTCCGCGTGCTGTGTATACCAATTTTCCTAGCGATAGCTTCAACGTTAGTTAATGCGCTGCAGCGCCACCTGCAGCGGCGAGTTACAACAAATTGAATAGCGTAAAAACATTCTCCGTGAAAAAATACATATATGTGCCAAGTTTCATGTTGATCGGTTAAACAGTTTCGAAGTCTGTTAATCATATACAAAAAAACAAACAAACATCCATTTTTATATAATATATTGGGAATCGACATGGAGGCGGAGCCTATACAATATGGCAGCTCGTAGAACCTGGTATATAGACGGTATACATGTATTTTTTATTCTTTGCGCAATTATGTTAATTGAAATAACCGAAATATATACTCGTAGGCGGAAGCAAATGCTTCCTCGAGAAGTATTATAGAAGGTACACGCGTTTTAGAGGCGAATCATTTACTAAAAGTAGCTAAAAACATTGAAAATGAAAAAATTCATTTGAGTGTTTTGTGTCTGAAAACATCACATTTAAGAGAATTACCGCACGAAATTAGCGATGAAATCGATCAAAATGGTAAAATAGTTGCCATGAAATGTTCATGTAAAGCCGGGCTTTCCGGAAAGTGCAAACATATAATAGCTCTACTGTTATACTGCTGCAGGTAAGTTGTAAAATTTGTAGGTTAGATACTTATCTAACCTACAAATTTTTACAGATGGACAAGTCTTTATTAGAATTACTGTGACAACCTTGCACCGAACAACGCACAATATATTTACTTTTAACTCTGGGAGAAAAATTTACGCCGCTCATTTTAATCTTTATCACATTGATAAATAATACATCTGCTACAACATTGGTTCTAAGTATAGTTTGTTTTTTGCCACCAGATGTCGTAGCGTTTATGTCGATTCCCAATAGATTAGTGCATATAACATATTGGACAGGTATTGCTACATGATTACGTTTGTAAATTACAATATTCATACAACATTATCGCAATCATCAAAAAGGCGAAATTGTAATATTACTATGCTGTAATATTCACTTCCCGGTTATATAAATTTTGATGATTAGTTATATAGATATTACAGAACTCACATATAACTGTGTCGACTGGGTGGGTTACAAATTTAGTATAAATAGGACTTTAATAGGCGCTGCAATTATTTGAAAATTATTGCTCTTCAGAAGACCGTAAATCTCTGATACAGTCATTTATATACTGCGTATATAGAATCTTGTAAACCACATGAATATTTACAAAACACAAAACGGATGTCTATAACAACTCCTCTATTGATTTAAATGAGTTTTAAATAAGGATTCGAGTGGACCCCCGTGGTGCAGACTACATCTCTTAAAAACCAATATATAAGGATCTTCATTCGGCAACCAACCGAGAACGTTTTTACAAAGGACATCAGTTAAAGGAACTATCTTTAGCAGGAGAATGGAGGAAAAATATATAAGTTTGTGTGTACACACATATACTTTTTTGTTAGCTGTAAATGCGCAAAAACTGTGATGTTACCGTCCTTCAGAAACATATACACGGTAACCAAAGTCGAAGAAATTACATGTTTACTATAACTTTTTTTCACTGCAATTAATGGGAGAAGGATATTTTCGAAAACAATTCATTTGGTTGCTGTTATATAGCATAGAAGTCGTGATAGTCGAGAAGAATTTGTGATATCTACGTTGCATAGCAATAATTAAATGTGTCAGCTGGGAATTGTTCGATTAGATTTAACCTTTTCGAGACGGCGATATTTTCGAACACGGTCCCTAAGAGCGCCATTTTTTTTTCTTTACTACTATTGCACACCTGGTGGTACAACCGGTCTTATAGCCTCGGAAATCAATTGCACACACGGTGTGCAATCAGTCTCGAATGGATTAAATCATACTACGACAATTCGTGGTTATGTTTTTAAATGCAACGAGTGTTTATTGATTCGAAACTTTTACAAGGAAGTATCTCTTTTCGCGTACTTTGCTATTTTGGATTTTCATAATTATTTATTTCAACAAGCAATTTTTATCATAATAATGAAAACAACGGGATACAGTATTTATAAGTGTACCTACGTCAACGTGATTATACATATAATATGAAAGTATATAAGAGTGAGTGTAGATGGCAGACTCCGTGCATGTCGTACCAGTAGTTTGAATCTTCCTACATAGATGACACACTGTCTGTTCAGGTTTCTAAAAATAATGAATAATCAGATTGTCTATTTTTGTTTTGGATTGCGTAATTAATTATTGGGTAATTAATAATAGAATTACATTATTAATTATTGGATTTCATAATTTTCTTCTTTTAGAGATATGGGGTAACTGTCCCGATTAGTTTGCTGCTAAGCAAAATACTTTCTTTACCAAGCAAATACCCAGTTCTCTGTCACCAATTTCATGTGTTCAAAATTTATAACGATTTATTTAAATTTTTCTCTTTGAAAAACAATTTTAACACGTTAACTGCCACGTCAAATTTGCGTGAATCCCTATTCACGCCGCGTGGGTCGCAAGGATATACGCTATCGCATTTGTCATAACCAGCGCGGCCTGAACGGAAAGTTTAGCGTCGGTCACCGGTGACCAACGTACATGGCAATTAACGTGTTAAACGAATTTTTTTTTAAAGTTAAACTACTAGTATTGGTCTGTACAAAATATTTTACATTTTTTAATTACACCGGCACACAAAAATAAAAAAAGTCTCTGAACCAGAGGTTCCACATATATATTCCCATGTATTTTAACCAGCTGAACACGAATCTGAAGTCAGAATTGCTCCATCACCCTCCATTTTTTTTAAATCACAGAAATCGGCTGGAAAATGCAGAAAATGGGTTTTTTCGTGATTTTTATGGTACTTGCTAAGTTTACCAGCAACTTATGAATCCGAAATATGTTTTTTCCATGTATTTTGAGTTGCTGAGTTCGAATCCGGCATCAGATTCCACCGAGCACTTTTTATTTTTTGCATATTTTAATATATTTATATAAATATATTTTTCGATTTTTCCAGTAATTTTTGCAGTTTAAAAAAAATGAAAAGTGCTCGGTGGAATCTGATGCCGGATTCGAATTCAGCAACTCAAAATACATGGGTAAAACATATTTCGGATCCATAAGTTGCTGGTAAACTTAGCATGTACCATAAAAATCACGAAAAAAGCCATTTCTGCATTTTCCAGCCAATTTCTGTGATTTAAAAAAAATGGAGGGTGATGGAGCAATTCTGACTCCAGATTCGTGTTCAGCGGGTCAAAATACATGGGAATATATATATGGGACCTCTGGCTCAGAGCCTTTTTTTATTTTTGTGTGCCGGTGTTATTATAGTCTCATTAATATTTTTCTAAAATTCATAATCATGATTTTGACAAATTTATCGAACTTTTCTGTCCAAAATGTTAATAAATTGTTAGGGCTTATAAGTATATAAAATGAATATTAATGTGATTTACAGCAACTAAAATGTATAGGCCTACAAACTGGGAGAACGAAATAGGGACAACGATTTCGTCTTTAATTATAATCGAGACTCAATAAAAAGTTAATATTTTACACTGTTTAAAATTGCACTTCAAGAAGAAAAGTTTAAAGAATCGTTATAAATTTTGAACACATGAAATTCGTGACGTAGAACTGGGTGTTGCTTCCTAAAGAAAGTATTTTGCTTAGCTGCACACTAATCGGGAGAGTTACCCTATTTTCCTAAAGTATACCTTTCGGAAAAAAAATTTTATGCCGTTACACCATTAAGCGGGTACATCACAGCGAGCGCGCGGTACGAGGGTGTATTTTTAATCATTTTTTTCGAGCAAACAATTTTTTGTTTTTTTTCTATTGTTACTTGTATTCAATATATATATAAACAAGACTCTACACAAATTTTTGGATCCCAATCTGACTAATAGTTTGCGGTGTACGCCGCTTTCAAAAAGACACTCCGATTTGGTGGTTGACAGCCAATAAGCCTACTGGACGAAATTTCGATATCTAAAAAAAAATGGCGGACCAGCGAATTTTATCACAGAAAATTGTCATCGTTTGCACAAAAAAAATAGAAGGGGGCCCTTTATCAAAAAAATCTCTCCGTGGTGACCTAGAGACTGGATTTTCAAACATTTTAAGATTTTGTACATGCAAATCGGATGAATAGCTTTTTAAATATGCTGTCAGCGAGGTTGAAAAATATAGTTTCGAGAAAAACGCGTTCAAAGTTTTACTGAGAAAGGATAATAATACGACTTAGAAACTTAATTTTATACTGTATCTCCGTCAATTTTACGAATTTCTTTACAAAATTTGGTGAGATTATTCTTAACAAATGCAGGTTTTGAGAAAATGAAAAAGAAAATTTTTTTTACTGTTATGTACTCCCTTAATGCTCCTTTTATCTATCCCATTAATCCTTTCAAGGGCGGTGTGGCATATACGTAACACTGTTTATTCTTCATTTTCCCAGCCCCACGGGTAAATTTCAACATTAATAAATAAGTAAGAATTCACAATACGTTGACAAATTTGAGATGCATTTTTAAAACTATTTACCACAAAGTTTGTAAGTACATTCGACTTCTAAACCTTTTGACATTTTTCTGTCAACTCTTTTGACTGAACAACGCCCCCTTTGAGCTGATATTTCCGCGTGAATTTTGAATGTGACATAACATACTAAAAATAATTGAAAACGTAAAGCCGAATCTCCCCTGCACGCGAGCTTGAGGCGACTATTCACTACTCCGGCAGCCAATGACAGCAACCCGTGGGCGTGGTTTAGTGTGTCAAAAGGTTCGAGCGTTTCCGGTCCCTACTTATCAAAAGGTTAAGAAGTCGAGTATATTACTAATTTGTTCATAATCGGTGCTAACAGTGCGAAAATGTGTATAATTGTGATTATCAGATCATCTAGTATACTACAATAGGTCAACTGATATCTACTATCACGTACCAACAGATCCCTACCTATCTTCACAATATACCTGAACCATAATAAGATCATAAATCAATTCCAAGAAATTTAATCCAAAGGAATCGTAAAGAAAAACATAAAATAATTAAAAAGATTTATAATAACTGGATAATACAATACAATAGCGTTTACATAATATATCAATTACATGATCTGGTACACAAATTATATTAATTAATTTATAACTCAATTAATTTGAGGTCGATTTGAATATCAACGGGCTTAATCGACTGGTTACTTATTTATGTTAAATTTATATTTTATCAAGTAAATAAATATGTTCTAATATTTTAAAATATAATTTTTAAATATAAGTAATCCTTTGTTTAATGTGGAGGGTTTAGGGATTCAAAATATGGCCTCCACAGTATCCTAATCGGAGGACGCGAAGGCTTTCAGGAGGATGAATTAAACTCCTCTTATGAACCTCGGTGTGACGAATTCGGCAATAACGGACAACTTGAGACTGAAAAAAGGTCTTACAATTGAACGTAAAATATATATTCGAAGGACTCCTTTAAGAGGTTACATCTAGTTGGCGGCCGAAAAAAAGGCGTGTTTTTGTGAATTTTTTTGGGGGAAAATGATTGCAGGTTTCGAACTGTTTTTTTTTTCATAGTTAAGGGTATATCTTCGACTATTTTTCATGATTTTTTTATTGAAAAAAATTCACAAATGTAGAAGATACAATGCATTTCCCGGACCGCTAGGTTTTTTGCGATAACCACTGCATCTTCCACCTCAATCGTCTAAAATCAAAAAATCAAATTGATTATGTTTTTGCATCGTATTATCTAGTCCTTAATCAAAGGATTTGAGAAAATATTACTTTTTGAAAAAATGGTCGACGAAAATGTAGTGATTTTTTCATCAAAATTTGGACTTTCACGTTTAATCATCGACCATTTTTTCAAAAATCAATATTTTCTCAAATTCTTCGATTAAGGACTACATAATACAATGCAAAAACATAATCTATTTAATTTTTTGATTTTAGACGAGTGAGGTGGAAGATACAGTGGTCACCGCAGAAGACCTTTTTTGAACAACGGTCCGGGAAATGCATTGCATCTCCTACATTTGTGAATTTTTTTCAATAACAAAATTATGAAACATAGTCGAAGATATAACGTTTACTATGAAAAAAAAGGTTCGAAACCTGCAATCATTTTCTCAAAAAAAATTCACAAAAACACGCCTTTTTTTCGGCCGCCATCTACATGTAACCCCTTAAGGGGGGGTTCTGCCTTGTAGGACCGAAAAAGTAGGTGATATTTGCGAATTTTTTATAAAAAAAACTGTTGACGGGTTTATTTGAAATTTGGCAAGTTGTTTCATTGTACCCTTAAGTATTATTACAAATTTTTATGAGGTTTCATTTTCTATACAAAAGAAAATGTGCGCGTCGTAGAACGTCGATTGTAGAACGTTGAGAAAAAAATGGCTCGTGCTGGCGTTGAAGGAAAGTGTCCTATGGTTTATCTGAAAAACAAAAAGGAAAAGGGATTCTTAATCTGCATGAACATGGCTATCTATGGTACTAGAATTATGGCTGTATCTGTTACCGTTCTTTTTTTATTTAAATAATTCCTTGCGATTTTTGGACGAAATTCGAACTTTTTTTTACAAAAGGCTACCATTTTAACAGTTTTTCATTTTTCTGAATTGTTCTAGTACCGTAGATAGCCATGTTCATGGAGATTAAGAATCTTTTTTTCTTTTTGTTTTTCAGATAAACCATAGGACACTTTCCTTCAACGCCAGCACGAGCTATTCTTTTCTCAACGTTCTGCAATCGACGCTCTACACACGCACATTTTTTTTTATAGCCTCATAAAAATTTGTAATAATACTTAAGGATACAATGAAACAACTTGGCGAATTTCAAATAAACCCGTTCAACAGTTTTTTTATAGAAAAATTCGCAAATATACCTACTTTTTCGGTCCTACAAGGCAGAACCCCCCCTTAAATCATTCAACCCTATCTGAAACTGAAAACTTGGAGAATCAAAATTGGTTCCCAGATTTCGACTCGGATGTGCCTTATAATGACTGACATGTGAATATCGCCGCATATATCGATAGTTCCGTGCAAGAGTAAGTAGCACTCAAAGGGTTAAACTACATAATCAGGCTACGCTTGCAGCCTATTACGAAACACGTATGGTATAAAATCAAGTCACAACAAACTATTTTGTCAAAAAACGTTTCAATTGATACCAGCCTCCCCTACTAAGATTTGGAAAACAATTAACACGTTGACTGCCATGTCCGTCACCGGTGACTGTAACTAAACTTTCCGTTCAGGCCGCGTCGGTTATGATAATTGCAATAGCGTGTACCATTACGACTCACGCGGCGTGAATAGGGAGTCACGTAAATTTTTTTGTGCCAGTCAACGTGTGAATGTATCTGCTGTGACTAGGAACACGTTAATAAGAATCTTCATTCGGTGTCACACATTTTCCCCCCGTTCGAATATGGCATGAATGAATTTGCTGTAGAAATAATCATAAAATTATTGGGTTGGTTGGCATTTACCTACCTGTCCAGAAGTTAAAGTATAGGTTTGCTACGAGCATGGTTTGAAATGGGTATTAAATTAGATTCTTGGTAATAATTTAAAGTTTTGCCAGCGCTATTGCTAAATACACCGACAAAGAGACTCTCCTGAATCGAAATGACGAGTTTGTGTGAATCGATTATACAGTTTTGAAGATAGTTTATTGAAACCAAAAACAATTTATTCGAGTTTTTTTGACTCAACGAAGCTATATTTGGAAATGATAAATAATTCATTTGCATATATTTTATTAAATCATGGAATTCATTCAAAAGCATGATTTTTCTTGAATCAAGGAATATCGTGTCGAGAAAATTATTATTAATTCCGTCAAGTTCGTAAATTTCAAGCTATTCCATCACCTTGCAAGGGGTGTGCGGGCAAACCATTTTTGTGACTTTTGAATATAGTCATTTTGATTCTAACAAATTTTTAGCAAATAAATAAATTGTAGATACTTTGCAAAAAAATATGCATTCCGAATATAATTCAAGAAGTGTATAGTTTTCTTGAAGACAAAAAATAATTTCTCTTTGTGACACGTTTTTACGCAATTGTTATTTCTTTTCACTCAAATTCTCTGTAGAAAATTCAGTTCATCAATCATTATTAGTTATTGTTACTTGAATAAATGGAGGTAGAAATATAATTAATGACCTGTTACTAATTAGCTAATTCAATTTCCATTATTCACCATCATTGGGGTTTTAGAATCAGGAAAAATATATACTTATACATGTAAAAATAAATATTGGAAAACCCTAGGATCTAAATTCTATATGTATCGATACTTATCGTTAGTTTGTTGTTAACAATTAGGGAAAAGACCGGCAATCCTTGGATATAAACAAGATAGAATGAACCTTTGGTGTCTTTAAGAGGGGTAATACATGTAGATGGTGAGATAGTCAATTTTTATCATTTTATTTTAAGGAACAAAATGTTTTAAATTTTTGAAACTTTCGGTACACTTTATTAAATAATTAAACTGTTTAATTAAATTTTTCCATTAAGGAATATTGTCAAATGGCGATGTTCCGTCGCGATATTCCAGGAAGGATTTGGCAGAAATTACCCGTTTGTGGGAGTCCCAACGACTTTAATATTCATCTTAAAAGTATGAATCAGAAATTTTTAGTATTTTAACATCCAGATGCTGAACTTATACCTAAGAAACATTTCAAAAATTTAAAATTACAAAAGTGGAATACTTCAGAAAAAAAAACTGCAATTTTACGTAAAATTTTTTTTCTTTTTGGCAATAAAAAAGGAGTTTCTAAAAGCGATTTTCATAAACAAGTAGGTATAAGTTCAAGGTAATATTGTTATTGAGTTGTGTGTACAATTTTAGCACGATCGGTGGATTCGTTTTGAAGTTATGTTTCCCACAATCTTAAAGAATGTAGTTTTCCGCAAAACGTTTTTAAAATTCCGATCTACGAAAACTCAATCAATTTAGTAACTTACCGGCTAATTAGCGATTCCAGGGCCACACCGAATTTCAGTTTAAAACTTTACCACCTTATTCTTGAGATGTTTAACTAACATTTTATGAAAAAAAGAAAAATTGATTTTTTGAAGCTGCTACATGTATTTCCCCCCTTAAAGTAGATAATTGATGTATAACATTTTGAGGACTGTCTTTAAAAAATATAAATGCCTTCAAAGAAGACAATTCATTGAGAAATATGTCTTCAAAGCAGCCAATTCAAATGTATATAAATATATACACACACACACACTTTTATCGTTTTTTGTTAATACGACTGAAAATAGTAGTGCGATAAAAATTGGACATGTGGGGTCCACTCTTATAAAAAGACAACCTTCGGGTCACCAGTTTAGTTGAAATTGTGTATAGTGGAAAATTCTGTCATCCTGTTTACGAAAATATACTATACTATAATAGGTGCAGATACTCTATAGTTTTTACCATATTTACGGTTAAAGTTTCATCATCATGTAAAAATAATGTTTATAGAATTCGTAAGCAAGAATCATTGAAGCCTAAGGATAATTTATCGGTCTTGTATCATTGCTAAACTAATTATTGATGAGAATATGGTTTAGGTTATTTCCTTAGTCGCGATATTAAATATTACATTTTTAGGTGTTATTATTTCTTCTGGCTTAACGACTTATTGGCAAATATTCAAAATATTTGTATTCGCAAATTTTGTAGTACCAAGCCAAAGCTACCTAAATAATTTTTATTGCAAATCTTGTAATATCGAGACAAAGCAATTATTTTTATTTTTTTCTCGCATTTTTTAAGCAAAAAGTGATACATGGAAAAATAACCCGTGACCTGAATTTGAACCAGGGATCTTCACTTCTCCGTAATGAAATAATAACACCTAAAAACTTAATATTCATGAGAAGCTAATTATTGATCAGTTCGTCGACTTTTCCCATTTTATTAATAACAAACTTGATTATAATTCAAACGTAAAATATTATTCAAATCATTTAACTTTTTAGTATTCATTTGTTTTAAATATTGTCTATAATGACAATTATTTTTACTTAAAAAAATTAAAAGTATGGTTTTAAAAGAATCCCAATTTTCGCCACTTTCTTATAGAAGGTGTAGGGAATCGTTCACGTTACACAGTACATTCGAAGTAATTAATGGCTTATTTTATTATAGAAATATGTATATAATATTATACTTAAAATGTAAATTATAAATTTCAACTTTTAATACAATTATAAAATATTAGTGATTATGAATCAATTTCAATTTGGTTAATTTCACTAATTATTGTTCACTCTCATAAAAAACTATATTGACCAATAATTAGTTCAGACAGATCAATAACTAATGGGTTGGCAAATAAGTTCGTTCGGTCTTTGTGTTTGATTCCACTGTTAAAAACCGAACGAACTTATTTGCCAAGCCGGTAGTTCCATGTTATTTTCTTTCCCAATAGCTCAAAAATAATAATCTTAATCTAATTGTGATAATAAGTTTTATTATTTCATACGAAATATTAATTATTTATTTACACAATAGAATAAGAAGAGATGCAGATACGTTGAAAATTATATTCATATGTACCAAGTAATGAAGCTGCCGATCTTAAATGGTGAATAACTAGTTCAGTCACTAGTCTAAGCATGAATATTTTTTTATTTATTCATTTAAGTTATAAAAAATTATTGAGTTTTTACCTCAGCAATGGTATATTTTTATAAACAGGATGGCAAAATTTACCTACATGCACAATTTCCACTAAATCGACACCCCGAAGGCTTTGTTGGTGATTCTATGAGATCACCCTTAGATATATTGCACATATATATGAGTCGTTTATTTTGAAAGTGGCCTAAGTCTATTTTATGTTTAAATTTTGCAAAATAATTTATTCGATTTGTTACGTCTAAAGTTGGGGTATCGAATTGTACTTCGAGAGCAACTCAAGACTTACTTTCCATTTTTGAATCGATATCGAAATATCGATTCAGGGATAGGAAATTGTTGGAATCAAACAACTAGTTAGCCTGTTGAAAATGTGTGGGTATATATATATATATATATATATATATATATATATATATATATATATATATATATATATTCTGTAATCAACATTGATAGTGGATATTTTACCTAAACATACGAGTGCTTAAAATTCAAAATAGTCCAGGTTGCAGAGTTCCTACTGAGGACCAATGTGATCCTTAGGATAGGTCAAGATATAATACCGGGTGACTCGAAATAGAAAATAGAAATAGAAATACAGCGAACGGACCGGTATTCCTATCTGTTCACTCGGAAATAGAGATGGAAATAGAAATAGGATGAAGCGAACGGACCGGTATTCCTATCCGTTCACTAGGAAATAGAAATGGAAATAGAATTCGAATGAAGCGAACGGACCGGTATTCCTATCCGTTCACTAGGAAATAGAAATGGAAATAGAAATGGAATGAAGCGAACGGACCGGTATTCCTATCCGTTCACTAGGAATTAGAAATGGAAATAGAAATAGAATGAAGCGAACGGACCGGTATTCCTATCCGTTCACTAGGAAATAGAAATGGAAATAGAAATCAAATGAAGCGAACGGACCGGTATTCCCATCCGTTCACTAGGAAATAGAAATAGTATTTGAAATTGGGTTAGTATCAGAAATAGAAATAGGAATAGCATTAATATTAGAAATAGAAATAGAATTAGTAGTAGAAATAGAAATAGAATTAGTATTTAAATAATTGAAATAGAATCATAGATTGAATTAGTATTAGAAGTAGAAGTAGAATTAATATTTAAAATCGAAATGGAAATAGAAATTTAGTTAGTATTTGATATTGAGTTAGTATTTAAAACTGAAATTGAAATAGAAGTTGGAATTGAGATTGGAATTTGAATCGGAATTGAAATTAGTATTAAAATTGGAATCGATATTGGAATTGAAGTTAATCCATGGATGGACAAAACGTCGCTTAGCTTTTGAAGTCAGGAATACTGGGGTGTCCTTGATCCAAACGGAAGAATGCTGGAGGGTAGTTCGGCGGCAGCTGACTAGTCATGACCCGTGAGGATGGTGCAATGGAGGTTGTAGGATGTGGAAATAATGCACTGCAGATTCTAAGACCGAATGAGTCTGGATCCACTGATTGAGTGATCCTAAGACTCGTGAGGGAGTCATCGCGAATGATCCTAAGACCCCGCGAGTGATCTTAAGGAGATCGTAGGACTGACTGTCCTGAGACTTGAAAACTGACTCTGTTGAGAGTTAAGAACTGACTGCTAGTTGAAAACTGACTGACTAAGATGAAGATTTTTGCTGCTCTCGATATAATTAATAATAATCCTAGGCTACTCCTCTCCACAATCGCACATAGTTCTTTTTTGGTCAAACTTAATCTTTTAGTTTTTTCATTGGACCCAGATTATGGGGCAGGGATTTTGCTTCTAACGGTGGAAGGGGTCTTTGGAATTCCCTGTAGTGGGGATTTTTGTAAACAGTACTGATAACTGTGGAATTTTGCCAAGTGCCAACTCGAATTTATGAGTTTAGGAAGTTTATGAAATTAAGAAGTTTCGGGTTTCTCGAGCGAGATTTTCTTAAGAAATTTTTGCATGCGCTGGTCACTTGGAATTTGCTTATCAAAAAGAAAAAAAAAAGTATTCATTGTTCGTCTTCTTGGGTTGCCTTTGTTATGGCTTCTCGAAAGATTTCTGCAGAAGTCATCGGTACCCTTACTATAGATTATATTCGTCTTATCATTTGCAAACGAACTTTCATGCGAGATCTTTTCGAGAGTTACGTATACGTAACAGATTCTTGGTTAGTCGGTGTTAAATCATTCTGTATTTTCTTTGGTTTTCGATTCCGGCCAGTTTTTATTCAATATCCTTTATATGTTTCGATCGATAATGCTGATCCTCCTTAGTAATATTTGAATTGATTTAAGCGATAATATCATTTTCCGGAACGATAATTACTGAATAATGCGAATGACATTGGTAATTTTTTATCAATAATGATCCATATTTTCATTTATTATGATGATAACTAGAAATTGTAGAAACCATTGTGATTATGTTATGAATCATTATGTGGGGTTAACCTCAAATTAAGTGGACGATAAATTAATTAGTATAATTTGTTTATACATACCAGATCATTTAATTGATACATGGGCCGTTTATTTTGAAAGTGGTATAAGTGTATTTTCTCTTTTTTCAAGAGAATTAAAAGTTAGCATATCGATGAAAAGCATATCAGTAAACAAATAAAGGTTAATTATATCAAGTCTGCCAATACTCCTACAAATTTATCAATATGTAATTTGATTATATAAATTGGTTTTAGGCGAATTTGATTAGTATAATGTATATTTACGAACTGTAAATGGACCCACACCAATTTCAAAATTAATAGTTCGGCACTTTCTTTTGCCGGACAATTTTAAATTGGACAAAACGTGGGCATTTTTTGGGAAATTTAATACTAACTAGTTATAAATAACAAGTTTATACTAAATTAGTCATAAATTACGTGATATCTGATTTTTTTCAAATAATGGAGTTACACCACTTTCAAAATAAATGGTCCATATTATGTAAACACTATTGTATTGTATTATCGAATTATTATGCATTAGGGTGTTTAAAAAAAACGACTTTTTTTATTTTTTTGAAGAACATTGAAAAATTGTTAGAGTATTGCTAGAAAAAGACGCTCTGAAAACCGGAGCTCTTAATATTAATATTTAGAGGTGGCGATTCGTAATTTTGTGTTTCCCATTTAAATAACATAGAAAAATTTGTGATAAAAATTTGGAATTTTCTACCTGAATGACGAATCACTTCACAAGTATGTCCAAGGGTTATCTTATAGGAAATTTAATGCTCTACAAAAAAGGTCCGAATGACGATTCGCGTAAGTCTAACCGTCTCAAAGATATCGAGCCTCAAACTTTGGTTGTTTGAAATTATGAGATTATATTCTCTTAAAACTCAAAAAAATCAATTTATATCACTTAAATACCTAAAATTATCAACTTAAAAGTAAATATCTACAAAGATTTAGTAGAATTTTGATCAAAAGTTCTTAATTATTTGATAAACCATAATTTCAATTAATTTTTACAGAAAAATGCTTACTTATCTAAAGAATATGGTAAAAATTCATCTTAAATTCACTTATATCATGCATTAATGATCAATTAATATTGAATTTATTTGCGTGTTAATAGATTGATGAGGAGCAGCAACTAATAATTTGACATAAACGTAAAATTATTAAATATGTTGACAATATTTTTAGAAAACTTTTTAACAGTCCAGTCTACAATAAATTTTTTTTGCTACAGTTTGGGTAATCCTCTCGATGTTTCTTCACAGTTTGTAGCAACCTTGGAGCTGCTCCTCATTTTTAGTTAAGTGTTGATGATACTTGGAAACTAACGCAACATTCCTTTCAGCAACATCGTTTACTGCTTTTAATGAATTACAAAATTGAAGATTTTTTTGAAAGCTTCAAAATCTTCTTTTTCTAAAAATATTATCAACATATCTAATAATTTTACGTTTATTACTGTTCAATCTATTAACACGCAAATAAATTTAATATGAATTGATTATTAATACATGATATAAGTGGATTTAAGATGAACTTTTACCATATTCTTTAGATAAGTAAGAATTTTTCTCTAAAAATTGATTGAAATTGTGATTTATCAAATAATTAACAACTTTCGATCAATAGTCTACTAAATTTTTGTAGATATTTACTTTAAAGTTGATAATTTTAGGTATTTAAGTGATATAAATTGATTTTTTTGAGTTTTAAGAGAATATAATCTCATAATTTCAAACATGCCAAAGTTTGAGGCTCGATATCTTTGAGACGGCTAGACTTACGCGAATCGTCATTCAGACCTTTTTTGTAGAGCATTAAATTTCCTATAAGATAACCCTTGGACATACTTGTGAAGTGATTCGTCATTGAGGTAGAAAATTCCAAATTTTTATCAAAAATTTTTCTATGTTGTTTAAATGGGAAACACAAAATTACGAATCGCCACCTCTAAATATTAATATTAAGAGCTCCGGTTTTCAGAGGCTCTTTTTCTAGCAATACTCTAACAGTTTTTCAATGTTCTTCAAAAAAATAAAAAAAGTCGTTTTTGTTTGAAACACCCTATTATGCATATTGTTAATTATGTTAAGTTTTTCTATACGATTCCTTTAGATTAGATTTCTTGGAATTGATTTACGATCTTATCATGCTTCAAAATTTTGCAAAATGTTTGTTTAGGACAGCTAACTCCAAATGATACATGTTACTACAGGTAATAGCAAGTAACTCACAAACGAACTTGGGCCACTTTCAAAGTAAACGGCTCATATCTTCGCAATATCATTTCAATGCAACTACTTTCACTTTTTAACAAAAAAGAAAATTCTCTCAAATTTTTCTTCCTCCCTGTATACTAACAAAATATTAAAAAAAAAACCTTCTGAAATCCAGTAAAAGCTACTCAGCCGACGGTTGGAACTACCCCAATTTGTTGCGCTGACTTAAAGAACAGCCCCTAGTCACATATTTACCTGGATCTAAGTAAATATAACTGTTCCCTCTTCGGAGCAGCTTAAAAAAGTTGACTGTTGGTAAATACAATTAATCACTCCGGAGAAAACGTTGAGTGTAGATTTCAATCGCCGAAAGCACGAAGATGCGTATCTTTTATCAACGCCGAGGCTAGGGGAAGCTATTGCTTACAAGTAAACCGAGAAGTAACAAAAAAAAAAATTGTAGGTGTGTGCACCGAAATTGGTGTGCGAGAGCTCATTGACATGAATTTTCACTCGAGTTTCGGATAGCGTGATTTTTCGGACCACCCCCTCCCTTAAGTAGCCACCCATCAAGGGCGAAGCGCATCGCTGGGGCCCAGTGAATTCCATGGCGGGCCAGTCATTAGGACGGTATACCTGTGTCTACAACCTTTTGTGAAGCTGTTACCTTTAGACAATGCCGGGCCCCGACAAGTGTTTTCGTATCTGATTGACCCATCTTCCACTCTGGGGTCCTCCGACAAACGGCTAATTTTTCTTCGAGCTAACGACCTTCGTATACCTGATGGGCCCACCTCTTTTTCCTCCTTTTCTGAGGAGAAAGGGAAAGGCCAAAAGCTACGAAGTCACGCATATATGTATGTACAAGCATAAATCGACCGTTTCTTCGTCTATCCCCGAACGAGGAAGAGAATACGAAGATGGAGGTAAATACCTCTACGTGGACGAGCTTTAAAAAAGAGGTGTATGGGAAATCTGGGCTGACGAGGTACGGTTCTTCATCTACTGCCATCGCTGACCACCCACGGTGCAGATAAAGACGCTCCACGTATCTTTACCGTTACTCATCTTCAGCGAATTCTAGCTTTTCCTAGTGTCAAGTCGCAGGGATTAGAGGAGATAATACTTGAAAGGAAGTTCTTGTCACACCAGCACCTCTGTCACGCAATTTGTAGGTACCTCCGCAGGGATAGAAACCATTTCCACGATTTTTTTTTTAAAAGTGACCTGTCTTAAGATTAGCTACCCTTACAGAAATCTATTGCTTGAAATGTATTTTTTAAAAAAATACCAAACCGTGACTGTGGAATTCGTAGTCGAGAAATATTTGGTCAATGCTCGAGTGGAAGCGTTGGTATTAAATAGAAACGGTAATATGATGTAATAAGTAAATATATTTTGTTTCTTTTATTAATTCCCAAGGGGGTAGTTTTGTGTGGTCTTAGATTATGATAACATGATCTGAAGAAAACGCAACGCCTTATGATGAGCTTGATACAATAATTGTCAATTTCAATTGATTTTTGATCACAAAAACATTAAATTATGCGCTAACGTTATGAATAAATTTAAAGGTTAGCGATGAAGAAGGGCTTTGCTTGGTTCGATTCATCAACTCAAATCTGGCTAATTTGGAAATGATAGTGTAGATTTTTTGTGTGCAAAACTTAAGCTCTATCACGACGACAAGGTGGAAGCACGTCGATGGAGGTTCTTTGTTTTTTTTTCGTTATTGTTTTTTCATTCTATTGTTTTTTTTTAATTTTTGGTTCTGAATTTTTATTACTCTTTTTTGCTGAAATTTGCTTTTAATTTCGTCCTAATTGTGCAACATTTGTTCAGTGCGCCTCCCTTCATTTTCCGCATTAGTTGGATTTGAGTTGATGAGTCGAACCAAGCAAAGCCCTTCTTCATCGCTAACCTTTAAATTTATTCATAACGTTAGCGCATAATTTAATGTTTTTCTGATCAAAAATCAATTGAAATTGACAATTATTGTATCAAGTACATCGTGAGGCATTGCGTTTTCTTCAGATTATGTTATCATAATCTAATTTGAATGTCACCTTGGCCAAAAACATTCATACTTGTGATAAATCGAGTAGAATCAGGAAAAATGGTAAAATTTAAGTGATTTTGCAAAGTGCACCAAAAAATCTGAAAAAATTTAGGAAGAAATCCCATTTTACCCTGAATGAAATGATATATGTATATGATTATAGGGTTTTCTCTTACGATGTCTGAGATATCGAATTTTGAAAGTGATACTTACTTCATGGCCACCCTGTATATACCGTTTACGATGGAAAGACCCACTAACATAAGAAGGAATTTTTCTAAAGTTGACCCCTAAACAAATGAAAAAAGGTATAATGTATTTTTACGGATTATTCAATACCTTTTAGCCTCGGTGCGATATCGACTTGTTTTCTGCTTACAAAATTCACTCATACAATTACATTAAAACACAGGTCAAGATTTTGCCCTAATTAACCCCTAATTGGGGTGAACCTGGATTCTGGAGTGAATCATATATCCCTTTTCTCTTTTTCGAGTTAACTCTTTGGAAAGCTCATTTTTTATAGAAAATTCGAGGTTTTTTTTTTTATTAAATGTTTATTGCAAAAGTGGAAATGAACCAACTAATGCAATTTTTTATAAAAGTTGCATAAATTAGGCCTCCAAGAACTTGAAAGGTAAATTTTAAAAATGTTTGATAAATCAGAAATGTTAAAAATCTCTGAATAAGTAAGTGAGACATATACGCCCCACTGTTCGTAAAAGGATTAAATTCTTTTTCTGTCAAATATAGTTGGAAAGGGCTGAACTATGATTCAAGGGCGATTTAAAGCCTTCCTATTTCCTGTTTTTCGAGTCAAGTCCTTTTCTGGTGAATATTGTGGTTCGTTTGAAGTCTGTAGTAAGTGTTTTAAGAACTTTCTAAAATACCACCCCTAAAAAGTAAAAAAAGGATTAAGTGAAAAGGATAAGAAAATAAAATTACTGATTTTTTTTCGCACAGTACCTTTTTGTAATTATAATACATAAAGTGTGTACTATAACTAATAAAAATAGGTAATTCATTAGTAAATAGGTAAAAACATTATTCTGAAAGAGCACACCCCTATTCAAACTTGTCTCTCTGTCTTCCCATTTAGGATGTTACCAGCCACATGCTGCTAGAACCTAAATGGAATAAATAAAAATTATTAGAGTAAATAAATGAAATAAAACAAATAGAAATTTAAATAAATATAAATTAGAATAAATAACAATTATTTGTTCCTAATTTTGAAATATTGTACTTATATTTAATTGTTTGCCAAAGTAAAGACTGATTATTACCAAGAATAAGATCAAACCCATGTCGAAATTCAGAATTTATAAGACCTGTTTTTTCACAGAATACGCAAAAACTGTTTTTTAACCCTTTGCGTTCACAGCGGGACGACGGTTTTCCCATATAACTTCGGTTAGTGTAATAATATTTAAACATTGTTATTCATTAAAACTAATGATGAAAATCATTAAATTAGTATTCCAGGACTTCAATAATTGCAACAAAAAATTTTCGACTTATTGATATTAGTGTACTTGTATTTACAAACAAACAAAGTGCAAAAAAGTAGCAATTTTTAAAAATAAATGTATTTTAGATTAAACAACAATGTCTAAAATCTCTATCTGGAAATAACGTGCAAAGGGATCCAACTTCGGATTCGTAATCAGAGACCCTAAAAACAGCCTATTATGTATTTGTTGTCAAATTTAGATTTGTCGAAAAATATATGGCTCGGAGGGTTAAACAGGTCTTATTTATCAAGTCAAAACCAGATCTTCGAGAACTGATATTATCCTAAACGTTAATAACAATTTTTGGAGGTAACACGTAGGGTCGAAATAGAGTTTTGTTCATAATATTCATTTAATTTATATTTTTTATTGAACCAAGTTTAATTTTATATTTTTATTTGAGCCTAGTTTGCAAGAAATATTTTACGTGGTTAGGATAGAATCAGGTTCAAATCGATCAAAAACAGATTTTAGATTATCCGAACTTTTACTTTTTTTCAAAGGAATAGGGTTAAAATCGGGCTTAATTTTTCGACACGGGAACACAAGGTACTTATTGATAATAATTTTATAACGTCACATCTATATCACTCCAGTAGACTTCTTAAGGGTCTATACCAGTGGGACGGCCGAAAATTTACATGTTTTTTTGGGAATTTTTTTAAAGAAAAGTATTTCATGGAATCTATTTAAACTTTATGGATGTATTTACCTATAAGTAAACTGTGTAAAATAATATTTTATCACGAAGAAATCGAGACTTAAAAACTGTAAACGCGTTTTTCTCGAAACTATGTTTTTCAAATTTGCTGACATTGAAACTCAAAGACCACTTATCCGATTGATTTGAAATTTTAACTGAGTGTTCTGGACATGTTTTATTGTCCAATGACCCTCGATATTTTTGATCGGATGAAAACTAATTTTGGCAGCGAAAAAACGACGATTTTTTTTACGGAAAAATCGACAACTTCTTTAAAAACTCCGCCATTTTGTCAGATTTCAACATTTCTGGGATATCCTGGGTCATCGGATAGAGAATATCTTCTAGTTTAGGAGCGTCTTTTTTTTTATTTTAGGCATCCTAGCGACCTGTACGATGTCAGCAGTTGAAGCACTTCTTTTTGCGTCTTGCGAGATAGCGCGTAACTTGGACGCGTTTAATTATTTTTGTATGAAAAAAATATTTTACACAGTTTATTTATAGGTAAATATATCCACAAAGTTTAAAAACATTCCATGGAATACTTTTCTTTAAAAAAATTTCGAAAAAAACACGTAAATTTTCGGCCGTTACACTGGTATAGTCCCTTAAGAAAAATATAAATTATAAATTAAATCTTGCTTTTCAATCATTTTGTTAGTGGTATTTACTATTACTTTACTATTTAACTTTTTGTCACAAGCAAACTAAAAAATTCAGTTACAAAACGTCAAAAAAAAAGAAGAAGTCCTACACGTGTCTGTCATATATACGTATGCCAATATATTGTGTATTTATCAAGATGAAAAAAGAGTGGTTTACACACAGCTTGGTTGGAAAGTTTTCTGTGGAAAGATACGTTTTTCTAAGTTACGAATCTACATTTGTCGTAACGGTACATTTCTCCATTGAAGTCCATAAAAGATGAATGTAGTCATTTCAAGTAAACTGTTGGTGTAAAAAATAACTCTAAAGTTATAAAATTTTAAATTTATAAATTTATAAATTTGTGACGTGAAATCATTATTAACAAAATCATCAGAAACACAGTAGACCGTATAATCTAGCTACTTGAAGCTCTAAATCATGTTATACGGGAATGTGAATTGTATAAACCATAAGGAACAAATAAATTAGCCCTTTGAGCCACAGGCACAGTGGGTCTCTAAAAGACCCATCTACATTCCACTGGTTTTTTATGTTTTACGAATAGTAAATGATCGATGTTCGAGTAATTATATTTTTCATTAGTTTCAACTATATATGTAGTTTCAACTATATATGTAGTTTCAACTAATAATAATTATTATTATTGGAAAATTCTTCGAATTATCATTATTAAGAAGAAATAAATTTTTGACAATTTTATTTTTTCACATTTAATTCATGACAAGGGGAACGATGCGTTATTTTAATCTAATACTTGTTAAAAATTATAATATCTCGAATGTATATAACAATAATCGCTTTAATATTTTCAATGTTTTGTCGGAGCAATAGTAAGGGGTTACATCTAATTGGCGGTCGAAAAAAAGGCGTGTTTTTGTGAATTTTTTTTGGGAGAATGATTGCAGATTTCGAACTGTTTTTTTCATCATAGTAAAGGGTATATCTTCGACTATATTTCATAATTTTTTTACTGAAAAAAATCACAAATGTAGGAGATACAATGCATCTCCCGGACCGCTGTTCAGAAAAGGTCTTCTGCGGTGACCACTGTATCTTCCACCTCACTTGTCTGAAATCAAATAGATTATGTTTTTGCATCGCATTATCTAGTCCTTAATCGAAGGATTTGAGAAAATATTAATTTTTGAAAAAATGGTTGACGATTGAACGTGAAAGTCTAAATTTTGATGAATAAATCACTTTATTTTTGTCGACCATTTTTTCAAAAATTAATATTTTCTTAAATCCTCCGATTAAGGACTAGATAATATGATGCAAAAACATAATCCATTTGATTTTTTGATTTTAGACGAGTGAAGTGGAAGATACAGTGGTCACCACAAAGAACCTAGCGGTCCGGGAAATGCATTGTATCTCCTACATTTGTGATTTTTTTTCAATAAAAAAACTATGAAACATAGTCGAAGATATACCCTTTACTATGAAAAAAAAACAATTCGAAACCTGCAATCATTTTCCCAAAAAAAATTCACAAAAACCCCTTAAATCTATTAATTTAAGCCCTTTGTTATTGGAGCAAACCTAACTCTTTGTAATATTTTTTCAAAAAAATACTTTTTTTGGCGCATTCAACTGCGTTTTTTAATCTGAGCCCAAATGCGCACAATTTTTTTTTATGTATATTGTAAAAGACATCAAAGTACATCATATATATAAAAATGAAGATGTTGCGACACTGTGCTCCCTTGGAGCCAAAATCCCGCCTTATAGACCCTCATTCTTTCGAAAAATTTGCAGTTCTCACCGAAATTAGTATATAGAAATTTTTTTTAGGTACGTAGTCATGAATATAATAGCTAGTTCGTAATTAACTACCTCAAAAAACCTCTACAAACTTCATTTTACGAAAAAGTGAAGGATACAATAATTCCTGACTGGAAGAGTCAAATAATCACCCTTCGAAATTCACAATTAGATTTTAGACTACCGTTAAATGTTGAAATATTTGTAGTTAACCCTCAGAAGTCACACGTTCTGCAAATAACGCACCGGTCACACGGGGTCGAAATGACCCCAGTCGTGTTTAAACGATTGCCGCGTTGTCAGTATCGTTCCGAACGACTCATAAAAATTCAGGATATTAGTTTGAACCTTTTAGAATGAGAATATCATGGCAAACAATTTTTATGAAATTTTCAAAATGGTGAATAAAAATCAGCAAGGAGGCAATGCGTGAAAAAACCATTTTTGTGCTTGGGGTCATTTTGACCCCTGGTGACCTCTAAGGGTTAAGAAAACATTAGGCTTGTCGTTATATTTTTTCTTTTCTCACAAGGAATGTAATCTGTAGATCTAAAACCTCCAAGGGATTGATTTGTTTGGGTCCTTTGGACCCGAATTTTTTTTAAAGTGAACAAAATTATAGTAGGGTAACCTCTCCAGTAATTGACCGCGTCCCAGTGAATGACCATTGCGCAAACAAACATAAATTCCAACTTTTGAAATGAGTAAGTGTTTAAAATCTGGTTTATTTAGAGCGCCTAAGCGTGATAAACAAATGGTAACAAATTCAATATTCTTATTGAAAATATTTCACAAGTATTCGGTCATCTTTTGGGCTTTTAAGCGCCTTGGACTTTATAGTTACGCAAAGTAATTATTTTCACAATAATTTAAACAAAAACTAATTCTCCGTGCAATTTCTATAGTTGTTTCATTATTATAAAGTAATTTATTAAAATATCACCTGAAACGAACATAAGCTCAACAATTCGGTCATTTACTGGTTAGTTTACCCTATTTGCCTTTGTTTAAATTTATATTTCTGACGACAAAGGACAGCAACAACTGTAACTACATATGAATAAGATGTATATTACCACTATTTCATCTAAAGGTGTCAAAAGACACCTTTTAAAATTTGAATTAGGAATTATTTTCGATGTTTAATTCAATCTGGTTTTGAAATTCACAAACGAGGAGTACTTACTGGAGCAATTATGCCTCTGTAAAAAATTTGGTATTAACTAAGAAAATCTACGAGGTTTGTTAAAAAAAAAGGTGACTTTTTATTTTTCTTAAGAAATATTTATTTATTCAACAATATCTATTTTATCCCCTTCAAAGTAATCCCTTTCAAATATAACGCACTTGTGCCAGCGTTTTTTCCAGTCCTTGAAGCACTTCTGATATGCGCTTTTTAGTATGGCTTTGAGCTCTTCCACCGATGCGGTCTTTATCTCCTGAATCGTCGCAAAACGCTGTCCTTTCATGGGCCATTTTAGTTTTGGGAACAAAAGAAGTCACGGGGGGCCAAGTCCGGTGAATATGGTGGCTGAGGCATGATAACGGTGTTGGTTTTGGCCAGAAAATTACGAATAGGCAAAGACGCGTGAGCTGGCGCATTATCGTGGTGCAATAACCATGACTGGTTGTTCCACAATTCTAGGCGTTATTTTCGTATTTTTTCATGCAAACGACGCATAACTTGAAGGTAATAAACCCTAGCAAAACCCTAACAATTTTCATCACTGCTTCAACGTTTTCATCGGTTATTGACGTGCTTGGGCATCCAGGGTGGGCATCGTCATTAACATCTTCTCGGCCTTCTGTGAAGAGTTTGTACCACTTATAAAGATTTTTTTTGCTCAAAGTAGTCTCGCCAAATGCCACAGTCAACATTTTAAGTACGTTGGAGCACTTAATTTTATTTTTCACACAAAATTTAAGACATATTCTTTTTTTCGATATCAGAGAATCGTGAAGCACACCAAAGCGCGTCTAACCTTTATGTCTGATTGTGAGAAAAGAAAAATATAACCGCAAACTGCCTGATTTTGTCAACATATGTTGGGGGTATGTGTACTAACATAACAAAACCAAAAATTCGAAAATCAAATATACGTAGCCTGCGAAATTTTAAAAGTCACCTTTTTTTTAAACAAACCTCGTATATTATGGGGTAAAACCACTCTAGAGGCAGAAAAAAGACCTAAATTTGACAATTTATTAGGAAAAACAATTTTTGTATTGTCATTTTCGTATAGAATGGCGGCTACAGAGCCCGTCGTCGAAAACAGCTTTTTTGAAAACACCGCCTCGGGAGGACGGATTTCTCGGCATATATGAGTCACGGAACAAAAAATTAAAAAAATTTGTAATCTATATACAATTGGCTTTGGAAATACGTAGGGTTTTTTTTAATCAAATTTTGTGGAAGTGGTGCACTTTTCAAGAAATGAATCTATTTTTTGCCCCAAAAATGAGCAGTAAATTGTTTATAAAAAAAAATTTACATTCAATAAAAAAACGGCTACGTACTTCCAAACAGAATATTGTTGTGAAGCTATTGTAAAAATTTCAAATCCATCCATCCAATAGTCTCCGAGAAATCCGTCCTCCCAGTTTGGAAAAAGTGGTTTCGAGAAAAACGCGTTTAAAGTTTTATGAACACTTTAATCCTTGAAATTTTTTGAAATAATTGAACCTTTTAACATTTGTTTTCCACTATAAATCATATGGCATATCGTTTTTATGACACTAAAGTATCATTTAAGCGAAAGAAAAAAACATTGATTTTTTGAAAATCCTAGAGTGGTTTTACCCCTTAATTAAAATTCTATTTTTCTGGTTCTGAATTTTTGATTACGTATAATTAGCGCGGTAGAAATAATGTTAACCTGTAGCAACAGTCATTAAGGGGGGATTGCGGTGTAATAGGTTCAAAAAATCGAATTTGTTTTCTTTGCATAAGTCAAAAGTAGAATGTTTCAAGAATGTGTTCCAAAAGTAGTATCGCAATTAAGTAGCAGCTGTAAGTATCGTAAAACTTCGCCAAAAAGTTTAAACGCAATTATCTCGAAACTACGTTTTTCAAATCGGTGTCTAGGATAGCGCAAAAACTAATCAATCGATCAACTTCACAGAAAGCTTAATCCAATCAATATACATTTTTCCTGGGGTTATACCAACAATTTAAATAGAATTATTTAATTTAATATTGTTTAACGACATTTTTAGTGGCAATATGTAATCAGTTTTTGTGTCAAAAAATTCATTTTTTTCTTCAAAACCCTAGGACTTTTTTGATTCTTCGTGTTTTCTTTTAACAAGTGGTATAACCCCAGCATAAACTATTTACCTTTAAGAAAATTTTTCATTTTTAGTTATCGGATGCTTGTAACAGGTGCTATACTAGACAACAACAATCCGGAAGTGTTTGGCAGGATTATGAATACTAAATAAATAATACAGAAAATGGCAAGACAAAATTTTCTTTCAATATTTCATGGATGCTTCTTCATATCCCAAAAGAGATTATTTGGGAGTTCTTAATAGTTTTCCAAAAAAAATTCATGAAAATCACCTCTTTTTACAGCTGTTACACCGCAATCCCCCCTCAACAGTGCTGAACCTACTAATCTCTTATTTAAATTTGAAAGTTAGTAAAATTACTGTACATTAAAATGTGCACCAGGTCTAAAGGGGTTGAAAGCAATTATTAACCCTATCAAGGACAGTGGGACATATACGCCCCACCTGCTTATTTTCTGTGTTTTTCATATTTCTGATCTATTTCACAATTTCTAAGTGCATATTAGTCCTTTTTTAAATTCTCGAAGGTCGAAATTATAGAATCTTTATAAAAAATCATATTAGTTTATTCAGTTTCGTGTTTGTATGAAAACTTTTATGTAAAAATAACTCGAATTTTCTCTCAAAATAATGCGCCCTTGAAGAGTTAATTACCATCTGTTACAACTTTTACAGACAAGTTATAAAAAAAATTAACAATTTATAAGCATTTAATAATTTCTACGAGATAAAATATCGCGAAATATTTACTTTCTCGTGGCAATTAAATATTTACAATATTTAATTAATTATTTACAATATTTAAGTGGGTAAGGTCACCTGTAAAAAGAAAAAGTATATCAATTTTTTTTTACAACTTTTTTTATAAAAATACATTTTTCAAATATACATTGAAAATTGTACTACTAAATACTTACTAAATTATTTTTTCGAAATTCCTAGTATGTAGTATAAACATACTAGAGATTTGTTAAAAATTTCCATTTGGCGCAATGTTCGAGGAGCACCGATTGATGGATTTGCCTCGACAAGGTGTAATTTCATTCGGAGGAAGACCCTTTACGGCATGAATGTGGGAATTTTGGAAGAAGTAAGTAAACAAAAAGTTACAACACTTTTTATCAGATATATATACATAATTTTGGTTTTTGTTTTGCTTTGGATTTAAAAAGTTCAGAACTTTTGTAATTTTTTTTTCTTTCCAAATTCCCACATTCATTCCATAAAGGATGGTCTTCCAGAGAAAATGAGCCATTGCGGAGTCAAATCGGTCAATCGGTGCTTCTTGAACCTTGCGCCAAATGGAAATTTTTAACAAATCTCTACTATGTTTATACTACATACTAGGGATTTCGAAAAAATAATTTAGTAAGTATTTAGTAGTACAATTTTCAATGTATATTTAAAAAATTTATTTTTATAATAAAAGTTGGAAAAAAAAAATTAATATACTTTTTCTTTTTATAGGTGACCTTACCCCCTTAATTGCGACGAGAAATTAAATATCGTAAAAGACAAAAATTCAAATTAAATTTCGCAGGAGAATATTTTGCAATTATTTCATTCCCCCCTTCTCTTGTTATAGAAGAAGACTCACTTCAAACGAAACATGTCGGATTTTGTAAAGGGCTTCGACCGAGGTCCCAATATGGAAAAAGTGCTTTTTACACGCGAGATACAACGGAAACGACTAAATGCTTAAACGCTGAAACATAGCTTTAATGCCGTTGATTGAGGTAGGAGGGAAATGAGAGGTTGGACGCGTCTCTTATTCCCATTCTTTGCAAGCTACGAGTTACATTGCGCCAACTAATAATTATCCGCCTCTCACAAATGTTAGGCTTCATCTAAGTTAGACAGATGCACTACAACATATGGATGCCTGGAACAACTATTCACTTAGAAACCTTTGATCGTCTTTTGTTGTTGGCAAATGATAGACACGACTGTTATTTTTTTCATGGCCCAAATCATGAATTTTCTTGGAGAGAATTTTTTGTCTACAGAAAACTCCATTGAAAAAATTTCGAAAAGACCTAAATCTGGCAAAACAGAAAAATACACACTGAAGGAAAGAACTGAAGAACTTACTGCTAAATTCTAAGTTTCACTCAACTCTTTTCTTGTACCGTAGGTACGCAGGGGAGATCAGGATCAAAAGTAACAGATATCCATCTTTAATTTTTCCATTAAAGTGTCATATTTTACGAGCATCTAGATAAATTTGTTGCTAAATGTATTAAGGGGGCATACCACAGTAAAAAAAAATTTTTTTTAATTTTTTGTTTTTTCATTCTCTGAAGGCTGCATCTGTTAAGAATACTCTCACCAAATTTTGTAAAGAAATTCGTAAAATCGACGGGGATACAGTATAAAATGTAGTTTCTATGTCGTATTATTATCCTTTCTCAGTAAAACTTTGAACGCGTTTTTCTCGAAACTAGTTTTTCAACCGCGTTGACAGCAAATTTAAAAAACTATTCATCCGATTTGCATGTACAAAGTCTTAAAATGTTCGAAAATCCAGTCTCTATGACCACGCGTAGCGATTTTTTTTAAAGGGCCCCCTTCTATTTTTCATCTTTTTTTTCGAAAAACGATGAAAATTTTCTGTGATAAAATTCGCTGGTCCGCCATTTTTTTTGTTTTTTTAGATATCCGGATTTCGCCACGTGTGGTCACAGAGACTGGATTTTCGAACATTTTAAGACTTTGTACATGCAAATCGGGTGAATAGTTTTTTAAATTTGCTGTCAACGCGGTTGAAAAACTAGTTTCGAGAAAAACGCGTTCAAAGTTTTGCTGAGAAAGGATAATAATACGACATAGAAACTACATTTTATACTGTATCTCCGTCAATTTTACGAATTTCTTTACAAAATTTGGTGAGAGTATTCTTAACAATTGCAGCTTTCAGAAAATGAAAAAAAAACAAAAAATGAAAAAAAATTTTTTTACTGTGGTATGCCCCCTTAAGGGGTTAGGCCACTCTAGGATTTTCGAAAAATCGATTTTTTTTTATTTGGTCTTAAATGGTCCCTTGGTAGGTATCTCAAAAATGATGTCCCAAAAGATTATGGCCGGGACAAATCTCAAAGTACTCGATTTTCGAATTTTAGTACACGGCCGCCCGGTCCGCAGCGAGCTACTTCTCAAAACTTCAAACGCGATTATCTCGAAACTACATTTTTCAAAATTGCCGGAAACATAACTCAGACAATTTTCAACCGATTAACTTGAAATTTTAAATATATTTATAAAATTACATTACCCATAAAAGTACATATCGCTTTTTTTTATATTGAATAGTTCATTTGTTATTAATAATTTTCTGACGATTTTTTTGGCAATTTTTTTCAGAAGTGCGCCATTTTGTCAAAAATCAATATATCGAACAAGTGATATGTACTTTTATGGCTGCTCTAATATAAAATCGAAAAAATGTAACTGATTTATTATAATTAAAAAATTACAGGCGGTGCGTTCCGACCGTTTGGCCTGGAAAAACGGAGGCGTCTTCGCAAAAACGCTGCACAACCGCCATTTTGAACATAATCGCTTCCAAAAAATTAGTGTGTACAGTCGATGATATGTATAATAAACACCCTTTTTCGTAATTGCGTTTTATTTTATGGTTTGTCTAAAAAAAATTCCCAAGAATGGCCTATTTTTTCGACCTCTAGAGTGGCCTAACCCCTTAAGATTTTTGCATTTTGAATTCTGATAATTTGTTAAATCAATTCATAATCAGTCAAATGAAAAAAAAACCCTGTTTATTAATTTTAATGAAAAATTGATACATTGAAAAATTTATACTAAAAATAGTTGAAAAATCAATTAATAAAAACCCTGAGTATCAATTTTAATGAATAAATGATGCATAAGAAAATTTATACTAAAAAAAGTTGAAGAGACATTCATATGTATTTGTAAAAATGGAGCGATATTTACAGTACCGTAACAGCACTACGGTTTAATTAATTGTAAGATTCGTTATTGTTATGATCCTACGACTTTTTTCGGTGTCTATTTTACTCTTTGTTAGTTCTTTAAAATCGTGAATGGGGTTTTCTTGTAACAACCTTTCCTGAATGTGTGTAATTTTGTGATAGTTATAGGATTCCAGAGGATAAAAACATTTGCTACACCCCTTACAGATGTTCGTTGATTGGACGTGATTTGACATTTTATGCTGGACTTCTTATACCTTTTACACTTAAAATAAGAAGAAATGTCCCATTTTTTTAAACTTCAAGGAATACCTGCTAAAATAATTTCTATGTGTAGAAAATATTATATAAATTACATGGTTGTTTCCGTCCAGGTGATTCGTCTTGACCGGTTGTCCCATACCTTTTTTAAGCCAATTTATACACGTCAACGAAATGGTCTTCTTTAGACAAGAACATAATGTTACTTCGACTTCAAACGAAATAGATTGTAACTTACAAGTTGACAGTCACTCACCTTTGTATTTATTTAACCTATTAACACTTTGAACGCCACGTCAAATTTACGTGACTACCTATTCATGCCGCGTGGGTCGCAATGGTATACACTATTGCATTTGTCATAACCAACGTGGCGTGAACGTAGAGTTTAGTGTTGGTCACCGGTGACCGTCATGGCAGTCAAAGTGTTAACGACCAATATCGTTTAATTTCTAAAATGTTTTTGAACCTAATTTTTATGTATAAAACAAAGTAATAAACGGGTAAAAGGAAAGATTCTTTATGTTTTCGGATGTGCTAAAAAGAAACCGGAGCTTAAAATTGATAAATTCTTAAGACAAAATTAAATATGGCAATTTTTGTACAAAGAAAACGACAAAAAATTCGTTATTTTCAATATTCATGATTTTTTTTTCAGACATAAAACGCGCAAAAATGTGAAATATCCTTCAACCATCGGTGCATAAAATTATTGAAGTTTAACAAGAAATTTTTGTAATTACATGTTAATAACTTTTTTATTTCATGATATTATTACCTAAAAACTATCTTTTTGAAAGAAATGAAATTGAGTAAAAAGTTAAATTTAAAATTTCACTAAAAAGAACTTAGAACATGTCAAGGAATACTCCAAAATTTTTTCAGATTTTTTGAAACATTTAACAAAAATTTAACTAAGTTTTTATAAATTTCAAAAAATTCACGGAAAATTCTTTAAAAATTCTAGTGTATTCCTTTGATAGTTCTACGTTTTTTTTAGAATTTGAAATTTTTTCTGAAAGTTGATAGTTTTCGAGTAAAAAAATCTGAAACATGAAAAGGTAGTGTTTTAGATTTTTTTATTCGGTTTTAGTACACCCGAAATCATAAAGAACCTCTCCTTTTAATCATTTATTACTTTGTTACATACATAAAATTTAGGTTCAAAAATATGTTATAAAATCAACGACTTTGATCGTTAATGGGTTAATATTCATAATATTTGTATTTATTAAAAATACGTATATTATAACTATAAATACATAAAATACAAATCCATGCGATTTGTAAAAGGTCAATATATAAAAGATCAAGTTCAACCGAAGTAAGGAAGCTTGGGTTGAATTTAGACTAATTCTGCTCTTATGCAATTTAATTCCAAAAGAAAAATTATTATTGTATGGCCATAGATTAACAATTAGAGCAGCTTTTTCAATGTAACTGGTTATTTTCCACGCAAGTCACAAATTTTTTTTAATGTACTGAAAAAAAAGGAATATTAAAAAGTGTATTTGCTGCCAAATTCAAGGCTGAAATAAGGATAATAATGCTTTTGGTTCCACTCGTTCAGTATTTTTTAACGAAATTCTCGACAGTGTTACACCATATATTTTATATTTTTTACTGTTATTTTTCCCCAATTTTATATGAAATCTTATTGTTAGATTACATCAACAATGTAAATTCGAAGAAGTAATAAATTTCTCATACATCAATCATCAATTAATACTGAATGGAAACTCGTGACTGCTTGTTTTTACATGTATACCGGTAAAGTGCATAATGCATATAGCGAAGTAAAAGTTATATGCTACTGCGTAAACAGGTCTCAGCATCGCTGCAGAATATTCCCAAGTCCAAAGATCAGGAAGACTTGAAACTTCAAGCGATGAAAATAACCAGCTTAGTCTGTAAACATGTGAAGTTCTCGAATTGGTCGCGTGCAAGAATAAAAATCTTTCCTTCTAATTAGAACTATTGTTCAACAGAAATGATCGTGTGTCCATACTCGGCACACCCTTAAAGGGGGGAGTCTGGTGTAACAGGTCTAAAAAATCGTTTATTTGCTTAAAAATCTTCTTAAACATGTGAAGAATGCTTTGGTAAAGTTATAGCAACAAATTCGATCTTGAGATATAGTTAGGAGCGGTGAGAGCACCAAGTAGGTACACCTAAACACGGACTAGCCGAAAACTTTAAACGCTTTTTTCTCAAAACCACGTTTTCCAAATTGGCGGGACGCATAGCTCATCGAATTTTTATCCGATTCACTTGATTCAACGTTTAAATTGAAGATAATTAATTTTATATGCTAATGAACCTCGACTTTTCATGAATTATTATTACAGCATAAAGTTATTGCAAAATAACAGCGGACATGTATCGTTCATTTTCATGTTTTCTTCCGCCATTTTTGCAATTAACAATTTTTTTTTCAAACTGAGGTTCATCCGCATTTTATATACCGACTAAAGAAAAATTTTTCCTCATTTTACGTTTCCGATGTTTTCTCAGGACTCCAGGTATCCCGCCGTTTTGACCGAATCCTTCCCTTGCCACTACTATATCTATATATGTATATATTCAAATTAAATCTACAATGGCAAATTTTCTTCTTTGAACTTTCCTTTATACGTAAAAAAAGTTTCAATAAAAAAATTATATTATATCTTGAAATTATATGCATTGGAAAAATACCTTAGTTACACCAGACTCCCCCCTTAAACAGATGAAATTGTATAAATTAAGGGGTTATATAACCCAGGTTTTTTCTCTATTTTTTTTCGTGGTTTAAATGGTGCATAAACTATTAAAAAATGATATTCAAGAGCTATTTTGGAGAAACAAGCTTTGATAAAAAATTTGTATAAATTATTTTAATTAAAAGAAATAGAAATAAAAATCCTGGATATTTTTTTTCTATTTTTTTTCGTGGCTTAAATGATGCATAAACTATTCAAAAACGACATTCAAAAGCTATTTTGGAAAAACAAGCTTTGATACAAAATTTGTATATATAGCTTATTTTAATTAAAAAAATAGAAAAAATCATGGGTGATCTTTTTCTTTTTTTTAGTGGCTTAAATGATGCATAAACTATTAAAAAAATGATATTCAGGAGCTATTTTGGAGAAACAGGCTTTCATAAAAAATTTGTATAGCTTATTTTAATAAAAAAAATAGAACAAATCCTGGGTGATTTTTTTCTATTTTTTTTCGTGGCTTAAATGATGCATAAACTATTAAAAAATAATATTGAAAAACTATTTTGGAGTGATAAACTTTGCTAAGAAAATGTTTATAGCGCATTTTCCGAGACGCCTCTGATCTGTTCGAATACGTTTTGAAACTTAAAACGCGTTTTTTTCGAAGCTATGTTTCCCAAATTTGCGTGCAGCGTAGTTCGCTCATTTTTTACCCGATTAACTTGAAATTTTAACTGCAGGTTCTTACAATTAGATAAATTATCTATCGAAGAACACTCGATTTTTACGACTGATAAATAATTACATTCGTAATAAAAAAATTAAGGTCAATTTTTTACCTGAAGACGAAGAAAGAAGATGAAATTGATGTGAATTTGTGAATTCTCGGAAAACGTTTTTAATTTTCGGTATTTCCAAAAAACACTAATGTAGATTGAGAAACAAAATTTTTGTTCCTCTAGGTGGTTCCCGGAGACTGTTACCGTGTACGTGCCTTTCCTCCTCAGAAAAAACATTTGTTTATGTTAGCTGGTGCCACGACGCCAATTTGTATCTTTAATGTAAATAAAAATAATTTTTGTACACCCTAATACACATGGAAGAAAGTCTCAAAACTTGATTTTGATTCATTGCTTGGTAATCAAAAAAATAATTCCCAAAGAAGCTTCGTTTTTCAGTGCGCCTGGGTAGTGTTGAAGTCATTTGTATGGGAGATCAATGAAAAACCAAATTACGGACAAAATGCTGTCCTCTTACATACACATTCACGTACCTTTCGGAAATACTAACCCACGCTCGTGATTAATTTCTGCTTGACGATGCGAGTACCGTGCGAATTGCAGTTAAATTAACAAAACATTTGTTAATGGAATACTCATTAAATATGAGAAATAGTATCTCAATCCAATAAAATATTTTGAGTATTATGCAACAAAAAACAGTAATAAATTATTATTATTATTATTATTATCGTTATTATTATTATTATTATTATTATTATTATTATTATTATTATTATTATTATTATTATTATTATTTACCAAAGTGGTTGAAATAGTTAAATAATAAAGTAGAAAATTTGAAAATACATATTAATAATCTTTTTTGCAAATTATGAATTTAAAACATTGCCTGCCACATGTATTGCCAATGACTTGAATGCCACCCTAATATGGGTGACGCGACAGTCAACGTATTAAAGAAGCCAAAGATAAAATTGACAATATATAACATACCCTTAGCAATTAATAAAGTCTATGAAATAAAAAATTAAAATAATACCGTAAACAAATTTGAAAATACTTACTAAAATGTATTTTTAAAATGTTGACTTTAAAGTAGAGATTCGATTTTTGTGCTAGACAGTATTTGATTAGGCCATTATTAGGCTTCTACTGTAGTACAAAATCAACAAAAACAATATATAATATAATAATAATGAATAATATACAATATAATTTTGGTCCATAAGAATAGCAAACTGTTACACTAATTGCGTTAGAATGAATAAGCATAAATTAACTAACAATACATACATTCTTTATTTTATGTATTGTTATATTGCTATAAACAAGATGAAATAAAGTCGACTCTTCTATTTAAAATAACAAATCAAATAGTTTATATAATAAAATAGAATACCGACGTGTAAATATGCAATGAATTGCGTCAAAAGACATATGAAATTTACAATATTGTTTGTCATCCTTGGTACCTCACAGAGGTGAGGTGTCACCTCACCGCGTAACTTGTGAGGTAAAGAATTCCAAAATTTGCGAGATGTGATTATAAAAGAATCTTCATAAGCTTCTATACAGCATTGGGACACTCTTAAAGTTAGAGTTACAGTGTACGTTTTGAAACAGGTTCCCTAAAGTCTGACAAATAATGTAGATGCAATGAATTATTACATATGATTCCGTGAAACAAAAAAATAGGCTGCACTTTATGAAGTTACAAATTGAATTACAATTTAAAGTAGATGGATAGTAACTAAAACAAATTAAGGGGTTACATCTAGTTGGCGGCCGAAAAAAAGGCGTGTTTTTGTGAATTTTTTTTGGAAAAAGGTTTGCAGATTTCGGACTGTTTTTTTTTCATAAAGGGTAAAGGGTATATCTTCGACTATGTTTCAGAATTTCTTTATTGAAGAAAATTCACAAATGTAGGAGATACAATGCATTTCCCGGACCGCTGTTCAGAAAAGGTCTTCTGCGGTGACCACTGTATCTCCCACCTCACTCGTCTAAAATCAAAAAATCAAATAGATTATGTTTTTGCATCGTATTATCTAGTCCTTAATCGAAGGATTTGAGAAAATATTAACTTTTGAAAAAATCGTCGACGATTGAACGTGAAAGTCCAAATTTTGATGAATAAATCACTTCATTTTCGTCAACCATTTTTTCAAAAATTAATATTTTCTCAAATCCTTCGATTAGGGACTAGATAATACGATGCAGAAACATAATGTATTTGATTTTTTGATTTTAGACGAGTGAGGTGGAAGATACAGTGGTCACCGCAGAAGACCTAGCGGTCCGGGAAATGCATTGTATCTCCTACATTTGTGAATTTTTTTCAATAACAAAATTATGAAACATAGTCGAAGATATACCTTTTACTGTGAAAAAAAACAATTCGAAATCTGCAATCATTTTCCCCAAAAAAAAATTCACAAAAACACGCCTTTCTTTCGGCCGCCAACTAGATGTACATAACCCCTTAACATAACTAACATAAGTGGCAAACGCTGACTCTTATATGAGCGACTCGCGCAACTTCTCTTGTCAATCCGTTAGCCACCTAGCGGCTGTACGTGAACTATACGTCTACGGACGTCACCAAACAATTTTGAGATAGATACCGCGTATATTGTCAATATTGGATGGCTTAAATATAAAATTAAGCTTCTCGCTATAGTTAGGGGTATAGCTTAAATAAGCACATATGTAAGTGACGCTTGTAAGAGTAAACCGGAGCTGTGATAGCTCAGTTGGACAAGAGTTTCACTACGAAGAAGTGAAGGTCCCTGGTTCAAATCTCGGTCGCGGTTTATTTTGCCAGGTATCACTTTTCGCTTAAAAAAATGAGAGAAAAAGATACAAATAATTGCTTTGTCTCGGTATTACAAGAATTGCAATAAAAATTATTTAAGTAGCTTTGTCTTGGTACTACAAGATTTGCGAATAAAAATAATTTCTGTTGATTTAGACGAAGTTTCCAATCTAAATCTCGTCCCAGACTACATTCCATCGGGATCGTCCCTCCTTGTTTACTTCATTGTAATTATTTACCAATAAGTCGTTAAGCCAGAAAAAATAATAACACCTTAAAAATTCAATAATAAATAGGAAATAAATATTACAGAAGTTTCCCAAACATTCAATTGTAGTTGATAAAACTATAAATTCCGCAAGTACAGTAGAATCTCTGTCCAAGATACCACAAGGGACCGGAGGGGAATATGATTCCGAAAAAAGAAGAAAATTACCGTTCCCCCACTCAGCGACCTGTTACGCCGGAGAGAAATAGATCTCACGGTCTTCGTACAAGATACCATGCAAAATAGTTTAACACATTCACGCCGGCGTGACCCACCGGTGGGTCACATTTGACTGTTCTGTGGGCGATCCCGCCCCAAAAACATAAATATCCGCCCCGGCGTGAACGTGTTAAAGTTAAACCGATAATGTAGGTTGCTTTGTATTCCATATCCTTTTCCTTCTTTTTTTTTGTCACGTGACTAGAAGTCCGCAAACGAGGAGTTCTCGCAGTGTTGGCAAGAAAGAAAAAGAGAAGAAAAGTTACTTTTACCTTTTGTGCAATTATCTCACGTAAGTAAATCAATTCTAAACATTTGAAACACATCAAAACAGGCTTGAGTTCATGTCCCCGACAAAAAATTACGTTTACGAGTCCTTGAAAATTCTCTATGAATTTTAAACCAACAAAAAATTAAAATGTTATCTCAAATAATTAATAATTTATGATAATAAATAAAAAAAAAATCGTTATGTGTAAATAATTCTCATTTTTTCTCATTTATTTCCGTGGTATCTTGTACGGAGCGAGCGACTCCAAACATTCAGAGGCGAAGAGGCATTAGGAGTGGGGGTAGTGGATCGGCGAAGGGGAACCCGTGGTATCTTGTACAAAGAGAATCGAAGGTATCTTGTATGGGGATTCTACTGTCACTAAATATGGTATATTTACCACTATTGAACTATTTATGGCAACTATAAAAAATACCATGTGTACCATTTTACCATATTTACGGTACAGCACACTATAAAAAGCTTGTTCGATGCAAAGGTTTCTCCAACAATTATTGAATTCTAACTTTTTCTGTGATATAGTTACATCTACTATAAACTACGTTGCGCTAAATCGCACAAACTTAACTTTACTCATACGGTCCGTTCTACTACATTTTTTTTCTCTCACAATCAGCGCGTGGAAAACATGGTCGTCAACTATTTACCACGTTATTTCGGAACATCGGTCTCCCGGTTCTGGATACCAAGAATTTCAAGCCAACAATTTACATGGAGCCTTTTTTCTCCGACGAGGAACATCGGGTCCTCGGGAGATTAGAAGAAAGAGTTCAGGAATTCCACCTCACGGATGGCATTTCGAGCAGTGAAAAGTGCAGTCCGTTATTCAGTTCCTGGGGGGGCAGTAGAAGAGAGAATCAACCATCAGGTAAAACAAAAAGTATGGAAAAAATGGAGAACCAGTCTTATGCAGTCGTTAGTTGGAACTTGGAGGGACTATCTGTGCGTCAGGTCTCTCGCTCTCTAGTAGTTTTCTCCTTCTCTATACTACCTTGGCCACCACCATCTTCTCAAGAACGCTACCACCTCCTTCTTGAAGCTACCTCCTCTCCTTCCGTTCTTCTTGGTCCCTCGGTCCACGATCTTCCTTAATTCAGTCCAATGAGAACCTCTCTTCCATTCGACACACTTCAGGGATAAGTGATTGTGTACATTGTTTCGAAAAACGTATATTGTTCCCGTCGAAATAGGCCCGTACCCTCGCGAAAAAAAAAAACGAGCAGACCCAGATGTTCGGGCCGAAGGTGTAACCGCCGGTGGTTCCATTGTTCGAAAAGTGTGGCCCGCGAGTGTTTTGATTGACCGAAGGCTCCGTTTGGAATAAACCGAAGCATTGGAACGACGTGCTCCAAGTTATATTGGAGAACCAGCGATCTCTCGAACAAAATATGTCTCGTTCCAGTCGCAACCCGCGAACCGGTTGCACGCTCTTAAAATAGTTTCTCACGCGTAGGTAACTGGCATACGGACGCTGGAGTAACCTGCTGGAAAACGCAGGTAAATATTGCGTACACGGACTTCGCACGATTACCAAACTAATTACCTGAGAATGTAAATGCATCATTCGCGAGACTTCGTGCACCAACTTTCTACAATTCGAAGCACGTCCTCGAATGAGTTCCTCGAAGGACCACTCGAGTGCTCTTATGTAACCGGTAAACATCTGCAATAACGATTCCCTGAAAATGAAAAGATGGAAAATAGCGACAATTTCGAAAAATCGAGCACAAATTTGACCCCTTCCGAAGTGACTCGAAACCATTTTTGGCGCTGGCGTTTCCCTCGAGAATCGGTTTTGCGCAGTGCAGAGTGCCGGAAGAAAAGACGATTTTGGGGGATTCATTGATTAGCGCTAGGCGACTGGAATTCCATGGTTTGGTAGAAACGTGTTATTAGTTTGCCAAGTAAAAGTTACTAATAACATAGTAAGATCGACTTTGGAGTGGATTTCTTGGCTGCAACGCAGTGAAATCCACTTCTTGACGCTTTCCTCTCTATACGCAGCGGCGGTGAACATTCGAACTTAATGCAGCAAAACCGCTTTGTGGAATTTCGAAGTTTCGGTTTGGATAAAGTGGAAGTCGTAATAAAACTTTTATTGAAACAAATTTAGAATACTCTCGAAGTAATGACTGTCCGAATTTGAAAGAACTCGAATTTCGAAAGCAACTTACGGAATATTCCAACTTCATTCAGCGACCACTTTGTGGTTTTTATAAGTTTCGACTTGGACAAGGTGGAAGTTGGGATGAAATTTGTATTGTATCTAATTTGTAATGCTCTCGAAATTTTATGGAACTCGAATTTTGAAAGCAACTTACCGAATATTCCGACTTCATTCAGCAACCGCTTTGTGGAGTTTGTAGATTTCATTTTAGGCAAAAGGGAAATTGTAACGATCTTGTATTGTAGCTAGATTGCAATGCTTTCGAATTAATAACTGTCGAAGTTTGAAAGAATTCAAATTTTGAAAATTACTTACAAAATATTTCGACTTCATTCAGCAACCGCTTTGTAGGATTTAAAATTTTGGTTTTGAACAAGGTGGAAGTTGTAATGAAACTTTTAGTTAGTTTACAATTCTCTCGAAGTAATAACTGTCCGAATTTCCAAAGCAATTTACAAAATATTCCAACTTCATTCAACAATTGCTTTGTGGAATTTGTCGAATTTTGAAGTTTTATTTCGGACAAGATGGAAGTTGTATTTTTTTATACCCTCGAAGTTTTAAGGAACTCGAATTTTGAAAGTAACTTACAAAATACGTCAACCTCATCCAGCAACCACTTTGTAGAATTTTAAAGTTTCATTTTGAACAAGGTGGAAGTTGTAATAAAACTTGTACTGTAGTTAGTAAAAAAACGTTTAAAATAAGTAATAACATTCTTAAGGGGGATTGCGGTGTAACTAGTCATCTTTCCCTAAAATGTACCCAAATCGACATCTGGGAACCTACTTTGATACTCCAAGTTTTCAGTTTAAGGGGGGATTGCGATGTAACAGCTTTAAAAATAGGTGATTTTCATGATTTTTTTGTTGGAAAACTTTTAATAATTCCGAAATAATCTCTTTTGTGGTATGAAGAAGCATCCATGAAATATTGAAAACAAATTTTTTTCTTGCTATTTTCTGTATTATTTATTTAATATTCATAATCCTGCCAAACACTTCCGGATTGTTGGAGTCTAGTATAGCACCTGTTACAGGCATCCGATAACTAAAAATGAAAAATTTTCTTAAAGGTAGATAGTTTATGCTAGGGTTATACCACTTTTTAAAAGAAAACATGAAGAATCAAAAAAGTCCTAGGATTTTGAAGGAAAAATGAATTTTTTGACACAAAAATTGATTACATATTGCCACTAAAAATGTCGTTAAATAAGATTAAATTAAATAATTCTATTTAAATTGTTGGTATAACCCCAGGAGAAATGTATTTTGATTGGATTAAGCCTTCCGTGAAGTTGATCGATCGATTAGTTTTTGCGCTATCCTAGACACCGATTTGGAAAACGTAGTTTCGAAGTAATTGCGTTTAAACTTTTTGACGAAGTTTTACGGTACTTACAATTGCTACTTAATTGCGATACTACTTTTGGAACACATTTTTCAAACATTGTACTTTTGATTTATGCATAGAAAAAAAATTCGATTTTTTGAACCTGTTACACCGCAATCCCCCCCTCGAATTTTTCAAAGTAACTTATATTAAAAAAATCGTGTAATAGTAGGGGAAATGACATTACAAATGCCATTTCAATAATTAAGGATTTACATCACTAAAATATAACCGCAATTTACCATTATTATCCTCGCATCACGTATTACTGCTGTTAAGAAAACGTAGTAATAAAAACCGTGTAAAAATTGCGACCACCTAGTTAAAAATCTTTTTTTATCGATTTGGACAGGTATAGAAAACAGCTAAGAAAAAATTTAATAATCAATAACAAAGTAATTATATTTTTACTTATATTTTAGAGTTACACGTGATGTAACTAATTGTCTTTCAGTTATTAATTAAGAAAACTCAATAAAACAGAAAATTCTTTAAGTTTCTATTTTCCACAAAAGAAGTTTTGGTTTCCAAAACCCATAATGCGCTACGGGGAAATAGGCTGCATCTTATTATGAAAATTCTTTCCTTCTATTAAGTCTTTAAGGGGCACGCTTTTTTGAGAATAATTGAGTTTTTTACAACAGGCGTTAATTACAAACACGGGAACAAATTAACTAATGCAATTTTTTATAAAATTTTGCATAAATTAGACCTCCAAGAACCTAAAAAGTACTTCTATGCGCTTAATATCTGTAAAATAAAGCAGAAAGGTGAAAAAAGCTGGAAATAAGAAGGTGGAACGTATGCGCCCCACTGTCCCTCGGAAAGGGTTAATAGTCATCAATTCAGGCTTGTACACACCAAGTCACGGATATTTACAAAGCATTCAACAGAATTCACTAATAAATGTATTGATTTCTTCAGTCTTTCGGTCTTTTAAAAAATTATTTATTTCAAAATTATGTTGACGTTTCGACAACTAATACGTTGTCATCTTCAGAACCGTACAAAATTTTTTTATAACATTAAATAATTAGTATAAAACAATATTTTAAATAATAGATTTCGTTTTACAAAATTGTATAATTACCATAAATGATTAAAATTTAAACTATTTAAAGAACATCGTCAAGATGCTTTCGACTACAGAGTTTAAATTGTAGTGACATTTACCTTTACAGTTATCAGTTTTGAAGTCAATTTAAGGAGGCTCTTGCGAGTACAACTGAACCCAAATGTTACAAAAAAATGAATGCAAATATTTATGTATGTATTTTATGTTTAAAAATTGAAAATGATTTTCAATAAATAATTCTAGTGTAAACATTACATTTGTTGGGCGCATTGTGTACTTTTTATCAAAATAAATACACTATAACTTGATTAACCCGTGAGTAACCGAAAAGTATATTTCCGGCCCAAGTTTACGAGAATGTCCAATCATAGACGCATAGACGTGCGCGCTTCTCTCGCGCAGGAGCGTTATATGAAAAACATGGCTTCCCTACAGATAACCGGATGTAATCAAAGTTTACTCACTTTAACATATAATAACTCAAAATTTTCCACGGTTGCAAGTTATTTACAAAATGTAATCTGAAAGAGGAAGCCTTTATCTTTAAATTCATATATTTTATATTGTTCAAAAATTTGTTCACGCTTCAGAAATATAATTTTTTCATGCAGTCCCATAAGAGTACATGTAAAAAAGTAACAATTTCAAGATTTAATTTCATCAAATTTCACACGATAACACCATAAAGTAAAAATAGCATAAGATTGGGCATAGCTTGAACTATTGAAAATATTACAGCTGAGTTCATAAATATTTGTGCAAGAACCTCCTTAAGGGGTTACACCACTGTAAATTTTTCAAAAAATCGTTTTTTCGTTTATTGGCTTAAAAGTTGCTTTGAACCTTCTAGAATATGTAGCAACAAATTTCGAGCCTTCTTCAAGCATTTTTTAATGTCTATAACACATTTCAAAATTTTAAACGTGTTTTTCTCGGAACACGATTTTTCAAAACGGCACGCAGCATAACTTCAACAATTTTCATTCCTTTGATTCAAAATCTTTACAATATCCTTAAAACAACATTCTGAAGAGAAATACGTAGGGGATTTTCGACATGTTAAATTTAAACATTAGTTATTAACAAAAGATTACCTCTTTTATTTGTGGAAAATGTAATGTTTCCCTTCAAATACTCGCCAATCACACAAATTTCAAAATTTTTTAAATCCCCTACGTATTTCTCTAGCTATGAACATGTAGAATGAGTGATATTTTATTCTTTTTTCTAGGTGCAAATTTGCACCAGCTACACTGCGTGCCGCAGAGTGCTTCAAATTCAATAAGCCTCGCAAGAATGGCTCGGATTCCGCCATTTTGTAATGTTTGTCGATCATAATTTTTTGTTTAATAGTTAAATATATGCTTAATCACCTCATCAAATTTTATTAGTCCATTACTATTCCTTCCATCCAAAAGAAATTGACAAAAAAGCGCTTTTTTTTAGGCTGTTACAGTGGTGTAACCCCTTAAATGAGATATACATAGCGGTTTCATTGTGTGATAATCAAAATATTGAATGTTTTCATACTAACTAGTTTTAGTTTGACGATATAAATTTTCTATATACTTATGTACTTTTATATAAAGATAATCCTTTGAATTTTAAATGAAATATGACACAGTATTCATATGAGAAACTTTTTTATTTTAATTATTCATGTATCTTATAAAATTATTGAATATGTTTTATCAATTTCTTTATAATCAGTAATTAAATTAACATTATTACCTTTTTGAAAAGAATTCACTAAATTTACTTTTTTACACTTTTCCATAACCAAACATTTTCGAATTTGTTCAAATTCGAATGTAACTACTTGGCTCCCATTACTCAATGGTTTGCATTCCTCCATGTTCCCCTATTCCTTGTGCATTTTTGCAAATATTCACCCATCACAATGCTCTTTACAAAAATTACTATTACACTTGCAAAAAAAAACTACGTAAATATACCGGTAGAGGAAAATACAATTTTTCAACTCTTCTAAGGATTCTTCTAAGGCTAGCATCGATTCCGTTGTACAATGCAATGCTGAAGACTGCAGCATTACGAAAAGACGTTGTGATAATTCATAAGCTCAGTATGAAACAACTATAGGCAAATTCGGTACACCTATACACTACCAAAATTTACCATACGCGATGGTCTACCAAACTCTACTCCTTAAAGGGGTACATCACAGTGAGCGCGCGGTACGAGGGTGTATTTTTAATAATTTTTTTCGAGCAAACTATTTTTTGTTTTTTTTTCTATTGTTACTTGTATTCAATATATATATATAAACAAGTCTCCACACAAATTTTTGGATCCCAATCTGCCTAATAGTTTGCGATGTACGCCGCTTTCAAAAAGACACTCCGATTTGGTGGTTGACAGCAAATAAGCCATACGGTTCATCCGAAAAAAAATACCCTTATAAACTAGACATAGAGATTTATAACTCCACGGGACGAAATTTCGATATCTAACAAAAAAATGGCGGACCAGCGAATTTTATCACAGAAAATTTTCATCGTTTATGAAAAAAAAAAATAGAAAGGGGCCCTTTATCAAAAAAATCTCTCCGTGGTGACCTAGAGACTGGATTTTCAAACATTTTAAGATTTTGTACATGCAAATCGAATGAATAATACGACTTAGAAACTAAATTTTATACTGTATCTCCGTCAATTTTACCAATTTCTTTACAAAATTTGGTGAGAGTATTCTTAACAAAAACAGGTTTCAGAAAATAAAAAAAAAATTTTTTTTATTGTGATGTACCCCCTTAACCCCTTCAGACCTGGTACCCATTGTGATGTATATCAACTTCATTAACTTTAAAATTTTTTTAAAAATTCAGAAGGTTCAGCATTATTGACAACTGGTTCTTAACACTACTTTTACCACGGGTGTTAAAGGCACTTTTTAGAAATTGAATTTAACCCTTAGAGGTCACACGGTCTAAAAAACGTGCCGGTACACGGGGTCACAATGACCCCAGCCATGTTTCAACAATTGTCGCGTTGCCAATATCATTTCGAACGACTCATAAAAATTCAGGATATTAGTTTGAACCTTTTAGAATGAGAATATCATGACAAAAAATTTTTATCAAATTTTCAAAATGCCGAAAAAAAAATCAGCAAGGAGGCAATGCATAAAAACCATTTTTTACTAAAAAAAATCATAACTCTGGCAATTTTTAATATATTTTCATAAAATTTTAGGGTGAAACCTGTATTTGTTCAATTATGTATACAATTATGTATCAATTATGTATACAAAAATTTATTCTCCGTACAATTCAATAGTTGTTTCCTTATTATAAACTAATTTATTAAAATATCACTTGAAACAAACACAAACTCAACAATTCGAATATTCGCTGGTCGATTTACCCTATTTTCTTTTGTTTAACTTTATATTTCTATGAACAAAGGACAGCACCAACTGTAGTCATACATAAATAAGATGTACATTAACACTATTTCTACCAATGGTGCCAAAAGACACCTTTTAGAATTTAAATTTATAACTATTTTCGAGGCTTACTTTAATCTTTTTTTGAAATCCACAAACGGGGATGCTTTGTAGAGCAATTATGGGTCGTAAAAAATTAGGTATTAATTATGAAAATCTAGTTTAATTATAATTCTATATTTTTCGTTTTGGATTTTTGATTACGTATGATTAGCGCGGTAGAAATAGTGCATATCTTATCTACACTTAATTATAATTGGTGCTGCCCTGTGTTGACAGAAACGTAAATTTAAACAAAAACAAATATCATAATTTTATTTTCTTCGAAAAAGGATTAGATCTAAGGGGATTAACAGTAAAGTGGCTATTTCGCTAAAACAAGATTGAGTCCATAAAGTTCCAGTGGTACCAGAAATAAGCCCTTAGAGAGCCAAGATGATGCCATATGGCGTCATGGACTGCCTCGCCAACATCCCACCTTGGTTTGGTCCTAAGTTGGGCAGCTCATCCGGCCGTCCAAGGGTTAAATCATATATCAGTCATTCATCTATACGCGTATTCTTTGTATGCTAGCAATAACAGCAATATCTCATTTCGACTGTTTTTGTTTCGTCTTGTATACGTTAGGATTTAGCAAGTTTATTTATTTGAAAGTTTTTGTCCCGTAGAAACGGGGGTTTATCAATAATTTTTTTATAATTACAATCAATAATGATTAAAGATAAAAGGCAACAACAAATTGAAACACAATTAACGTCTATTTGTTTTTTCCCAAAAAAGATATTTTAAGATACATAAAAAAGATATGCACGTTCAAACTTGCAATGCCCTCAAAATTTATAGATTATTAGCAATTTGCGCAAGAAGGATCCGTCCATTTCAATTTTCATTCTCAGCCCTACTTCAAAAATGCATATCGGTTTAAATTGGCACACAGCGTTCTAAATTAAACAAAATCGAGCCACACTTAATTTGCATACGAAGACACCATTAAGGTTATATGCACTTAGAAGGCCAAAAAAAGGCGATGTTTCAAGAATTTTTCCTGGCGAGACATTTTAATTTATTAATTTCAAACTTTGTGTATATATTGTAGTGGTCCTTTGACTACTTTTACAATTTTGTTGGTATAAAAATAAACATTCTGACAGCCGCTGCAGCCAATCTCCGGGAGCACCTCGTAAGAACACGTTTTGCGGTGAGCACGATATCTCGGGACTGGGTTATTTGAAACAAAATAACCCAAAATTTTTCGTCAATATAATGTATTATCTCGTGTTTGATCGTTGGGTTTTGCAAAATACTAATTTTTAACAAAATGGCGGCTTCGTAAAGCAGAAATATCAATTTTTCATGAGAATTTTTGACCGTAAATTGTTCATAAAACGAAAAATATTTGTCGTAGAGTCAAAATCAACGATTAATTACTAGATAATGTATCTATAAAGCTTGTGTACAAATTTGAGACTGATCGGTTTAGCCGTTTTTGAGAAATCTTGCTCACCGCAAAACGTGTTTTTTTTCGAGGTGCTCCCGGAGATTGGCTGCAGCGGCTGCCAGAATGATTATTTTGATATAAAAAAAATTGAGAAAGTAGTCAAGGACTACTACAATATATACACAAAGTTTGAAATTAATAAATTGAAATGTCTCGCCAGGAAAAATTCTTGAAAAATCGCCTTTTTTCGGCCTTCTAAGTGCGTATAACCCCTTAAAATGATATCGTACCTTCAACACGGGCTCCAATTAACGATCTATTAGTGGCTAGACTTGGCCCATTAAAAGTCAGACCTAACCCATTGATAGTCAGACCTAAGCTATCAACAGTCAGACCTGATCCATCAATAGTCAAGCATAATAGGTTAATAGTCAAACCTGATCCATTAATAGTCAGACCTGGCCCATTAAAAGTCAGATATAACTTATTAATAGTCACATCTAACCCATTAATAGTCAGACCCGATCCATTAGAAATCGGACCTAACTCATTGATAGTCAGACCTAAGCTATCAATAGTCAGACCTGATCCATTAATAGTCAGACCTGACCCATGAAAAGTCAGATATAACTTATTAATAGTCACATCTAACCCATTGATAGTCAGACCCGATCCATTAGAAATCAGATCTGACCCATATATGTATAACCAGGCCTGATCTCACGTTGACGTACAAGGAATAGAATCACTTGACTTATTCGATATTGAACCACTAACATAATTTTTATTTAGGGTCAATTAATTGGACTTCAAATGCATATTACTGATCCTTATTGTTGATCCCTTGTCAACAAACGGTATGGGCCTCACAACCCCAGGTCTGATCCCACATTAATGCAGGGTCACGAACCACTTCGCTTCTCAACATTCCTACATACTTGTCATTTACATGGACGACCCATTGATTTGCTTTCACAAATTCAATACTGATTATTATTTTCATCTCTGATTACGAATTCGACATTGGATTCGTAATCAGGCACCCCAAAAAGCGGTCAATTATGCATTTGCTGTCAACTTTGAATTTGAAGAAATGAGCCATTTATTTTGAAAGTGGCCTAAGTCCATTTTTAAAGAGTTATTACATATCGGCATAAGTAATTAGATTTCAGCAATTTAATTATAAATTTTCGAGTTTTTCATTTTTTTGAAAAATGGATTTAGGCCACTTTCAAAATAAACGGCTCAAATATATATGGCTCAAAGGGTTAAATCAGATCCAAACTTTTTATACTTGCAGTATGGACGTATAAACACTTTTTAGGTTCTTGGAAATCTAATTTATGTAGCTTCTATAAAATATATTGCATTAATTAATTTATTTTCATGTTTATATTAAACATTTATTGTAGAAAAACTCGAAATTTCTCTAAAAATGATACCCCGCAAAGGGATAAGTATTACAAGTTGAACAGAATCCTCCATGTTCAGGATATTTTCTGTAACTCAACTCATATTACTTCAATGTGTTTCTAACAATCTTTCAATATTGAAGGTTCCTAATATAATAAGAAATTTCACCTGTAGAAGAACATAAATCTCATGATTATCAAGCCTCTTATTAGTAAGTTCATCTCTTTGCTAATAAGGACGTAATAGAGCTGGACCTTGATAGAGCTAAGTTGTAGAGTTGTGATAGTTGACCAATGATGACAATCAAAATAATATTTTATCAACGTTTTGTAGGGGAGACCGGTGTCAAAAGTAACATCCATGATATTAACGATATTTGTTGAGTAATAATTACGCAAAATCATTACATTCTCGCGTGCTTTTGTTTTCTAGCATCTCATGAAATTCAAAAGCCCGAAAGAAAATAATTATTTGGTACCATTATTATGTAACAGGTAACGTTCATGTAATTTTTGTTACTTTTGATACCGGTCTCTCTTACTGGCAAAATAAAACAATTTGGAAGTTGTTATTGTATGAAAAAATGTTCAAAACATTTTTTTATTTAACTATTACATTTGTATATATCGAGGGAGTGAGTTGAATTATCTTACAATTAAGAAAAATCCGGAGTATGGACTCGAAACGTCGGTAAATTATTATTTTGATAGTCATCATTGATATCTTGTCACAACGATGAAAAGTAAAATTCATATTGATCAAAATTTGACCGACGAAGTACTAAAAATGATTATTTCGAAAATAGGGAATAATTTGTTTGCCATGGATTTGAAGGTACATTCATAATTGTTTTATCAAGAAGCAACTTATAGTCCTTAAAATAGTCAAAAAATGTTTTATACAATTTAGAGTCACCTAGGGGGTCCGGTGTTGAAAGTGTTATGTGACAAAAGTAACATCAATGATATTAACTCTATCTATAACTTAATAATTACACTGACCCATTATTTTCTCGCGTTCTTCAGTTTTGTATGAGATACTAGGATTTTTATTTACTACACCGAAAAACATGAAGGCACTAATTATGTAATTTCTACTTGACTCAATCATGAAAATGGTAGGAGTAACAATAAATTTAGTTAGAATTACTAGAAACACATTATTGATGCCATATTTAACTATAACGATGGTTAGAATTACTGTATATATTTTTTTCAGTGTACCTAATAGATTTTCTAATTTTTAATTATTACCTAAAAGATAGCGTTAATATCATCGATGTTACTTTTGCTACCGGTCTCCCCTACACTTTCAATTTTTTCCAAACGTTAAATAATGACTTTGAGATAATTTTTTAATGAAAAATTAAAAAATGCCACATATCTGTGCCACGGATTAATATACATATATGTACATGAGTTTACTATTATTGTTTCAGTTAACTTTCCGATTACGTGATTGACGTTATTCATTAGTATGGTATGAGTATAAATCGAGCTGCCTTAGTAGAAAATTGCTAACAAAAATAGTTTAAATATGAAGTGAGTGTACATTGCATTTCATTAATTTATGCGCTCTATAGAACTAAATCCGCTTTCACAAGAAATATAGAAGTTACATGAGGTATTGCAGTCCAATTACTGTCATTTTAGTAGTCTACTGATGAGATTCTTTAGAATGTTTCGTAACTGATTTCCCATTTAATATGTCAGAAGAAATATTGATATGCATTTTGTAAGAGTCCATTTATTATGAGAAACGTTCGTTTTAAAGACATTAATTAAGAAGATAATTATACGTTTTTATGAATTTTATTTAATTCGAAATAATATCTTCGTAGAATTTCTGTTCATTAATAAACTTTAACTGTAATAACATAACGTATAAAAATTAACTTATAATAACCAAATATCCTGAAGTTGGTTTATATAAATTATAAAATTCAAGAATTTTCTATAATTAATTTTCTTCGAATCGGGAATCTCATCTGCTTTGCAAACGACTACTAGAGTTTGTGAAAAGAAAAAAAAATAACTTGTAAATTTCGCTACGAAAATAATACAGATGCACCCATGACGAAAAATAATAAAATTACGTCATAAAATAGTGAAATAAAATATAAAAATTTCCTTCTGAAAGCAATTGAAATAAAAATAGAAAGATATCTTTCTAAAAAATCGAAAGTTAATGTAGATTAATTTATTTTACTGGTTTAGTTACTCAAAGACCTTGACCAATTTTAATATCGTCAAGTTTAATAAGTTCTGGGTCACGTGTTTACTAATTGATTTCTTTTTCAAAACTCGACAAAAAAAGTTTAAACAAATATTGTAGCTTTTAATATAATTCAATAATTTTATATAATTTAACAAAAATTAACATAATTTTTAAATAGCACCTGAAATAGGAAAAATTATTCCACCTAAACAATACGCTAAAAAGTAAAAAAAACCATATCTAGTAGGAAACTGGAACCAGGCAAATATTGAAAAAGTAACCATATCCAGTGGAAAACTCGCCAACATGGCAAATAAACTATAAATCCTGCTTAAGTCCCTATGGAACGCGACTGTATAGTAAAGACATAGTAAATTTTACTATATTTTTTTTATCAATGTTTACTACCTAACCCGTAAAATAAGAAACTTTTTCGTTTTTAGCTCATTTATTTAAACAGTGATTTAATTAGTCACTACTGATTTTTCCCCTATAAGAATAAAATCTTAATTACACTGAGAAAAAAATGATCTAAATTTCAATTACATTAGCCTAAATAAAAAAGTTAAATTGATTCAATAGCAATAACAATGTTTTAAGGATGTTCTTGCGGGACAATCTAGTCAAATGAATATCCGTACAATGGTTCTCTTTTATAGGAAATTTAAAAATATTCAGGAGTATATTTATAAGATAATACAATTAAACAACGTAATTTATCAATAACAATTAATTTTACGATTAATATATGCAATATAGGTAAAATAAAATAAGCTACAGTCACTGATTTGACTAAAGTACCATCTTCTGAAAGTAAATCTTATAATCGAAAACATTTTAACGTTCAATCGTAAATATAATGCAACACATGTTTTTAGTTATTAAAAATATATTTGAGAAGAGCACCGTGATATAGTCCTCTAAATTATCTTTATATAAATTATTTGTTTCTATTATTTCAATCGCTTTACATTTGGCAACGTTGTCCATAAAACTTTCATTTCTTACCAGTTGGCAAGGCTGTTACCTATATTTTTCGTATTCGTACATAACCTGCAAATATAGATCAACATCGTCACAAAGGTCGTTTCGAAAGAAAAGAGAAAACTGAATGGCGAAATAACGTGAGTGTTGCTGTTAAAAGAAGAAAAAAATGTCTTTCGGAAAATGAATGTGTGAACGAAGAATAGTAAATATCAGCCAAATCGCCAAAGAGTTGTGGTGCAAATCTTGACTTATCGTACTTTATGCAAGTACGCAAATTTCAAACTTTCCGGTGAAAAAGTTTGAATTTATACCGCTAGATGTCGCTCTTATCGATACGATGTTGCCACGCTGCTTACGCCTGTTTATCACTTCATCGTTTTTATCACTTTCAAATCTAAATAAACAATTAACTAAACGGTCAATTATTTTCATTTTTTTTGTTAAGTACAGAATAATATAATGCAATTTTTACAATTTGTTTGGTTGAAAAATCTTTTTTAGTAAATTAGAATTCTTGAGTAGAACATATGGACTTCTATTTTCCCTATACTTAACATGTAAAATTGCTATTTTTCGAAAATCGATTACTCACAAACTAAACCGTGAAAAATTTTCAAAAAAATAATTAAAAGTCTGTAATTTTAGATCTATTAGTCAAAATTTTTTCAGAATTTAATCTTTGATTTTTGCAAACGCAAGAACATCCTTAAGTATTCGATAAATTTGTTTAAGAAGTTTTGTCATTGATTCAATAACAAAATTGGATACAACTATCATATGTTTGTGGCAGCGTTAACTTTGTTCTTAAATCAATAATATTTTTTGTGTGTATTGATACTTTATTTTCAAACAAAATAGCCTTTTAGAATGAGATGAATGAGAATCTTCAATTCCTCGGAATAAGACCTTATCTAACTCGGCAGTTAGGGCTTCGGAATGAACGTAATTTTATGTTAAATCAACAATATCATTAATTTTAATGAACGTAAAATGTACAGTCATACATCTTTCCAAGTCCTACATTTTTACAACGTTTCAACGCAGTTTCGCAGAAATTATTGACAGAGATTTCAATGCATAGAGACGCAAGGTTACTTCTACCATCACAGTACAATTCAACAATTTATTTTTCCTACTCTTACTCGTTTGTGTCGCCTTTATAAAACCCCCTTTTAGGTCTTCAATTTACAAATTTGCTATTAGATTTTAAAAATGAAAATCACGGATCCAATATTGAGAATACAAATTTTAAATAGTTTTCAACTATTATAAAAATTGGTGTAAGGGTGTAAATTTTTCAAGCCTGTTGATTCCACATTTTATCAAATTGATATCAATAATTGAGCCGATCATTTTGAAAGTGGCACAAGTCCAATTTTTTTTATGAATTTCGAAAAATGTTTTTTTTTTGACAGTTAATGTCAAGTGGCACACGTTACTACAGTTAACAATAAAAAATTTGCAAATGGACTTGGGCCACTTTCAAAATAAACGACTCAATTGCTTATTTTATGGAAGATGTCCTCAAGTGATATTTTCACAGTGTTTTTCGACTTATACAAATTTATCTCCTGCCATGGCAGACAGAATTATCTTCCTGATTCACAATAGGTAAATGTCCCCATTTCGGATCATGTGAGATTGTCGCTTAAATTAATACGAAAGGAAAGTATTCCCAAGTGATTAAAATAAAAAAACAGTAATACTGAACTAAAGATTAATCATTACTATATCCAAAAACTTTTTTTACTTGAGATTTAAATATAATCTAATAAATATCAAAAGAAAAAATGCGGGCCATGCAGATGTATGCACTAGTGACCGTCTGATAGATTCCAAGTTACCAACCTTCTTCAGAATCCACAAATAGCGCAACATTCATTAATCGTTCACTGATAATTTCGCGCCAAAATGATTTTGAATAGTAATTTTTTATGACGTAACAAAGCTGCCATTGTATCGCGACAAACGCCAGATCTACCGTCGTGTGACGTTTATGCACTCGGTCTGCCACTGGTGGCGATAAAAATATCAATTTTTCACATTTTCAGGATCATTTGTTTTTCAAATTGTACATTCTGTCAAAAAAGTACCCGGAAAAGTTTATTTAAGGAGGTTCTTGCACAAATATTTATGAACTCAGCTGTAATATTTTTAATAGTTCAAGCTATGCCCAATCTTATGGTATTTTTACTTTATGGTGTTACCGTGTAAAATTTGATGAAATGAAATCTTGAGATTGTTACTTTTTTACATGTACTCTTATGGGACTGCATGAAAAAATTATATTTCTGAAGCGTGAACAAATTTTTGAACAATATAAAATATATGAATTTAAAGATAAAAGCTTCCTCTTTCAGATTACATTTTGTAAATAACTTGCAACCGTGGAAAATTTTGAGATATTATATGTTAAAGTGAGTAAACTTTGATTACATCCGGTTATCTGTAGGGAAGCCATGTTTTTCATATAACGCGACTGCGCGAGAGAAGCGTGCACGTCTATGCGTCTATGACTGGGCATTCTCGTAAACTTGGGCCGGAAATATACTTTTCGGTTACTCACGGGTTAATCAAGTTATAGTCTATTTATTTTATTAAAAAGTAGACAATGCGCACAACAAATGTAATGTTTACACTAGAATTATTTATTGAAAATCATTTTCAATTTTTAAACATATAATACATACATAAATATTTGCATTCATTTTTTTGTAACATTTGGGTTCAGTTGTACTCGCAAGAGCCTCCTTAAATCTCCCCCGTTATATGTAAACATTTGAATTTTTTTTGTTATGTTAGCACTAGTGTACCGAATTATGTTAAAAAGTTTGAGCGCGTTCCGTTAAGCAGTTTGTTTACGGCAGCTATTATAGTCAATTGACCTCAGTACTGCGTCACGATTTTCAAAATGAAGAAAAATATCGATCAAAGAGTTTGCCTCAAATTTTGTGTTACCAAATTTGACGAAAACTCTTTGATCGGCATTTTTATTCATTGTGCGGAATCTTTCAAAATATTAGAAAAGACTTATGGTTTTTTTCTGTCCCAAAACTAAAGTTACCTCCCCGTGGAAAACGTTTTGAATCGGTTGAAGCCATAAAACAAAATTTGTTGAGGGGACTGAAGGCCATCCCAGAAAACGCTTATAAGAAAATGTTTCAAAGATTGGAAAAATCGTTGGCACATGTGTGTTGCATCAAATAGGACCTACTTGGAAGGCGACAAAATAAATATTGACAAATAATTGAATATTTTATGTCTTATTTAAAAATTCCGGATTCTTTTTTGACAGAATGTATATCAAACCGTGGCTAAATAATCGCCAAACACGATAAATATTTTCTTCAAAGAAGAATTACTTAACATTTTCGATTAACTTATTGTTAATAAAAATTCGCGAGCGGTCACAAATAAGATCATGGTGACAAATAGGGACATTTACCTTATTTAAGTATTATCTAACGGATAGCGTTAATATCATTGATGTTATTTTTATCAAATGTTACTTTTATTATTTATTTATTTATTTATTTATTTATTTATTAAGGTAGTTCTCTAATAAAAGTGATTTTCGCTGATGTTTATGATTTTGTAGTATGTCATAGATTATGATTCTACCTATATGCTGGTATTTTTTTTTAGGTAGCAAGCGGTATTCATTTTTAAGATATTTGATAAGAAACTTCGTACTTTTAACATGGGAGTATATGGGAGACACACCTACGATGGTGATGTAATTGCTTATTATATTAAAAGTACCTCGTGTGAATTTTTGAAAAACTAGAATATTATAAATGTGAATATGACAATTCATATGATATCTTGTAAAACATGCCTTCCGGTACTTAATTAAAAGATATTTTAATCTGAAGTGAACGTTTTTACACGATCTTCGTACGACTCAAAGGAAAAGGGGAGGTAGCAAAGAAACTTGACAACACTGCGTGGCTGCAGGGGTCTCATAACCTGCAATAATCAACTCTGTGACATGACATTCTACCTACAATATAATATATAATATATATATCGAACATAATATGAAATGCATATGAATATAGCATTGAACATAAAACAAATTGGGAAAGGGTTAATGAACATGACTTTCTTTCACTGAAATTCTAGGGTAAGGATTCGACTCAGCAGCCACATAAGCTTAGAGCGGTGTTGCCAGACTTCTTTGTTGTTGCGCAGAACATAAATTTACTCGCTATACGCAGCAAGCTAGCAGACTTTCAGCGCAGTCATTCTCAACCTGTTCTAACATTAAGCCCGTATACTAACGCACGGGGCACCTCGGTATTGAAAGAAACACCACTGGGATTAGAGAACTACCTTAAATGTTACTTTTGATACCGGTCTCGCCTACCACTTTCATAATTGTTCGGTCCCGTTTTTCTTAGTATAAAATTTTAAACGTATAAAGAAATCGTAGCCACAAAATGTTCATGTCACATAAAGAAATTCTTTTATTTCAAATTGCAATGTTTCAAATTAATGCGGTAAATAAATCTTTCGCTTCGTGTCCAAGTTTCACGTGGATTCAATAGCAAGGGTCATTAGAAACCTGCGCGATTAACTGTAAACAGCGTGATTCTGAAGAGGATAATAAACAACTTTGAGTGATGATGAACTAGCGAAATTGCAACAGAGTATTATGAAAAAATTCCAGTGTTTGCTTAGCAGGAATTGGAACAGAATGATCCGTATGTTAATTTTTATTGATATTATTAATTTTTATTAAAATATGGTAATTTTGTTCATTAAAAACGTTTACTCGTGAAAATGTAGTTCTTAACCCTTTCGCTATGATGGGTGACCATAGTCACTCGCCACCAAATACTACCTGTACACGACGGGTGACTGAAATGGGTGGTACAAAACCCATATATACTTATTCTAGAGGAAAATTGCAAAATTTCAAATATTTTCAAGATTTCGCAATGGATCTGTCGTTATGAATTTTGAAACTTGACAGTGGATTCGTAATCAACGACTCAAAAATACCCTGGATATCAACTTTTAGATAAAAATAATTAATCTTTGTAATTGTTTGTTGTTAAAACGTGACATTTATTGATAAAAATTTATATTTATTATTGAAAAGTTACATTTTTTAAAATTTCACTATTATTGATCCTTTCGCTTTCATATTCTTGCAAATATTTTTGCATGCAAACAATTGCAAGCATAATTGTTTTTTGCAATTTTGCTTTCAGCAATTTTTTATTGGTCCCTGGGACTAAAATGTATAATCACACTCAATCAGTCGTGAGTTGGATGTGTGAAAAATAAAGACGAAAAAGCACGGCGCTCCGCTTTACAGGAGGAACTCCGCAAATAGGCCCGCCATAGCGAAAGGGTTGAATTGCAAAAATACTTGGGCAAAACGTATATATGATTTATTCAAATAAATTCTGAAAGGTCCATATACTTTTGATTCATCGTACTAGGCACGTCCCCTTAAGGCGTATTAACCACTTGACAGTTTTGCCCGAACTGCACTCGGGCGTGACATTTTCCCGTATACTGACGATCCTACTGTCCGGATTGTGATGTAGGATTGTGTATTGAATGTTTCAAAATATATCATACTAAAACTACTTATTGAGTAAATTTATTGTGATTAATTAATTGTATTAATAAATGTAGTCAAATAAAAATAAAAAAAAGGTGACAATTTTTTTACCCCTCTTCTCAAAAAAATCCGACTGTTAAGTGGTTAAGACGAAACACACACACACAAACTGTGAAATTCGATAAAAATGTTGCAGTCATCCTAGATGACTTTTATTTGCAAATCGCGTTGCATCGAGTGTGATTGTATGGTAATATCGCATCAAGCTGTACGGACTTAAATTAACACGGAATTCCTTTCACATTGCTTCTGCATCATTGATTTGTTGTCATACTAAATGGAAAAAAAATGACAGAACTTCCGGAGGTATCACTGTTGAATCCCTTTTCACCAATTACCACGGATCTACACGTAAAACAAAGGATTGCAAAATAAAATATAACGTCTACACACCTGAAAAATGTTATATAGGATAAAAAAATAATGTTAAGGACATTGATGTTATGTTAAACCAAATTATAAAGGAGAAAAATTTATGAGACACTACTAGAGATACACCTACTTTCGATGTAAGACCAATACGTGAAATTGTCACATAAGGCACTTTCTCCCAAGTTCTAGAAAAATTGCTAAGCAATCCACAACACGGTTACACCCGCAACAAAATTAGTTAAACATTAATGATGATATCGTAAAATAAAAAATGCAGATTCGACATGGCGAATCCAATATAACGTCCGGAAGATTTCGAAAAGTTTGCAAATCCCACCAAAATTAGTACATAAGAGTTTACTAGGTTGACGATTATTATGAATCTAATTGCAGAGTTGTAATAAACAACCTTGAAAACCCCTATACAGGGTGGCCATAAAGTAAGTATCACTTTCAAAATTCGATATCACAGACACCGTAAGAGAAAACCCTATAATCATATATATCATTTTATTCAGGGTAAAATGGGATTTCTTCCTAAATGTTTTCAGATTATTTCGTGCATTTTGAAAAATCACTTAAATATGACCTTTTTCCCGATTCTACTCGATTTATCGCAATTATGAACACTTTTGGTCAAGATGACATTTAAATTAGATTATGATAACATAATCTGAAGAAAACGCAACGCCTTATGATGAGCTTAATACAATAATTATCAATTTCAATTGATTTTTGATCACAAGAACATTAAATTATGCGCTAACGTTATGAATAAATTTAAAGGTTAGCGATGAAGAAGGGCTTTGCTTGGTTCGATTCATCAACTCAAATCTGACTAATTTGGAAATGATAGTGTAGATTTTTTAAGTTCAAAACTTAAGCTCTATCACGACGACAAGGTGGAAGCCCGTCGATGGAGGTTTTTTTTTTCCGTTATTGTTTTTTCTTTCTATTGTTTTTTTTTAATTTTTGCTTCTCATTTTTTATTACTTTTTTTGCTGAAATTTGCTTTTAATTTCGTCCTAATTGTGCAACATTTGTTCAGTGCGCCTCCCTTCATTTTCCGCATTAGTTAGATTTGAGTTGATGAACCGAACCAAGTGAAGCCCTTCTTCATCGTTAACCTAAACATTTATTCATAACGTTAGCGCATAATTTAATGTTTTTCTGATCAAAAATCAATTGTAATTGACAGTTATTGTATCGAGTACATCGTGAGGCATTGCGTTTTCTTCAGATTATGTTATCATAATCTAATTTGAATGTCACCTTGGCCAAAAACACTCATACTTGTGATAAATCGAGTAGAATCAGGAAAAATGGTCAAACTTAAGTGATTTTTCAAAGTGCGCCAAAGAATCTGAAAAAATTTAGGAAGAAATCCCATTTTACCCTGAATAAAATGATATATATGATTATAGGGTTTTCTCTTACGGTGCCTGAGATATCGAATTTTGAAAGTGATACTTACTTTATCGCCACCGTGTATACCAAATTCATGAAAAGTGAAGAATTAAAAAATTCGTGGCTTAACACCTTAACTGTCACGTCAAATTTACGTGAATGCCTATTCACGCCGCGTGGGTCGCAAGAGTATAGGCTATTGCATTTGTCATAACCAGCGCGGCCTGAATGGAAAGTTTAGTGACGGTCACCAGTGACCGACATGGCAGTTAACCCGTTCGAGACCGATTGCACACCGTGTGTGCAATTGATTTCCGAGGCTGTAAGACCGGTTGCACACCAGATGTGCAACCGATCTTATAACCTCGCCAAGAATGCCGTCTCGAATGGCTTAACATCTTAAAGGGCTAATCTTTTTCGTAGCTTCCTAAGACCTTAGTCAGTGTAAAGCAATAATTGTTATTGAAAAGTTCTTTACTTTGATACTGCTGATAATAAATAAATTTTTAGAGATGCTATTTTTTTTAACAATAAATTCATAATTAAGGGAACTGTTATTGCTATGTCAAAATTAGTATCCGGATTGTTATCGAGTGACTGATTACGAATCCTATTAAATTTCCAAAATGCAACATGGTGGATAGAATATAAATTACCGAAATTTTCGAAAAATTTGCAATTCTCATCAAAACTAGTATATCCAAGTTTTCTAGATCGCTGATTATGAATCGAATAGCAGATTCATAATTAGCGACGTCAAAAACTCTTATATTTTATATTTAATGAGAAAGTGAAGAATTAAAAAATTCGTTGCTTAAAGGGTTAACCCTTTTTTGTAGATTTTTAAGATCCTAGTTAATTTTTTTTATTTCAATGATGTCTTCTTTGACCGTAGATTTTAAATAAATACGTATTATTTCTTCAGTCTATCCGTCTTAAATTTCTTTATTAAATTATTATGTTGACGTTTCGACAATTAATACGTTGTCTAATAGCAAAACCCTAGTTAATGTCAAATAATAATATGTGCCTATAATTATGAAAGTGGTCTAAGTCATATTTTTTTGTGTTGATAAATTTAAAGGATTTGTTTGAAATAAAATCAGAAATGTTTTTACTTTCTGCAACATTGAAAGTTGGAGTTTTATTGGTCCTGATTAATGAAGAAAAAAAAATGTATTGCAAGATAAAATGATGTGAAATAACTGAAAATCTCATCTTTTTCAAATCTTGACTTAGACCACTTTCATAATTATGGGCACATATATATTAAAAAATTCTTTACATTTTTACTCCGCATAATAAATGCATTGTTAGAAACCTCATTAATTAACAATAAATGAATAAATTCATAACATAGGATTATTTCTTATTTTTGTACAGAAATTGATATCTAGGTTTTTTTTAGCCTCTGGTTGCGAATTCGTTACCAGATTTTTCAAAATTCAGAATTATGAATATAACATAAATCACTGAACATTTCGAAATTTTGCAATTAGTGTACAGGAGTTTTCCATGTCGCTGATTATGAATCTAATGGCATATTTGTTAACTAGTGACCTCAAAAACCCCTATGAACCATATCTTATGAAAATATAAAGGATAGAAAAATTCGAGGCTCATTGTCAAAGGGATTGAGTTAAGGGTATAAAATAAAATCCATATTAACGTATTAAGGGGTTATACGCACTTAGAAGGTCGAAAAAAGGCGATTTTTCATGAATTTTTTCTGGAGAGACATTTTAATTTATTAATTTCAAACTTTGTGTATATATTGTAGTAGTCTTTGACTACTTTCTCAATTTTTTTGGTATAAAAATAAACATTCTGACAGCCGCTGCAACCAATCTCCGGGAGCACCTCGAAAAAAACACGTTCTGCGGTGAGCACGATATCTCGGAACTGGGTTATCTGAAATAAAAAAACCAAAAATTTTTCGTTAATATAATGTATTATCTCGTGTTTGATCGTTGGGTTTTACAAAATACTAATTTTTAACAAAATGGCGACTTCGTAAAGCAGAAATATCAATTTTTCATGAGAATTTTGCCCGTAAATTGTTCATAAAATGAAAAATATTTGTCATAGAGTCAAAATCAACGATCAATTACTAGATAATATATCTATAAAGCTTGTGTAAAAATTTAAGACCGATCGGTTCAGCCGTTTTTGAGAAATCTTGCTCATCGCAAAACGTCTTTTTTTTCGACGTGCTCTCGGAGATTGGCTGCAGCGGCTGTCAGAATGATTATTTTTAGACCAAAAAAATTGAGAAAGTAGTCAAAGACTACTACAATATCTACACAAAGTTTGAAATTAATAAATTGAAATGTCTCTCCAGGAAAAATTCTTGAAAAATCTCCTTTTTTTCGGCCTTCTAAATGCGTATAACCCCTTAACTAATAACGCCTAATTTCAGGATCTCGTGAATTATTATCAGAAACTGTGTAAACGTAAAAGGCTGGATATTCAACTACACGGTGTTAAAAAAATACAGATTTCTCAATATTATTTACACGACGTCGATGATTATTATCATTCCGATTTATTGACTATTTTTATTGATGGGAGGGTGTTAAATTTAACGCTATCATCTTTTACAATACAATAATTGCCTCTTCGCTTTGCATAATCCATCTTTAAACAGCGGATTAACATTCCCGCATTCCCGAGTTTCGAATTCATTTTATAGAAGTTAGTCATCGCATGGTCAAATCAACATAAAAATCATCACATTAAACATTTATTAGGACGTTGTAAAAGAAAATAATTAAGATTTATCGGCCTCTCTTTGCTGCGTATTCCTCTATTGAAGATTTATTCCATGGAATACAACAGAATGTTGAGTCTTTTGTGCTCCATGATGCTGTTACTTGTTGCATTAGTATCAGCTGCGTTTGCAAATAAAGCTGGATACATATAGTAGCAATGTAAGTGAATGTCGTATATGTAGGTAAAGTGCATACATTACTGTCACAGCTGTATTTCTGCAAGAAATATGTGCATGCAACTAATTTGTATTCAATGCTAATATTCATACTTTCGTTAAATTGTAAGCAAAAACATTACGGAGCAACAGCTCCAGCGATCGAGCAGTTAAACGTGTGATTCTTGTCATATGCACGGTAAGAATATTGTAGGAAAAGTATTTATGCTCCCGAGTTGAAATTTGAAAACTTACTGTCATTCTCGTAACACGTATTTAAACCTGCAATTGATCTTTTAGATTTGCAAACCCTACATTAGGGTACCAAGTCCTACTCTTGGTCAGCATTTAGATCCTATTTTTTCGTACTTGGAATGCTCCTGAAGGTATTCGACGTGTCAGCCGTCACCTGTATTTCCTAGAATTAAACTTCCAGCTGCTTCGCTAATGCTAATTTGCCCTGCATTACTTCTTCGAGTACTCAACCGTACTTTTCAATATGTCCGTTAATAACCCGGCGCTCATGATCAATTACACGGAAAGAAAAAAATCTTAATTTTTATGAGGATTTTCACAGAAAAATTGTTGTGCAGCACAGTAATCGTGGTGCAACTTTCAAACTCAATGAAAAGTACAGTTTACAGCCTCATTTTTTATTTTATGGAAAAAGAAAATTTGTTCAATCATTGTACAGAATTATCTCTGCTATCGTGACAAAATTAAGTATACCGTCTGAGAAATTTTACCGTGCTGTTACTATAAAAGTTCTTATACCTTACTATACAATTTTGCTATACTCGACGCCAATTTTGTTTCGTACAAAAAAATAAATTTCAAATTAAACTACACATCCATTTTGATTAACAAAAAATAAATTTGTTAAGGAATAAACAAAATATTTATTTTAACAGACTTTGCGTTTATACAACGAAAAGAAAGTTGTGTACGGATAATTGCATATAGGTGAATATAAAAATTGTAAGATAATTAATTACTTAAGAGATATTTGACCTTTTTTATGTCAGAGGACTTTTTTTGATTCCAAATAAAAAATTTCCAAGCGACGCAATAGCACTCTTTTCATTTGTTATGGAATAGAAGAAGCGCGATCGGGCCGCTTGGCACTAAAATTAACTGAAACAGCACGGTAAAAATTAATTGTAAGTTTTTACAATTTTTTAAATAAATATATGACTTTATTACGGTCAGATAGTTGTTTATTCCATAATTGAATCTTACAATTACTTTGTTATGCTAATTTTACCGTGCTGTTTAACATAAATTTTTAAACACATTTTAATAATAAAAAATAAGAAATTATTTTTCATAGGCATTCTTAATAAAATTTGCAAGGAACAGTCGTTCGCACCTACATTATAGTGACAAGCACGGTAATTTTTCATAGAAATTTCTTTCCGTATACGGGGCTATACCAGTGTGTCAGCCGAAAATGTACGTGTTCTTTTAGGAATTTTTTAAAAGAAAAGTATTCGATGGCATGTTTTCAAACTTTGTGGATATATTTGCCTATAAATAAACTGTGCAAAATATTTTTTTTCATACAAAAGTAATTAAGGGGGTAAGGTCACCTATAAAAAGAAAAAGTATATTAATTTTTTTTTACAACTTTTATTATAAAAATACATTTTTTAAATATACATTGAAAATTGTACTACTAAATACTTACTAAATTATTTTTTCGAAATCCCTAGTATGTAGTATAAACATACTAAAGATTTGTTAAAAATTTCCATTTGGCGCAAGGTTCAAGGAGCACCGATTGACCGATTTGACTCCGCAATGGCTCATTTTCTTTGGAAGACAATCCTTTATGGAATGAATGTGGGAATTTGGAAAGAAAAAAAAATTACAAAAGTTCTGAATTTTTTAAACCCAAAAACAAAACAAAAACCAAAATTATGTATATATACCTGATAAAAAGTGTTGTAACTTTTTGTTTACTTACTTCTTCCAAAATTCCCACATTCATGCCATAAAGGGTCTTTCTCCGAATGAAATGAGACCTTGTCGAGGCAAATCGATCAATCGGTGCTCCTCGAACCCTGCGCCAAATGGAAATTTTTAACAAATCTCTAGTATATTTATACTACATACTAGGGATTTCGAAAAAATAATTTAGTAAGTATTTAGTAGTACAATTTTCAATGTATATTTGAAAAATGTATTTTTATAATAAAAGTTGTAAAAAAAAATTAATATACTTTTTCTATTTATAGGTGACCTTACCCCCTTAAAGGCGTCCAAGTTACGCGCTATCTCGCAAGACGCAAAAAAAAAGTGCTTCAACTGCTGACATCGTACAGGTCACTAGGATGCCTGAAATTAAAAAAAAAGACGCTCCTAAACTAGAAGATATTCTCTATCCGATGACCCACGATATCCGAGAAATGTTCAAATCTGACAAAATGGCGGAGTTTATTAAAAAAGTTGTCGATTTTTCCGTAAAAAAAATCGTCGTTTTTTCGCAGCCAAAATTACAGTTTTCATCCGATTAAAAATATCGAGGGTTCATCGGACAATAAAACATGTCCAGAACACTCACAATCAGTTAAAATTTCAAGTCAATCGGATAAGTGGTCTTTGAGTTATAATGTCAGCAAATTTGAAAAACATAGTTTCGAGAAAAACGCGTTTAAAGTTTTTAAATCTCGATTTCTTCATGACAAAATATTATTTTACACAATTTATTAATAGGTAAATACATCCATAAAGTTTAAAACATTCCATGAAATACTTTTCTTTAAAAAAATTCCCAAAAAACATGTAAATTTTCGGCCGTCACGCTGATATAGCCCCTTAAAACGTTTACACTAAAGAAAGTGCGCTAGCAATTTGATACATAAAACGAATCTACAAAATTGGAAGCGGATATAACTTTTTTTGATAAAACGTATAAAAATTGCAAAATTTTTATTTACTTAAACGGGATTTAACATACATAAATAACCAAATGATCGATTACTTTACGTATTATTTTATGTATTATTTCGCTACATTCAATATCAACGGGCTTAATCGACTGGTTACTTATTTATGTTAAATTTATATTTCGTCGAGTAAATAAATATAATAAAACAATTTAATTTAAAAAGAATAAAAAATGTAATATTATAAAATATGATTTTTAAATATAAGTCATTCTTATTCGTTTAATGCGGAGGATTTAGAGATTCAAATTTTGGGCTGCACAGTATCCTAATCGGAGAAGGCGAAAGGTTTCAGGAGGATTAATTAAGCTCCTCTTACGAACCTCATTGCGGTGAATTCGGCAATAACGGACAAATTGAGATTGAAAATAGGTCTTACAATTGAATGTAAAATATATATTTAAAAGACTCCTTTAAATCATTTAACCCTATCTTAACCCTTAGAGGCCATTAGGGGTCAAAATGACCCCAAGCGCAACTTGAAGTTAGAATTACTGTAAGTTATTGGCGCCCGCTTGGTCTGGCCTCCCGTCTAATGGTGCTTTGGGGTTCCCTTGGTAAGATGAGACTAGGGTCGGCCGAATCGCGGCAGCAATTCCTTCATGGTAGTCGATTTTCAGAAGACCGTGCGCAAGCCGGGGGTCAAAATAAATACCTTTTTTGAAACGCCCACTATGGAGCTATTTTTTTCCATACACTGTGATATCTCAAGAGTATCACCCTAAAATTTTATGAAAATATATTAAAAATTGCCAGAGTTATGATTTTTTTTAGTAAAAAATGGGTTTTACGCATTGCCTCCTTGCCGATTTTTTTTCGCCATTTTGAAAATTTGATCAAATTTATTTGCCATGATATTCTCATTCTAAAAGGTTCAAACTAATATGCTGAATTTTTATGAGTCGTTCGGAATGATATTGGCAACGCGGCAATTGTTTAAACATGACTGGGGTCATTCTGACCCCGTGTGACCGGCACGTTATTTTTAGTACGTATGACCTGTAAGGGTTAAGGGGGATTGCGGTGTAACAGGTTTAAAAAATCGAATTTTTTTTCTTTGAATAAATGAAAAGTACAATGTTTCAAGAATGTGTTCCAAAAGTAGTATCGCAATTAAGTAGCAGCTGTAAGTATCGTAAAACTTCGATAAAAAGTTTAAATACAGTTATCTCGAAACTACGTTTTTCAAATCGTTGTCTAGGATACCGCAAAAACTAATCAATCGATTAACTTCACAGAAGGCTTAATCCAATCATATACCTTTCTCCTGGGGTTATACCAACAATTTAAATAGAATTATTTAATTTAATATTATTTAACGACATTTTTAGTGACAATATGTAATCAATTTTTGTGTCAAAAAATTCATTTTTTCTTCAAAAACCTAGGACTTTTTTGATTCTTCATGTTTTCTTTTAACAAGTGGTATAACCCCAGCATAAACTATCTACCTTTAAGAAAATTTTTCATTTTTAGTTATCGGATGCTTGTAACAGGTGCTGTACTAGACACCAACAATTCGGAAGTGTTTGGCAAGATTATGAATACTAAATAAATAATACAGAAAATGGCAAGAACAAATTTTTTTTCAATATTTTATGGATGCTTCTTCATATCCCAAAAGAGATTATTTGGGAATTATTAATAGTTTTCCAAAAAAAAATTCATGAAAATCACCTATTTTTAAAGCTGTTACACCGCAATCCCCCCTTAAACTGAAAACTTGGAGAATCAAAGTAGGTTCCCAGATTTCGATTTGGGTGCATTTTAGAGAAAGATGACTAGTTATCAGATTCAGGGTGAACCCGTTACTTTTTGGAAACCTTGTGGATTGAAAACCTTGAGTGAGTTAATTTAACGTTAACCCTTTGCACTCGAAGTACTCCACACAGGCACTGCCAAGGTTTGGCGTTGTACTCGAAGTGTGTCTTTCAAGAAAAACAAGAATATACTGCACTGAAGATCAAGCGATTATAATGTATAATTAAAATTTTCATTTAGCAAATGTTCAGATTATAATCACAATAAAATAACGTTCAAAATATCTTGCCTTTCAAATGTTATTTTCAAATTTTACCTTCAAATAAATCACACATCACATAGCCATATACAGCAAAAAGAAGTTCGTGCTACTGAAAGCTTTAGGCGAGAAAAAGTCAGAGTGTTAAAAATGCAAAGTGTTAAAAACGTACTTAACGGTAATAGAGCTAAAGGAAGCTATTTTCAGTGATAACGTCAGTTAGAGTAAAGTATGTACTTATGTATTTATGAAAGAATAACACCATAAATAGTATATACTTTATTTATTTATTTTATATATTATTTTATATAATAGTATATATTTTTACAGGATCTGGATCTATAATACAAATAAATAGAAAGTTTTATCCTTGCACGGTTTTATTCTCCACAGTAATTGCAAATGCAATTTTATACTATTTAATTTTAATATAAATCACAACGCCATCATTAATTACCATATGGTAATTAATTTGAAGTCTAATTAAGAATGCAGATTTGTGATTCAAGTTTCCTTTATTTAAGACATAGCGAGTTTTTCTCGCTATATCTCCCTTTTCAAGTTTCAATAAGAATTATAATATAAACTCGGACAGCATTGTGAAAAATTCAATGCTCACAATTTGTGTATTTTTAAGAACATGCAATATAAGGTTTTTCATGTTACAGTAGAATCTCCGTACAAGATACCTTCGATTCTCTTCGTACAAGATACCACGGGTTCCCCTTCGCTAATCCACTACCCCCACTCCTAATGCCTCTTCGCCTCTGAATATTTGGAGTCGCTCGCTCCATACAAGATACCACGGAAATAAATGAGAAAAAATGAGAATTATTTACACATAAAGATTTTTTTTATTTGTTATCATAAATTATTAATTATTTAAGATAACATTTTAATTTTTTCTTGGTTTAAAATTCATAGAGAATTTTCAAGGACTTGTAAACGTAGTTTTTTGTCGGGGACATGAACTCAAGCCTATTTTCATATGTTTCAAATGTTTAAAATTGATTTACTTACGTGAGATAATTGCACAAAAGGTAAAAATAATTTTTCTTCTCTTTTTTTTTCTTGTCAACACTGTGAGAACTGCTCGTTTACAGACTTCTAATCACGTGACAAAAAAAAGAAGGAAACGGATATGGAATACAAAGCAATCTACATTATCGGTTTAACTTTAAACTATTTTGCATGGTATCTTGTACGAAGACCGTGAGATCTATTTCTCTCCGGCGTAACAGGCCGCTGAGTGGGGGAACGGTAATTTTCTTCTTTTTTCGGAATCATATTCCCCTCCGGTCCCTTGTGATATCTTGTACGGAGATTCTACTGTACAACTCTTTTTAGATAATTTGAGATTTCTTATTAACAATATCCGAAAACTGTATAAAACTACTGTACTATTGATTAAATTAGTTTTTACTGTGCCCTGTTCGACTTCATTTCGTGCCAAGGTGTAAAAGGAAAAGTTACGCACCTTTGTTTTACATTCGAGATTATTACAATTTCTAAATTTGATGAAGATATAACATGTTTACTCTATTATTACTTAGAAAGAACCAAGTTATGATATCCAACTGGTGTAGGACTCGTTTAACGTCTTAATTGAATTCTACATTTCTATGCAAATAATGTATGCAAAGTATTTTCCGGATTTATGCAAAACTTTATAATGCGGGTATCGGATTTCAAAAACAGTATATATATAACAGTATATATAAAACAGTATATATGTAACAGTGTATGCACCTATATTGGATCACTTAAGGGGTTATACGCACTTAGAAGGCCGAAAAAAAGGCGATTTTTCAAGAATTTTTCCTGGAGAGACATTTTAATTTATTAATATCAAACTTTGTGTATATATTCTAGTAGTCTTTGACTACTTTCTGAATTTTTTTGGTATAAAAATAATCATTCTGACAGCCGCTGCAGCCCATCTCCGGGAGCACCTCGAGAAAAAACACGTTTTGCGGTGAGCAAGATTTCTCAAAAACGGCTAAACCGATCGGTCTTAAATTTTTACACAAGCTTTATAGATATATTATCTAGTAATTAATCGTCGATTTTGACTCTACGACAAATATTTTTAATTTTATGAACAATTTACGGGCAAAATTTTCATGTAAAATTGATATTTCTGCTTTACGAAGCCGCCATTTTGTTAAAAATTAGTATTTTGCAAAACCCAACGATCAAACACGAGATAATACATTATATTAACGAAAAGTTTTTGATTTTTTTATTTCCGATAATCCAGTCCCGAGATATCGTGCTCATCGCAAAACGTGTTTTTTTCGAGGTGCTCCTGGAGATTGGCTGCAGCGACTGTCAAAATGAATATTTTTATACCAAAAAAATTGAGAAAGTAGTCAAGGACTACTACAATATATACACAAAGTTTGAAATTCATTAATAAAAATGTCTCTCCAGGAAAAATTCTTGAAAAATCGCCTTTTTTCGGCCTTCTAAGTGCGTATAACCCGTTAAAGCAAAACTGGTACGATAATTTAATTGCAATTATGTCAATAATGTAGGTATACAATTACATAGAAATTGCATAATTCGATGATGATAAGAAACGCCATTTTTTCTTAAATATGCAACAAAATAACCTCAATAAATATTTCGTGGAACAACATTTATCTTATTCTTATTAGAAAAATTCAAACAGAATGAAAACAATTATTCTATAACAACACTATGAGGCAAAACATAGAAACTACGATTTTGTTTTTCTTGTAATTCAACGATTATACTTGGTACACTTACCTGTTGTAAAACTTTCTTTCATTTCTATTGCAGCATTACTTGTTCCCAAGAAAGATTAAAAAAGTTAGATTATAGTTTCTTGTGTACGGAAACTTTGTAATAATAAATCGTTGCAGTATTTTTCCTACCTTTGTACTTTTTGTCCAACAACCAGATCAGGAGCAATTTTCCCGGACTCGTAAGAAATACATGGACTTCGACGCGGTACTTTGTAAAGATAGAGGCTGATTGAAATAATTCAAAAACATGTTCTTATTGTTTTCATGTAAATATTTGTGTATAAGAAAGTACAATTCTTGCAATTGCGTGCCTAATAAATATTGTTGGAATATACAGGATTCATGGGAGGCACCAAATTGTCACTGCACAAAAATAAAAAATTATTAAAACATATTAGCATATGTTGAACTCGTATATGAATATTTAATTTTTCTCAATTAAATAGTGTATTAGACTTAAAATGATATACAGGGTGTTCATTTGAAAACTTTCCAGCTGAATATTTCGAAACACGTGTTTTACAAGTGTTTTATACTTTTTAAATATCTTCCATACTTTTCGAGATATTCAGCTGGAAAGTTTTCAAATGAACACCCTGTATATCTGGCCCCCGTGCAAAAAATAACGCGCTTTTGAATTTGTGAACCATACGACAAAATACATGGATTTTTGGAAATTATTATATAAAACTTGTTCCTATAAATCTATTAACAAATGACCATCATAAAAACATAGTTTGTAATTATTTAAGGGTTTAAAATCAGTCTAATAGTTGGAGTCGATTGATTGTAAAAAAAAGTTTTGAATTTTAATACATAACTATTTGTGAAATTTAAGAAACTTAAAAGTTGAAATGAACTTAATATTAAAAAAACTAAAAATTCCATTTCTATTAAAATAGTTAAAGATATATTTAAATTTGTACAAAATTCCCATGTCGAAGTTAATATTTAAAATCATTTAAAATGAATTTTGAGAAATTGTGGTTGTGTTATATTTAAATTTTTATTAAAAATTCAATGAAAATTTTGAAATTTAATATGAATAAGACTGGAAATCAACATCTCTTTGCTTGTAGATTTTCAAAACAATTCGTTTAAAATTTCAACATTAAATTTATGTGATAATTGCTTCAAATACTTTTCTGTCAAATTTAATACAAACATTTTTTACAATATTTCTATAATCTAAGATTAAGGGAGATACCTAGTCCGATAAATCAAAAGCATATGCATCTTTCAGAGTTTATTTCGTTAAGTCTTATATGTGTTTTTAGTTAAGTTGTTTTATTCATCATGAAATCTACATTTCATGAGTAGTACATTTTAATTGTGTAATTGATAGTATTGTAATATTTTGTTATTGATAATACACTAGCTAATCCCGGCGAACGTTGTTCGGCGTCATTGTTAAATGTTTAATCGATAGCAAAGCACACTAGAACAATTTCTTTTCGACCAACAAACATTTCCTAGAAGTATGAACAAAATCAGGAAATAAATATAGAAGTTACAATTCAGCGCCACTTATCGGAACGACACGCAACTAAAAACCTTACTCGCCACCTCCATAACAAATGTTGTGAATGTGACCTCAATAGGTCCGGTAGTTTGTCAGTGATGATGCGATTTACTCACGCACAATGGATTTTATATCTAAAGATGAGATTATTTCAGCGTTGTTGGGGCAGATTTTGCTACTTGATTTATCAAACGATTACCATTAGTACCTGAAAGAATTCTTCGCAACCTACTAGTAAATACTAAAAAAACAAGATCAACGAGCCAGGGGTAGAAATCACCCCTTCTGTTGGCATCCAATTACAATAAATATGCATTCTTTCTTCAGTCTATCGGTCTTATTTTTTTTACGTTTCGATAATTAATACGTTGTCATCTTTAGAACTATATAAACAAAATATTTTTATTTGGTATAACAATATTATAAATTGAGACTTATAACGTATTAATAATTTCTTATATTTACCATTAATTTAAATAATTACTTTAAGGGGTTAGGCCACTCTAGAGGCCGAAAAAATAGGCCTTATTTGGGAATTTTTTTTAGACAAACTATAAAATAAATCGCAATTACGAAAAAGGGTGTTTATTATACATATCATCGATTGTATACACTAATTTTTTTGAAGCGATTACGTTCAAAATGGCGGCTATGCACCGTTTTTGCGAAGACGCCTCCGTTTTTCCAGGCCAAACTGCCGGAAGCGCACCGTCTGTAATTTTTAAATTATAATAAGTCGGTTACTTTTTTTCGATTATATATCAGAGCACCCATAAAAGTACATATCACTTTTTCAATATATTGATTTTTGACAAAATGGCGCACTTCTGAAAAAAAATTGCCAAAAAAATCATCAGAAAATTATTAATAACAAATGAACTATGCAATATAAAAAGAAAGTGGTATGTACTTTTATGGGTAATGTAATTTTATAAATATATTGAAAATTTCTAGAGTGGCCCAACCCCTTAATTTCAAATTTTGCTTTTTTAGAAATAAATTAATTTAATAACATGAAAGTACATGATAAAAGATGTTTTCGACTACACTGTTCTATAAGTAGTGACTATTATGTTTTCAGTTATTAGTTCCAAAATCAATCTAACAAGGAGAGTAACAGGGTGATGGGTCACCGATTTTCTTCAAACTTTGCACACTTTTAGTAGTCCACTAGGACAATATAATGTCCAAATATTAAGGCGTACTACTCAAGCGTTTTCGAGAAAATCGCAAGCGAAGTTTGATGCGTCGCTTATATTCCCTTGCGTTACCCTCGTTAACAAGCAGCGGCGGTGGCCGAGTGGTTAGCGTTCTAGCTTCGTAACCGCTAGATCGCTGGATCGAGTCCCCTTTCGTACCTATTTTTTTTTTTTTTTTTCCGTACATTATTACATGTATATTATTATTTAAAGGAAATATAATGCGATAATATATTTATTTGCATCATTTTTTATTACCACAAACATATTTAAAATTGTGAATGAATAAAGGACGAAAAGCATTGATTTTCATTCAATATTCTTATTTATTAAATAAATAATAACAAAAAAATAAAAGACAACGAAACATAATTAAATTTTATAATTAATCGTAAAATGCATCTTGGGGATTGCAAACCGTAGGTTGATACTTATCATATAAACAGGGGAAACATAAAGTGTTTTGGCACATTGGGTTACATTTAGGAGGTATCACTTTCACTGTAGTACAACTAGGAAGACCTACGTCATCGCTACAAATTTCATTTTACAATGCAGGGTTTGTTTGATCCCTCAAGAAACTATAATTAATAAAAACTGTTTCATTAAATTGTCCACAATTCTCTGTACTCTGGGCCCAAACTTTTCTGTGAGTTCTTGCAAGCACAAGAACACGTGCGGTAGAAATTCCCCCGACAAGGAAAGTTTGGGCCCAGAGTACAGAAAACTGTGGACAATTTAATGAAACAATTTTTATTAATTATAGTTTCTTGGGGGGTCAAACAAACCCTGCATTGTAAAATGAAATTTCTAGCGATGACGTAGGTCTTCCTAGTTGTACTACAGTGAAAGTGATACCTCCTCAATGTAACCCAATGTGCCAAAACACTTTATGTTTCCCCTGTTTATATGATAAGTATCAACCTACGGTTTGCAATCCCCAAGATGCATTTTACGATTAATTATAAAATTTAATTATGTTTCGTTGTCTTTTATTTTTTTGTTATTATTTATTTAATAAATAAGAATATTGAATGAAAATCAATGCTTTTCGTCCTTTATTCATTCACAATTTTAAATATGTTTGTGGTAATAAAAAATGATGCAAATAAATATATTATCGCATTATATTTCCTTTAAATAATAATATACATGTAATAATGTACGAAAAAAAAAAAAAAAAAAAATAGGTACGAAAGGGAACTCGATCCAGCGATCTAGCGGTTACGAAGCTAGAACGCTAACCACTCGGCCACCGCCGCTGTTTGTTAACGATGGTAACGCAAGGGAATATAAGCGACGCATCAAACTTCGCTTGCGATTTTCTCGAAAACGCTTGAGTAGTACGCCTTAATATTTGGACATTATACTGTCCTAGTGGACTACTAAAAGTGTGCAAAGTTTGAAGAAAATCGGTGACCCATCACCCTGTTACTCTCCTTGTAAATTCGTTGTGTAGAACTCTATGTAACAGTATTTGTGAAAATATGTGTATGATAATAAAAAATATTAAATGTTTTCATTTTAAGACTGTTTCTGTTTCTTATTATTAATGCTGCTTTTATGTAAAATAATATTTTGAAAATTTTATTGAAAAAATCTAAGTACATATTCCCAGACACTGTACTTAATCGATATTATTTACGTTTAGTAATTGTCCAAATTTGAACCATAAAATGTTAAAAAATATGGCTCAAACTGAAACTTAGACATCTCATCCCAAGGCGGGAAATATATAACTTTTAACTTTTACTTCTGTATATAAACTGCAGAGTTAGTAAGGAAGTAATTATCATCAAGGCAATACAAATTTAATTTATTACATTTTGTAGTTGTGTTTTATTATGTTTGTATAAGCCTTAGCATTTTTATATCTTCCGTTCTTGTACTTTATGTCAGTTGTTGAGAATTTATATTATTTTCGTTTGAAAAAACGAATCTTACATTTAGTTATTGTGCAATATTTTATTCTTATAGGTCTGTAGAACTGAGCTATTATTTATCTCATCGTTTTCTTTCCTCAGATTCATAAAATGGAAGTATTTATGTTTCCAACTACTTCAGTAAATACTAAAAAAATGCAATACTTTGATGTCCAAGTACTTTGATGTAGCATTTCCTGCAGTTCTAGATGTCTCATTTGTATCACTTCGTCCCATACATATTATCTCCATGCAATAACATTGCTATGTGAGTGATCAGATTATAACAATGAATGATCAAATTATTCTGAACACCTCAAAATTACCAGGCCATTTCAAAGAAGGTATAAAACAATACCTTTTTCTTCAAAATGTATTGTTAGATTTTTAACAACATATTACCATAACTTTCAAGTTTTCCCAATTTAAAAAAAATACAATTTTTTATTTAAACTTGGTTTGTGATATTGGAAATACTGCTAAATAACAGCTGACACCTTTTTAACTTGCAAAGATCATCATTTTCCCATTGAACCGTTTGTAAAATTGATGATATATACCCTGCTAAAAATATTCCATTCATTGTAATTAAAAATAATACAAATTTTATTAATTTCAATGTATTTTTAAAAATTGAATTTTTGTTAATAGTTTCGTAATAGAAAAGTCTATTATTTTTAATTGATTTTAATATCAATTAAGATTAATAAAGAAATTGAGCATTAAAACCTATAAATTTTAATCAATCTCAATATCAATTTTGTTGAATGAAAGGGATTCGTCCCACATTTGTATTACGCGGGCTATGCGCAAGCAAGCGGCGATCCGCAACTATACAGCGCAGGTATAGCGGTTCGTCTATCCGTCCTTAATATCCGGTTTTTTTGTTCGTTCGTTATCCGGCGTTGTCTCGTAGCATCTTTTCGAATCGTACTGCGAAGCTTATCGTGTTAATTATATTTCTCTTTTATATTTATAATAAATAACCCATCAAGGTTATGGGCCCAGCCTGCTTCCACCACGCAAGTATATTTAAATAAAAGAAGAGAAAAGCAAAGGGAAATACTTTGTGGTGAAAATACGCATAAGTGAGGTTATGTAAGGACTGCCTCGTGGCGATAACGAAAAAGTAAAGTAACTCGAAATAGTAAGAAAGATGACTACTTTCACGCAATTAGTTGATCGAATTGATAAGTTAAACGGCAATAATTATCGATCATGGCAATTCAACATGAAAATGGCTTTGGTTCAACGCGAATTATGGCAACATGTAAGTGGAGATGCCGTAGAACCAGAAGAAAACGTAGCAAAGCAAATGTTCATACGAAAGGAAGAAAAGGCATTGGCTACAATTGCTTTAAGTATCGAAGCGGAACATCAGATACATATTATGGACTGTACAAAAGCTTCTGACGCGTGGAATACGTTGAAGAGAGTATTTGAACCGAAATCTCGACCAAGGATTTTACAATTGAAAAAACAAATGGTTTCGATACGACTCGAATCCGATGATACAATGATGTCGTATCTGTCAAGAATAAAAACATGCAGTGATAGTCTCAAGGAAGCTGGTCATGAAGTAAAGGATGACGACTTGGCGTATGCTATGCTGTGTGGATTACCGGATAGCTACGAAGGGATCATCATGTCATTGGCGAATTTGGATGATGAAAAATTCAAGTCAACCGAGATAAAAGGAATATTGTTGAGCGAGTACGAGCGGAGAGCAGCCAAGGAGTCAAGCAACACCGAGGATCGGAAGGAGGCATATCATCAAGCGAAGGAAGTCCCACGTCAACAAAAGGAACACAAAAAGGAAGAAAGAAAGTGCTTCAAGTGTGGTAAACAGGGCCATTTAGTTAAAAATTGTCAGTCAAAAGTGCAAAGCGCAAAGACTAATTGGAAACAGGGTGCGTCAAACCAGCGTAAACATAAAGATACTCTTTTGTTAGAATTAAATAATGTTCAATTAGATGATTCATGGTTGATAGATAGCGGAGCAACTCATCACATTTGTAAGCATAAAGACTGGTTTACAAATTATAGATCTATCGCAAGTGAGACGATTTACTCCGCTGATAATGAGGCACAAAGTAATTTAAAGGCTGTCGGTATTGGTGACATCGAAATAGAAACTTTCGTAGGTAACGATTCTTTCAATATAACTTTGCATAATGTGTACCACGTTCCTAATGTGAGAAGAAATCTGTTGTCAGTATCACAAATAGAAAATAAACAGAAGCGACTGATAATTGATAATCATAGATTACAGATTCAAAACAAAAAGAATAAGATGATAGTGGGGGAAGCATTTTGCAAAAATGGATTATATGTTGTTAAAAGTAAAATAAATAGGAATGATTCTGATCAAATGGAAACGTACATTGCTAATAATGATAAATTAAATGATAGCGAAAAGTGGCATCAGAGATTCTGTCATGTGAATGTGAAAAATATTAAGGAACTTTCAAGTAAAGAACTAGTGAGAGGCCTAGATAATTTGAATATTGAGGCAATTCATTGTAACGGATGCAGTACTGGTAAAGCTGTAAAAGCTCCATGTAAAAGCATAGGAAGTAGACAAACAAAAGCTGTATTAGAACTAGTTCATTCTGATTTATGCGGACCTATGCAGGTGAAATCAATGGGAGGTTCTAAGTATTTTTTAACGTTTACTGACGATTATTCGCGAAAAACTACTATATATTGTTTGAAAAGCAAAAATGAAGTATCGAGTTATATGCAAAAATATATAGCTAGAGTGGAGAGAGAAACTGACAGAAAGGTAAAGCGAATAAGAACCGATAATGGATTAGAATTTTGTAATAAAGATATAATAACATTATTTGACGATTTAGGTATCAAGCATGAACGTACAAATACGTACACGCCGCAGATGAATGGAATAGCCGAAAGAGTTAATAGGACGCTAATGAATCTTGTACGTGCAATGTTAAAAAGTGCGAAACTTCCTGAAAGATTTTGGGCTGAAGCGTTATCAACTGCGTGTTATATCAGGAATAGAGTCATACATTCAGCTGTTGAAGATGACGTTCCAGAAGGTGTATGGACTGGAAACAAACCAAGCGTAAGACATTTGAGAATGTTTGGATGTTTAGCATATGCACATGTTGCAAAACAAGGTAAACGTAAGTTAGATTCAAGAGCAAAAGAGTGTATATTTGTAGGGTATTCAAACCAAACTAAAGGATATAGACTATGGGATCCGACTAGGGACGATATTATTCATACTAAACACGTCGAATTTGTAGAAGGAATGTGTGGTTTCGAATATATTTATGGAAAGCAAACGTATGATGTACCTATTGACGAGGACGAAAGTGTTGTTGATAGAGTAGAAACTACTAGAGACGATATAAAGTTAGATGTTGATGAAAATGGTGCATCATGTAGTACAACTGAAGACAATGTAAGGTTAGATGTTGACGAAAATCACGCATCATGTAGTACACCAATTGTTGAAGTACCTCAAACGGAAATTGATAATGAGGAAGGTAATTTTAACGATAATTCTAGCAGCGAGAAAATTGTGGTTAAGACTCCAGCTCGCACGACTGGTCGCGGAAAAGTGATTAGAAATCCTTGGGGTCGTGCAGGTAAACCCAAAAATGTTGAAATAAATTTGACTGAAATAGTAGAACCAACTACTTTCGAACAAGCGATGTCATCGCCTCAATCCAAAGACTGGAGAGCAGCCATGGATGAGGAGATGCAAACCTTGGAAAGTAGAGATACTTGGGAAGTCGTAGATAAAAGTGAAAATATCAAATGTATTGGCAGTAAATGGGTTTATAAAGTTAAAACTGATCCTACCGGAAAAATAGTTAGATATAAGGCAAGACTAGTAGCACAAGGGTATAGTCAAGAGAAAAATGTAGACTATTTTGACTCGTATGCACCAGTTGCAAACATCTCAATAGTTAGATTACTACTAGCGATGTCGATATGCGAAGGTTGGCAAGCATACCATTTAGATGTTAAATGTGCGTACTTGCATGGTGAATTGACCGAACTGATTCACATGAAACTACCACCAGGATATAATGAGTCAAATGTGAAAATAGCGAAATTAAAGAAACCAATTTATGGGCTAAAGCAGTCAGGTCGTTGCTGGAATAACACAATTGATGCATTTTTAACTAAAAATGGATTTTTGAGATTAAAAACTAACAACTGTGTTTACACGTATAACAACGACGTTATCATAGCTATTTACGTCGATGATATTATCCTGTTTAGCAAAAATATTGATGAAACAAACGAAGTAAAAGCATTGTTAATGTCCGAATTTGAAATAAGAGATTTGGGAATTGCATCATATTTTCTCGGAATAAATATAAGTTACGTCGAGCAAACTATGAAATTGTCACAAGAACTGTACATAGAAAAGCTCTTAGATGAGTATGAGATGAATGAGTGTAAAACAACTAAGACACCTATCGAACTCGGTATAAAATTGTCAAAACGTGATTGTCCTCAAAATGAAATTGAGCAAGAGGAAATGAAGAATGTACCGTATAGACAATTAATTGGATCGCTTATGTATATAGCGTTAGCAACTCGTCCGGATATCATGTGTGCTGTATCAAAATTAGCACAATTTGTATCAAATCCGGGCAAGTTACACTGGACGCAAGCAAAGAGAGTGCTAAGGTACTTATCTTTAACGAAAGAAAAAGCCTTAACATACAGTCCAGGGAATAACGAAATAGAGATATTTAGCGATGCCGATTGGGGAGCAGATATCGATGATAGACATTCCTGTAGTGGAATGGCAGTATTTTTAGGAGGAAATCCGATTTCTTGGAAGTCGAACAAACAAAAATCGATATCCACTTCCACAATGGAAGCAGAGTATGTTGCGTTGGAAAATGCCGTAAAAGAAGCAATGTGGATGCGTATGATGTATAATGAGTTACGGAATTTATTGAACGTTACTGTACCTTGTGAGCCATACGTCATTAGATGCGACAATAAATCAGCTATTGATTTTACTTTAAACAGAGTTGAAAGATCAAAGACTAAACATATAGACATAGCCTATCATATCACTAGAGAAAAGTACGAAGAAGGCTTAATACGGTTGAAATATGTCTCATCTAGCGACAATGTGGCAGATATATTTACGAAGGCGTTACCATATAACGTAATGGCAATTCACGTTGATAAGTTAAGATTATATTGAAATTTAAGTTTTTGTAAGAATTGCATGTGTGACAAAAGTGGGGGAATGAAAGGGATTCGTCCCACATTTGTATTACGCGGGCTATGCGCAAGCAAGCGGCGATCCGCAACTATACAGCGCAGGTATAGCGGTTCGTCTGTCCGTCCTTAATATCCGGTTTTTTTGTTCGTTCGTTATCCGGCGTTGTCTCGTAGCATCTTTTCGAATCGTACTGCGAAGCTTATCGTGTTAATTATATTTCTCTTTTATATTTATAATAAATAACCCATCATTGAATAATACAATCAGTATAGAATTTCAATAATTTGTAATGCATTTTAATTGTCATAATAATGAATCATTGCGAATTCAAACTTTGAGTATTGATTTTCAAATGATTTTAATTGTTTCCAATCGAAATTATTCGTGAAGGGCGCAATTGATTTGAATAAATACATGGATTATACGATTTTTATAATTTTCTATGAATTTTAGTAGCTAAAGTAATAAATTAGTATCAATAACAATTTTTGCATTAACTGCGAATTGATTTTAATTGTTTTGAATTATCATCATCTATGAATAAACTGTCAATTTATTTGAATTAACAGATTTTAAATAAAATTTATAATAAGATTTTTAATAAGTGTAATACATTTTTTATGGAGGATTTATATTATTTTGAAATGGATATATTATAATTACAAAAAAAAATTATAAAATATAGAAATATATATAAAAATGTCGGTGTATTTGGTGACCTCAATAATGTTAAAATTAAAATTAATTAATTTTTCAAATAGATTAAAGACAATAGAATTTAATTATAAACTACGTTATTGAAAACAATTTATTATTATATAAGCGTAATTGCTTTAAATGCATTTCAATAATTTTTATTATATTACTTCTTATTACTTCCTATATAAACATAATAAGTTAATTACTTTCTAATAGTACTATCTGAATTGCAATTCCTAATTCAAATTAATTGATTTTATTCTATTAAATTGAATAACTTTTTTTTAGCAGGGTATTTCAATTATTATAACCTAATCTAAATAACTCTTTTGGTCACTATGTCCTCGAGAACCTACAAAAATTTGAGTACTCTGGTGTATTTGATCTTAAACTGTGTTATATTATATTATACTACATAAGGTATTTTGTTGGTCTGTATAGCAACAATTATTTTTTATTCCTTGGTTTTATATGTAGACCAATCTTACACAATTTTCATGAATTATAGACGTTTTGATCTCTTTCTGCGGGTGTTCTTCGGTATATTTCGTATTTCCCTGTATGAAATTTGAAAATACTATTTTTAATTATATCTTATGGTAATTTTGGTAATCATTCTGGTATATTTTTAATTCTTAAAATAACTTTAATTTTCTCTGATAGAAACTTATCTTAAGAGGGTATACCAGTGTGACGGCCGAAAATTTACGTGTTTTTGGGGAATTTTTTTAAAGAAAAGTATTCCATGGAATGTTTTCAAACTTTGTGGATATATTTGCCTATAAGTAAACTGTGTCAAGTATTTTTTTCATACAAAAACAATTAAAGGCGTCCAAGTTAGGCGCTATTACGCAAGACGCAAAAAAAAGTGCTTCAACTGCTGACATCACACAGGTCACTAGGATGCCTGAAATAAAAAAAAAAGACGCTCTTAAACTAGAAGATATTCCCTATCCGATGACCCAGGATATCCGAGAAATGTTGAAATCTGACAAAATGACGGAATTTTTAAAAAAGTTGTCGATGTTTCCTTTAACAAAATCGTCGTTTTTTCGCTGCCAAAATTACAGTTTTCATCCGATCAAAAATATCCTTGGTCATCGGACAATAAAACATGTCCAGAACACTCAGTTAAAATTTCAAGTCAATCGGATAAGTGGTCTTTGAGTTACAATGTCAGCAAATTTGAAAAACATAGTTTCGAGAAACACGCGTTTAAAGTTTTAAGTCTCGATTTCTTCATGATAAAATATTATTTTACACAGTTTATTTATAGGTAAATACATCGATAATGTTTAAAAACATTCCATGAAATACTTTTCTTTAAAAACATTCCCAAAAAAACATGTAAACTTTCGACCGTGACACTGGTATACCCCCTTAAATGAATAAACAATATTTTTGTTACAACTATTGATAGTTGTAATATTTAATGTAAATCCCACGTCAAATTTTCTCACTTTAAAAGTAGGATTTCCTTATGTTACATTTTGCTCATAATAATTAATAATTTCGTAAACTCTTATTATGTATATTAATTTAACGTCAGTTTTCCAATTTCTGCGGAGTTATAGATTAAATTACATTGCAATATTTTCTGGGTAAAGAAGTAAATGATCCAGAAAAAAATGTACCAGGGTTTAAATTATTTCAAATTATCCCTAAGTGATACCTTTTTTGTTACAAAATGTATTATTAGATTTTGGCATTGTAATCTCATTAATTTTATATTTTTTCTATTTTATTTTATCTTATTGCATTTTATTTTACTTTCAACTTAATTTCTTAATATATAAATACATATTACTCACTTGCAAATTAAACCTGATATCTAATACTTCACCTGCATACTTTATTTACTAACAATAAATTATTATAAATATTATCAAGTAGACCATCTACGTACAACAAATTACGTTCATAATTTCTTCATTTGAATAAGGACGTCTATATTATTTTACAAATTTAAATATATAATTTATATATTCGATATTTTATATTCACGCTTCAGGGAACTTGTCTCGAAACGTTAAATAAATAAATAAATAAACAATTCTAACTCTCTAATATTATATTAAATCATAAATGATATATCAAATATTTTATTCTGCTATTTCTCTTAAATCATGACCAAAAGGGTTAATAACTATTTGTTTAGAAAAATATATATTTATTTACAACTTACGGTCAAAGAAGGGATATTTCCAAAATTTATCATTGGACAGTCGAAAAAAAAGGAAAGGAGGAAATATGAAGAAAAAAACCGAAAGAATAAAGAAAAAATGTGGAAATAAATAAACAATTCGAGCATTAAATTATAAATAATATATCAAATATTTTATTTCGCTTTTCTCTTTAAACCATGAATCGAAAGGGTTAATAACGATTTGTTTAGAAAAATATATATTTATTTACAATCCACAGTCAAAGAAGGGATGTTTCTAAAATTTACCATTGGATAGTCGAAGAAAGGAAAAGAGAAAAATATGAAAAAAAACCGAAAGAATAAAGAAAACATGTGCAAATAAATAAACAATTCGAGCATTAAATTATAAATAATATATCAAATATTTTATTTCGTTCTTCCCTTTAAACCATGAATCGAAAGGGTTAATAACGATTTGTTTAGAAAAATATATATTTATTTACAACCCGCAGTCAAAGAAGGGATGTTTCTAGAATTTACCATTGGACAGTCGAAAAAAAGGAAAGGAGGAAAATATGAAAAAGAAAAAAAAAGACCGAAAGAATGAAGAAAAAATATGCAAATAAATAAACAATTCGAGCAGTAAATTATAAATAATATATCAAATATTTTATTTCGCTCTTTCCTTTAGATCATGATTCGAAAGGGTTAATAACTATTTATTTATAAAAATATTTATTTATTTACAACCCACAGTCAAAGAAGGGATGTTTCTAGAATTTACCATTGGACAGTCGAAAAAAAGGAAAGGAGGAAAATATGAAAAAGAAAAAAAAAGACCGAAAGAATGAAGAAAAAATGTGCAAATAAATAAACAATTCTAGCAGTATATTATAAATAATTTATAAAATATTTTATTTCGCTCTTCGCTTTAAACCATGAATCAAAAGGGTTAATAACAATTTGTTTAGAAAAATATATATTTATTTACAACCCAAAGTCAAAGAAGGGATGTTTCTAGAATTCACCATTGGATAGTCGAAGAAAGGAAAAGAGAAAAATATGAAAAAAAAACCGAGAGAATAAAGAAAAAATGTGCAAATAAATAAGCAATTCGAGCAGTAAATTATAAATAATATATCAAATATTTTATTTTGCTCTTCCCTTCAAACCATGAATCGAAATGGTTAATAACTATTTGTTTAGAAAAATATATATTTATTTACAACTTACGGCCAAAGAAGGGATATTTCCAAAATTTATCATTGGACAATCGAAAAAAAGGAAAGGAGGAAAATGTGAAAAAGAAAAAAAAGATCGAAAGAATGAAGAAAAAATGTGCAAATAAATAAACAATTTGAGCATTAAATTATAAATAAAATATCAAATATTTTATTTCGCTCTTTCCTTTAGATCATAAATCGAAAGGGTTAATAACTATTTGTTTAGAAAAATATATATTTATTTACGGCTTACGGTCAAAGAAGAGATATTTCCAAAATTTATCATTGGACAGTTGAAAAAAAAGGAGTGGGAGGAAAATATGGGAAAATTGAAGAAAAAAAATACGAGTTTACCTACCTCGACGCTTTACGGAAGGATATAAATAAATTAAGAGATTAGCATATCGCGTTAATTCCTGATGGCACGTGTTGACGCTAAATGTAAATAGATACTGCAAGAATTATGAGAAAACATGGCATGTATATGCAGATGGATAATTGACAATGGAAAAATCGTGTATGAGAAGTGAAGAGGAAAGCTTGTTCACGTATGTTTCCAGTCGAATGTGAATGTAGGTAGGTAGATGTCTTCGACGATGGAGATTGGCGTTTGTTATTGAAGTTATTCCATCGCCTCGGGCTAGAATGAGGCGAGGCTGAGTAGTACATGCCTGTCCCTGGCTGGGACAGGCATCTACATTTCAATCCAGCTTCAAGAATTTTTATAAAACTATTCAATCGTACCTGTCTCTTCATGTACACGGTGTCAAGAATCGAAAGGTGTTTAGATACAAGCACTGATATCCCAGTAACGTAGCTTCCAGCTGAAAGACCCCTATGAAAATCGCAATCAGCGCGATAGGAACAGGTGTTTTTATCCATTGCATGCACTCTTTATGCACCCAGCGTGGTATTATGCCTTGCCAAGTGGAAGGCATGAACTTGTTATGCGTGAAAATGGGGCCATTTTTCCGATCGGGATCGATAAGGAAAAAAAAAAAAGAAAGCAAAAAAGATCGATATAAATATTAATAAATACTTCATTAGCTCTGCGCTGACACATTATATTTATAGCATAATTTAACGACTCCGATGAATAATATCGGTCGTATTTTTAAATGCCGTCAGTAAATATGATAAACGCTTTAGCTGCAATCTTCGTATTAAGCGTTCCAGAAGATAATTAAGGGGTTGCATGCGTTCAATGACGCAAAAAATACAGCTTTTACTGGATTTTCTTTTTTAGAAACGTAATGTACGTAATAATTCCTAGTAAAGTGGTGAAAAAGTAGGAGAAAGCATTGTTACAACAATGTTTGTAATGTTTATAACAATGTTTGTTAAAAAGTGGGAAAATGTTTTCGTAGCTTGTAACAAACATTGTTACATATTAGGAAAAAACAGTGTTGTATCATTTATCAAAATAAATCTGGCCTCATAAATAAAAAATAAACAAATTCTTAAGGGAGTAAGTAAATCCAAAGAAACAAATCCTTAAGTAATCCTTAATCCAATGAATGACATAGATCGTATTTTTAAATGCTGTCAATAAATATGATAAATGCTTTAAGGAGTTGGGCCACTCTAGGATTTTCGAAAAATCGATTTCGGTCCCTTGGTATCTCAAAAATGATGTCCCAAAAGATTATGGCCGGGACAAATCTCAAAGTACTCGATTTTCGAATTTTAGTACACGGCCACCCGGTCCGCAGCGAGCTACTACTCAAAACTTCAAACGCGTTTAACTCGAAACTACATTTTTCAAAATTGCCGGAAACGGAACTCAGACAATTTTCAACCGATTAACTTGAAATTTTAAATATATTTATAAAATTACATTACCCATAAAAGTACATATCGCTTTTTTTTATATTGAATAGTTCATTTGTTATTAATAATTTTCTGACGATTTTTTTGGCAATTTTTTTCAGAAGTGCGCCATTTTGTCAAAAATCAATATATCGCAAAAGTGATTTGTACTTTTATGGCTGCTCTAACATATAATCGAAAAAAAGTAACTGACTTATCATAATTAAAAAATTACAGGCGGTGCGTTTCCGGCAGTTTGACCTGGAAAAACGGAGGCGTCTTCGCAAAAACGCTGCACAGCCGCCATTTTGAACATAATCGCTTCAAAAAAATTAGTGTATACAGTCGATGATATGTATAATAAACACCCTTTTTCGTAATTGCGATTTATTTTATAGTTTGTCTAAAAAAAATTCCCAAAAAAGGCCTATTTTTCGGCCTCTAGAGTGGCCTAACCCCTTAACTGCAATCTTCGTATTAAATGCTTCAAAAAATTGTTAAAAAATACACCTTTTTCTCGGTTTTTGTAGGAACAATCGATACAAATCGGTATCGATACAAAATACTCGGTTGTTAGTGAACGGATAATCTTAAATTTTAAATATGTTATTACTTAGCCCTATACAATGGCCTGGCAACCGATTTTTACTCTCTCATACTAATTTTTAAAATTAAATTTCCTCCATTAATTAACTTACCCCAAAAATGTAAACAACTCTAACAAAACCCTAGCAGACGCACGGATATGTCAAATTAAATATCTTCAAAAAGAATACAAATATCACTTGAACACATTCGAACTCACCCAACAGCCAATGTTCCAAAGTGAAGGAATTTAATAACACCTTACTTGTTACTCCCTCTGTCCCATAAAACTTGATAGTTTTCTCCTTTTTTCTTGTCTCATATTACTGGATATGTTTCTTTAAAATTAATTTTTTGACAAAAAAGTTAGTATATTTTTATTTAACAGTAGTTTATTTTTCAAAAATGATAGTTCTACTACATAAGTACATCAATAAAGATAGTTCTACTTTGTGATAAGCCGCGGCCGCGAAACGAAAACTATCAAGTACTATGGGACAGAGGGAGTATGAAATAAAAATTCAATATACGCGAAAAATGTATCGACAAGATACGACGCGGAGGCGACAATTTTTTTGTCGTGATCTGTCCAAAGCCTGCCTTATTTAAAAAGGTTTGTTTCAACAGGCAACAAATGACTGTGTTGTCAAAACTTAACCCTTTGGTGTCCCCGTAGCGGGGACATTTTGAAACCATCGATTTGAACATTATAGAGATTACAAATTTTGTATTTTTACGTATTATAATTAGTATTAAACACAACTGATTTGTTGTGTTTTGTTAGTTTTACTTTGAATAATACGTTTATTAAAGTAACTTTAAACAAGATTATTACATAATTGATGAACAGAAACGCCGTACGACTGACACACAGAGAGCACACACGCAATCTGAACACAGCGTTTTTCTACAAAAATAAAACAAACTGGAACAAAAGAAGGTCCACGGATTTTCTGGATTAATACATATTTTCGAAAATTCCAACATGTTTAATACTAATTATGTTTATAAAAGTACTAAAAATGTTCAAATCGACGATTTCAAAATGTACCTGCTACGGGACACCGACCGCAAAGGGTTAATATACCGTAGAATGAATAGTTAGCGTTGGGACAATGTATAGCTAATAAAACCCAGTCTCCTTTAAGGGGTTACATCTAGTTGGCGGCCGAAAAAAAGGCGTGTTTTTGTGAATTTTTTTTTTTGAGAAAATGATTGCAGGTTCCGAACTGTTTTTTTCATAGTTAAGGGTGTATCTTCGACTATATTTCATAATTTTTTTATTGAAAAAAATTCACAAATGTAGGAGATACAATGCATTTCCCGGATCGCTGGGTCTTCTGCGGTGACCACTGTATCTTCCACCTCACTCGTCTAAAATCAAAAATCAAATAGATTATGTTTTTGCATCGTATTATCTAGTCCTTAATCGAAGGATTTGAGAAAATATTAATTTTTGAAAATATGGTCGACGAAAATGTAGTGATTTTTTCATAAAAATTTGGACTTTCACGTTCAATCGTCAACCATTTTTTTTAAAAATAATATTTTCTCAAATCCTTCGATTAAGGACTAGATAATACGATGCAAAAACATAATCTATTTGATTTTTTGATTTTAGACGAGTGAGGTGGAAGATACAGTGGTCACCGCAGAAGACCTTTTTTGAACAGCGGTCCGGGAAATGCATTGTATCTCCTACATTTGTGAATTTTTTTCAATACAAAAATTATGAAACGTAGTCGAAGATATACCCTTTACTATGAAAAAAAAAACAGTTCGAAACCTGCAATTATTTTCCCCAAAAAAATTCACAAAATCACGCCTTTTTTCGGCCGCCAACTAGATGTAACCCCTTAAATGTATGTACCGAGTATAACCTAAAAGTGGGGAAAAATCGAGAAAAGTGAAATTAAGTTTGCCAATTAGAAAGGGAGGAGACCGATTTCAAGAATAACAGGTGACAAAAGTAACATCAATGATATTAACGCTATTTTTCAGGTAAAGGTATTGCGCCTAAATCGGACCACTGCTTAAATGGACCGATTCTTGATTCAGGAAATAATTCACATTAGAATTTTTTCGTGATAAATTCTTAACTTAGCTGGAATAATGTATAGAAAATCAGAAGATAGTACCAATTCAGTAATTTCGTCACCTACAACAGTTGTTTGTCAGGAAAGTACATGTATATTGGAATTTCTGCTGCTACGCTTTCGAGTGCTTGGCTCTTCCCAGTTAAAATTTAATACATTTTATCATTATATCTTCGATCTACGCATTTTTTGAAAGATTCCACAAATTGTTTTATTCAGTTTCGTTCGTTCGTATCTTACTAATATCATCTTTTGGAAAAGTGACAGATTTGCCTAATTTAAGAAAATAGTGGTACAATTTAGGCAAGTGCTTTTGAAATTTCCAGTTGGTCATGTTTTTCTATTATCTTAAGGGAGAACACCACTGTGACGTAGCGTTTTCAAGTGCTTTATTCGGTATTTTTTTTTTTTTTTGAGGAATTGGTTTGGTCAAGGGAAAAAAAACTTTTAGGCTATATTGGAGACATATTAAGGTATAAAAAACAATTTTTTTATTTAAAAAAAAATACAAAATGGCGGCGTGACAGTAACTTGAATATAAGTGATTTTTACTAGAGTTGCTCCACTGCAAGCACTAGAAGTGTCTAAAATTTGTTCGTGGAACAAAAAATGTAATATTTTCATGAAATATATTAGTTTTAGCGTGGAAGTACCTGGGGAAATTAAAAAATAAAAAAAAATAAAAAATAGAGGCAAGTTTGATAAAAAAGTTTCATTTTTTAACAAAAATTTTCGTATAAAAAGTTGAATAACTTTTTAAATTTTCAATAAATCGAAAAAAACTCAGGTACTTCTCTTTGAAATCTATCTAAGAAGCTACAGTTAAAGTTTCAAGTCAATTCAACAAAAATTGATTGAGTTCTACTGCTTGCAGATCTCCAAAATACCATTTTGAGATAATCGCGTTTAAAGTTTTCGGTATCAATAACTTCTCAATAAAAACTTCTTAAAAAAATGCTTAAAACCCACCTAAAAAAATTTTTTTCGGCTATAAACGAATTTGCATCATATTTTTGAGGGTTTATAGGATTTTTTTAAGTGAAAAAAAAAATCGATTTTTTCAAAATTTCACAGTGGTGTTCTCCCTTAATACAAATTTTACTTTTTCGTTTATATGCATTTCATACGTTTCTACTTATAATTAAATGTACACTTTTTCATAATCATTTTGATTTTTACCTTTTTCTTCACTTTAGGCCCAGAGCAGGTAATTTTGCTTGAGTATTTTGTATCGATCTGTATCGATACCGATTTGTATCGATTGTTCCTACAAAAATCGAGAAAAAGGTGTATTTTTTAACAATTTTTTGAAGCATTTCATACGAAGCTTGCAGTTAAGGGGTTAGGCCACTCTAGATGCCGAAAAATAGGCCTTTTTTAGGAATTTTTTTTAAACAAACTATAAAATAAATCGCAATTACGAAAAAGGGTGTTTATTATACATATCATCGACTGTATATACTAATTTTTTTGAAGCGATTATGTTCAAAATGGCGGCTGTGCAGCGTTTTTGCGAAGACGCCTCCGTTTTTCCAGGCCAACTGCCGGAAACGCACCGCCTGTAATTTTTTAATTATAATAAATCAGTTACTTTTTTTCGATTTTATATTAGAGCAGCCATAAAAGTACATATCACTTTTTCGATATATTAATTTTTGACAAAATGGCGCACTTCTGAAAAAAAAATGCGAAAAAAATCGTCAGAAAATTATTAATAACAAATGAACTATGCAATATGAAAAAACGTGATATGTACTTTTATGAGTAATGTAATTTTATAAATATATTTAAAATTTCAAGTTAATCGGTTGAAAATTGTGTGAGTTCTGTTTCCGGCAATTTTGAAAAATGTAGTTTCGAGATAAACGCCTTTGAAGTTTTGAGTGGTAGCTCGCTGCGGACCGAGCGCCCGCGTACTAAAATTCGAAAATCGAGTACTTTGAGATTTGTCCCGGCCATAATCCTTTGAGACATCATTTTTGAGATACCAAGGGACCATTTAAGACCAAAAAAAAATCGATTTTTCGAAAATCCTAGAGTGGCCTAACTTAAGATTAGAGGATATCTGAGGCTGAAAGTTATAATAAATCATAACAAACCTTTTTATGCTTTTTCTATTTTTAACTCATTTTCTATATTTTTTGCAATTTTCTATTTTTTGGATTTTACATTTTTTTGCACATATATTTTATCGAAGATGCAACTCAGCTGCTATAATAATTAATGACACGAAGAGTTGACAATGAGTTAATGTGTTATACTATTATTACCTAACCATTAAATACACGATTATGGCAATTGCTAATTTATAGGTGAATGGTTTAAAAATTGCAGCAATAGTTCCTTAACACGACATATTCACGCCACGTGACTCGCTGTGGTATACACTATTGCATTTGGCATAACCGGCGAGGCCTGAACGGCAAGTCTAGCGTCAGTCCCTGGGAACCGGCGTGGCGTTTAACGTGTTAAATATCCTTTTCTTGAATTTACGTTGGTATAGAAAATCGTCTCTTAACGTGTGCCAAAATTGCAGGCAAAAAATCGTGTTCTGGTTTGTTTCGCTTTTCTCTCTTTCTCGAGATGCACGATTTTGTAAACTAAATTTTTAGCTGTACATTATTTATCATAATAAAATTTGTGACACGTGAATTATGCAAAAAAACTGTGATTAAATTTGGAGAAATCATTTATTTTAAAAAACACACTTGCAAAATTCGACTTTACGAATTAATTTCGAATAAAGCTCTTTATCTCATAAAATATATTATATTTAGATTCCAAACATTTAGAGGATTATGAGGCGCCTTGGCGCTTCTTATAACAATAGGATTTTAAAGTTGTGAATAATGAGTCATTACTATCATTTGCACGCCTGGAATTGTACGAAGAGGAAACAATGAATTGCATACGCCTTTAGCAATTATACCTGAGTTAACTGTACTACCGGTAAGAAATATGATATACGGCTGAAAATCTACAATTGTATAAGGAATTAGACAATTTTTATATTTATGAGGATGCGATTTTTTGCTTTAAATTTGTGCACACGTTAAGAGACCGTTCTATACTAAACCATTTCTATACTACCGAAAATTGAAAAAAAAAAAAACGATATTATAGGAACTATTACTGAATTATTACTACTACATAATAACACTACTACTCTTAATATAACAAGTTTCAACATCAAATTCATCCTTTTTGAAATTTTTGTAGGAAAGAGAGATATTAAGTGAATAATACAAAATAAAAAAATAATTATGTTTATTATCCTTCATTAGACAATTTGTTAAATGATGCGACTATGAAACGATTATGCAATCTATCATAAATTTTGATCATAATACATTTTATATAAAATTCCTATAATAGTTAATTTAATTTCAAATTTCCATTAAATATAGTTAACTATAACATTTGACTATAAATACAATAAATTATAATATTAACTAGACCACTATGCTTAAGGGGTTGGGCCACTCTAGGATTTTCGAAAAATCGATTTTTTTTTTTCTTAAATGGTCCCTTGGTATCTCAAAAATGATGTCCCAAAAGATTATGGCCGGGACAAATCTCAAAGTACTCGATTTTCGAATTTTAGTACGCGGGCGCTCGGTCCGCAGCGAGCTACTACTCAAAACTTCAAAGGCGTTTATCTCGAAACTACATTTTTCAAAATTGCCGGAAACAGAACTCAGACAATTTTCAACCGATTAACTTGAAATTTTAAATATATTTATAAAATTACATTACTCATAAAAGTACATATCACGTTTTTTCATATTGCATAGTTCATTTGTTATTAATAATTTTCTGACGATTTGTTTCGCAATTTTTTTTCAGAAGTGCGCCACTTTGTCAAAAATTAATATATCGAAAAAATGATATGTACTTTTATGGCTGCTCTAATATAAAATCGAAATAAAGTAACTGACTTATTATAATTAAAAAATTACAGACGGTGCGTTTCCGGCAATTTGGCCTGGAAAAACGAAGGCGTCTTCGCAAAAACGCTGCACAGCCGCCATTTTGAACATAATCGCTTCAAAAAAATTAGTGTATACAGTCGATGATATGTATAATAAACACCCTTTTTCGTAATTGCGATTTATTTTATAGTTTGTCTTAAAAAAATTCCCAAAAAAGGCCTATTTTTTCGATCTCTAGAGTGGCTATAACAAGTTTCAAAATAAAATTCACCCTTATTAAAATTCTTATATGAGAGAGAGAGGACGACAGAGAGAGAGAGAGACAGAGAGAGACGGACAGACAGACAGACCGACAGAGAGAGAGAGAGAGAGACAGAGAGAGACGGACAGACAGACAGACCGACAGAGAGACATTAAGTAAATAACAAAAAATAAAAACATAATCATATTTATTATCCTCAGTTAAACGTTGTGTTAAATGATTCGACTTTGAAACGATTATATAATCAATCATAAATTTCTATAACAATAAATTCTATATAAAATTCCTACAATATTAAATTTCATTTCAAATTTCCATTAAATATAAACATAATATTTAACTATAAATATATTAAATTATAATATTCACATTAAATATAATGTTTAATTTCTATAATAAAAATTATTAAATTGATTTCTATCGACCTCCAGTATTATTATCCTGCTCAGGATTAGTATCGATGTTTCCAGCACCCTGTATACGTAGATATATCTTCCATGAACATTGTAGAAAATAGGCGCACGGTTCGACTGCAATTAGCTCTCTTTAACATTTATTGCTCGGTAACGCATTACGGAGGGCTTTAAAGTGGGGAGCCTTTCCTCAAAGGAAAGGTCACAGGACCTCTGCCCAGTTAGTTTTACAGTCGGTCTGTAAAGGAACTGTTTAAGCGTTTGCTCATTATACCTCCAACTAGTTTCGCGTATTAACTGGACGTGGGCATTTGCGAGAAACAATGTAAAGTTACGGCACGAAAGGAGGCTCAGCGAAATGTTTTTTGAATTTTGTGCGTGATATCTGCATTCAAATTATACAAAGAAGTGTAATCAAATCGTAGCATAAGTGCATAACCTTTGTGGGGATCCTGAAAATCGAGAAAAATGAAATACTAAATGTGTCGTTCGAGAATTTCGCAAGGACTTTTCATTGTGTAAGTCATCAATTTTTTATGAGTTCATTATTAAATAAATTTCCAAGTGTGTCGGAAAAATCTGTAACTCCTTATAAAGGGCGTTGAAAAAAGAGGGTAGATGGTACTCTTATTATTATACAGAAATCAGATACTCTTATTAGACAATTTGTTAATACTATACTAATTTATTATTTTATTAAAATAGTTTATAATGGGGGGAAACGGTGAAATGAAACATTTTATCTGTTATCTATAATTTCGGGGTAATATGAAATAATGTAAGACCTGGTCCGTTTATTTCCTGAGTTACTTCTTCGACATTATTTCTCCCAAAAGTGTCAAAAGACAACTTTTAGAATTTTAATTTATACTTATTTTCGAAGTTTAACACTAGATTGCCCAAAGAAGTCATTTTGACTGCTTTTTACGTTAAGGCAATATAGGGATATACTTCTTTGGGCAATCTAGTGTTAATTTCATTTTTTTTAAACCACAAACGGGAAGTGCTTAGTAGAGCAATTACGCGTTTGTAAAAAAAAATTTGCTGTTAATTAAGAAAATTTATTTTAATTATAATTCGATATTTTTGGTTTTGAATTAGTCTGTTATTTTGAAGTGTTAGATATAAAATACCATAAAATGACTCAAAAGCTTTCAAGGGAATAGTCTTGTGTGGACCCTAAAAAGATAGCATTTTTGAAAATTTTTTTTCAGGAGAAGTAGTAAAAAATACATATTTATTTCTAATAGTAATCGTAAAAAATATTCTTGCTAGGGTTTTTGATGTTTTCGTTGCTTTTCAGTAAATAAATATTTTACGCTACTATAATGCAATAATGGAACAGTTTTTGAGAGAAAATTCGTCAAAAATGATGCTTTGTGGGGGGATTCGCGCAAGATTACCCCCTTGACCCATTAACGCCGAAGCGTCCCGATTTTATAGCAAACTTTCAATACGATTATTTTTTATGTTATCGGCATTGACAAAATTTCGTTTTCACATATTTCGACGTAGAATTTCATGCTCCTTCAGAAAAAAAATTGTTCGGGTTTACATCACAAAAATGTTGAATATTCTCTGGGTGATGCAAAGAGTAGAATATGTGAACCCAAATAATTTTTTTTCTGAAACTATTGAGTTAAGTGAAAAAGCTTACAGAGTAAAAATATCTTAGAATCGATCAAAGAACATCTTTAAATTTTTTCAGAATTTTTCGAGATATTTTTGGAAAATTGGATTTTCCGAATTTTTCAGAAAATCAAAAATTGTCTCCGAAGATTCTGAAAAAATTCGAGAGTATTCTTTGTCTAATTCTAAGACATTTTTATTCTTTAAACTTTTTCACTAAACTCAATAGTTTCCGAGAAAAAAAAAAGCTTAGTTTATTGTAAATTTTTTATTTTTTTGTCGCCATATTGTAAAAAGGAGTGGTTCAATGATTACATAAAAATTCCCTGATATACTTTAACTGTCGTGATCACCCCTGATCACGTTTATAGCATGAATTCTTTTCGGTAACATTGCACAAAAAAAATCACAAAAAATATTTTTTTCAAAAATGTTCACGTTTTTTATGTTTAAATCGGCCATATTTTTTTTCTTCAAGTCCAATCGGAATTTTGAGCCCGGATTCTGAAGGAGCACGAAGTTCTACGTCGGAATATGTGAAAAATAAATTTTTTCAATGACAATAACATAAAAAATAATCGTGTTGAAAGTTTGCTAAAAAATCGGGACGCTTGGGCGTTAATGGGTTAATCGATAAATACGTGAAAAAGAGACTAAATAGTATAATAAGTGTTTAATTAATAAGTTTCAAAATCAAATTCACTCCTATTACAATTTTTATGAATGTCCTAGAATCCATGGAGTGTTTCACGATTGCACACATACAAGCAATTCTAGCAAAACCCTGGCAGAACACACATACAAGTATTAAATTATACAATAATTTCGCACTCCTAAAAAAAATTCCTGACTTTGTTAGCACCAATTTAGAAGCATTTTCTTCGAGGATATGAGCTTTTCGATCCATCAAGAATTTTTTTCCTGATTGTACGACTACGTACAATCTGCCCTAAAAGTCTTGAACCCTTTTTTGTTGACACCCTGTATATGATATACGGGTCATCGTAATTCCTTTGCAATAATAAATTCATTTGAAATATCGTAGGATGTAGATATATGTAGTATTAATAGATCGATTTAATTGGCACGTTCGTATGGTGCAATTATTGTCTCACGAGCCGGCGTTTTGCCACTCCTTCGTGTACCACTCCTTTGCTATCATAAGATTCACAGGATTTATATAAAGTATGCATATACGGAGAAGAAACATTAAAACTGTGAGATTGTTTAAATTTAAATGATGACCTCGAGAATTATCGCTGGAAATGAAGTAAAATTGCTCTTATTAACGCTTACGGTCCGTTTATACGTGGTCCAACTTAAATTTCGTACGTGTTATGTACAAACATTTTGAACTCCGTCGTTTCATCCGCTAAGGATGCTAAAAGCGAATTTTTCGTTTCCTGGGACCGAACGTTTTACGACGTTGGAGAAGTAGAGAAATTGGAAGATTTTCTTAAAAAGTTGCAATGGATTACGTAAATTGCAAAAATTAATAATTTCCGACTTTCCGAATTTATGCAAGGAAACTTTTTCGCTAGATATTGGCGAAAAAGAAATTTGAAATGGCACCAGACATTGGTACCACCTATGTTTCCATAAATATAAGACAAAAATAATAAGTTTTAATATGTAATACAATTAAATATATGTTAGTATTTTTTATGGGGTATGTAATAAAATTTCGCGTTCGATTACATAACGTTAACACTATTTCTACCGCGCTAATTATACGTAATAAAAAATCCAAAACCAAAAATATAGAATTATAATTAACCTAGATTTTCATAATTAATACCGCATTTTTTACAGACGCACAATTGCGCTACTCTAAGCATCCCCGTTTGTGAGTTTCAAAAAAAGAATAAATTAAGCCTCGAAAATAATTCTAAATTCAAATTCTAAAAGGTGTTTTTTGACACTTTTAGTAGAAATAGTGTTAATACAGAAGGATTATGTATATTTTAATTGAGGATAATAATAATAATAATAATAATAATAATAATAATAATAATATTAATATTAATAGTATATTATTGGTAAAGTCCTGTAGGTATTATTCGTGGTTACCTGCGATCCAGTTTTCTTTTTCGTTACTTCGAATGTATCAAGAACTTCAAGTGCCCAACATGACCTGTTGTGGTCCGATTCGCTACGAATTAAGGGTTAAAGATGATCTGAAATGTTTAACAAAAAATATGGATTGCATAACAATTCTTCAGAGGGGTTTTACTGAATCAGAATCAATGACGTGCATAAAAAAACTAGACAAAAAAAGATGTAAAAATATACAGGATGTCGCAGCTAACTTGACCACCTTGAATACCTGGCTTAGTGTTGGTAGACATATTCAGGGTGGTCAAGTTAGCTGGGACACCCTGTATACACAGGATAGGTCACCACATTTTGCCATTATCTTGCTATGCGTAATCTTTTTTTGTCTAGTTTTTTTTTACGTACAAAATTGATTCTGGTTCAGTAAAACCCCTCAAAAAATGTTTATGCAATCGATATTTTTTTTTAAACATTTGAGATCATCTTTGACCCTTAATTCGTAGCGAATCAGACCAAAACAGGTGATTGAAGTATGTATATGCGGGAAAGTCCTGGTTTCTGAAAAGGTGCTTCTAGAATTTCTTCCCAAGTATCTTCACCACGGCTTTAGAGGTTGAAAATGGAATAGTTAAAATTAATATCACTGGGCAATTGTATCCATATAGAAACATTGTTACATTCAAGTGCAATTTGTAAAATTAACCCTTTCGATCACCAAGTCTTCTAAAGGGGACACTTGTTAGATTTAACAGCGAAAGGGTCGAAAGTCACATCAGTCGCCTATGCTATGTTCTATTGTAAATTATTAGTGTCCAAAATTAATGCAACAAAGTCACAAAAATTCCTAATGTGTTAACACGATGTATTAACAGTTGAAATACAAATTTTAAATAAATAATTTAATTAAAATTATGAAGTATAAAATATAAAATATTAAAAATTAAAGTAACCCCTTCCAAGAGAAAACGAAATAAATGTAACAGATAATTGTTCAAACGTTACTTCAATATTAAAAATTTTAGTTACATTCAGATAAATATTTTCGTAATTCTGCAAATAATTGTTTGAGCATGGCCTGGTATTGCTGCACAGGTAAATCCGCTTTGACGTAAAGATAATGTTGTAACCCTCGATTTCTTGCGCGTTTTAGTCACGTGTAATATCTTGAAATAGCGTGTTGACATTCCCATTTGTTACAAGGAACTCTAGATTGCGTTACTTTCTGCACTACTTTTCGTCGAGTAATTAGCGTTTAGCTTCTATTCTATGCTATTCACATAAAGCCCTAGAACCGCCTATACAATTCTAATACAGAAATTACCCAAAGATACCTACTGTACATACAGAGATTATCTGTACGGAATCGGTATTTTTACAAAAACTCCTACCTACCCTTTCAATGTAATCCGATTGTTACGGAAATTCTACCGAAAAGATTATGTAAAACCTTACTTTTCTCGTATAAAAATGAACACTCTACATTCAAGGCTTATTGGGTAAAACATTAGAATATTCAACAAAAGTGATCTATATATATATAAAAATGGATGATGTTTGTTTGTTTGTATATGATTAAGGATGTTCTTGCGTTTGCAAAAATCAAAGGTTAAATTCTGAAAAAATTTTGACTAATAAATCTAAAATTATAGACTTCAAATTATTTTCTTGTAAATTTTTTACCGTTTAGTTTGTGAGTAATCGATTTTCGAAAAATAGCTATTTTACATGTTAAGTATACTGAAAATAGAAGTCCACATGTTCTACTCAAGAATTCTAATTTACTAAAAAAGATTTTTCAACCAAACAAATTGTAAAAATTGCATTATATTATTCTGTACTTAACAAAAAAAAATTAAAATAATTGACCGTTTAGTTAATTGTTTATTTAGATTTGAACGTGATAAAAACGATGAAGTAATAAACAGGCCTAAGCAGCGTGGCAACATCGTATCAATCAGAGCGACATCTAGCGGTATGAATTCAAACTTTTTCACCGGGAAGTTTGAAATTTGCGTACTTGCATAAAGTACGATAAGACAAGATTTGCACCACAACTCTTAGGCGATTTGGCCGATATTCACTATTCTTCGTCCTTCCACTACACATTCATTTTCCGAAAGACATTTTTTTCCTCTTTTAACAGCAACACTCACGTTATTTCGCCATTCAGTTTTCTTTTTTCTTTCGAAACGACCTTTGCGACAATGTTGATCCATCTTTGCAGGTTATGTACGAATACGAAAAATATAGGTAACGGCCTTGCCAACTGGTAAGAAATGAAAGTTTTATGGAGAACGTTGCCAAATGTAAAGCGATTGAAATAATAGAAACAAATAATTTATATAAAGATAATTTAGAGGACTATATCACGGTGCTCTTCTCAAATATATTTTTAATAACTAAAGACATGTGTTGCATTATATTCAGGATTGAACGTTATAATGTTTTCGATTATAAGATTTACTTTCAGAAGATGGTACTTTAGTCAAATCAGTGACTGTAGCTTATTTTATTTTACCTATATTGCATACATTAATCGTAAAATTAATTGTTATTGATAAATTACGTTGTTTAATTGTATTATCTTATAGATATACTCCTTAATTTTTTTAATTTCCTATAAAAGAGAACCATTGTACGGATATTCATTTGACTAGATTGTCCCGCAAGAACATCCTTAAGGGGGTAAGGTCACCTATAAAAAGAAAAAGTATATTAATTTTTTTACAACTTTTATTATAAAACTACATTATTTAAATATACATTGTAAATTGTACTACTAAATACTTACTAAATTATTTTTTCGAAATCCCTAGTATGTAGTATAAACATACTAGAGATTTGTTAAAAATTTCCATTTGGCGCAAGGTTCAAGGAGCACCGATTGACCGATTTGACTCCGCAATAGCTCATTTTCTCTGGAAGACCATCCTTTATGGAATGAATGTGGGAATTTGGAAAGAAAAAAAAATTACAAAAGTTCTGAATTTTTTAAACCCAAAAACAAAACAAAAACCAAAATTATGTATATATATCTGACAAAAAGTGTTGTAACTTTTTGTTTACTTACTTCTTCCAAAATTCCCACATTCATGCCGTAAAGGATATTCCTCCGAATGAAATGAGACCTTGTCGATGCAAATCGATCAATCGGTGCACCTCGAACCTTGCGCCAAATGGAAATTTTTAAAAAATCTCTAGTATGTTTATACTACATACTAGGGATTTCGACAAAATAATTTAGTAAGTATTTAGTAGTACAACTTTCACTGTATATTTGAAAAATGTATTTTTGTAATAAAAGTTGTGAAAAAAAATTGATATACTTTTTCTTTTTACAGGTGACCTCACCCCCTTAATAGACTTCGAAACTGTTTGACCGATCAACATGAAACTTGGCACATATATGTATTTTTTCACGGAGAAGATTTTTACGCAATTCAATTTGTTGTAACTCGCCGCTGTAGGTGGCGCTGCAGCACATCAACTTCTATACCGTTGAAACTATCGCTAGGAAAATTGGTATGCAGAGGTATTTGAGCACGAGGAATATTTTCGCGCTACCCACTTAATTGTAATTCGCCATCATATTGACGACAAAACAGAATAATTTATAATTTTTAATGTCCTCAGTAATACATACCATTATCGACTATATGTTGCTCGCTCCAGAGTAGGGACTCCAAAAAGTCTATACAAATATACACCAAATCAAAAAACCTAAAATATTGTTTATCCACTCGCCTTACGCTAAATATTAGCATTAGTTTAAATTATTTTAAGATCAAAATCTAAATTCTTCACACTCTTAGCACGGGCGAAGCCGTGCCAGGGGCTGCTAGTACAAATATGAAAATAAAATCGGGTATGCTTGTAATTGGTTCAACTAATGCCTACGACTAAAAATCTTTTGTTTATGCCATTTATTTACAAATGGAATGGTAATGTTATTTTAACACATTAACTGCCACGTCAAATTTACGTGAATCCCTATTCACGCCGCGTGGGTCGCAAGGGTATACGTTATTGCATTTGTTATAACCAGCGCGGCCTGAACGGAAAGTTTAGTGTTGGTCACCGGTGACCGACATGGCAGTTGACGTGTTAATGGTATTGTTCTTTGAAAAGAACTTGTATGAATGATGTTTTCCATTATTAGTTTTTTTACGAATAAACTATATACATATTTTTCTCTGATCTTAATATACAGAGTGTGCGGTGTAGGATGTCAAAGCCGAGAGATGGTGGTAGGTGGTGAAAAATTGAGAAGAAAAGTTATGTACCATTTTTCGAAATTCGGAATAATTACAGAGTTATTAATTAAAATATTCCAGCCAATCAAATCGTCGAAAAAGCTTGGTGGGCGTTAAAAATATATTTTTGACTCGACCCTACTCGTCGATTTGCCGTCGAACAAAGTAGTAGCAGTAGAAATAATAACCAAAGAAGTATGACGGTAACACCGAAACATTGAAAATCTTATTTCTGTTATTGCTTCTATTACAACCACTACCACACTAATGTCATTATGATATGTTGTCATTCGACAACAAAGTAGTAGTAGTAGACATAATTCTAAAGAAGTGAAATGGCGAAAATCAAATCCTTAAAATTTTTTTAACCCCTACCGAGCCCCTACGGCGTTCTGATTGGTCGGAACGTTTTAATTAACAACTCTGTAATTATTGCGAATTTCGAAAAATGGTAAATAACTTTTCTTCTCAATTTTTCACCACTTACAACCATCTCTCGGCTTTGACACCTTACACCGCACGCCCTGTATAAAGTTTCTAATTATATTTATAATATTAAATCTCTAAATTTATATTTACAAAAATTCTTTAGATAAAATTTCTACAATTTATATTTATATAACTGAATATAAAAAAAGTCAGATATATTAATCTTATTATTAAAAATTCTAATCTAATTAGCAACATCGCTAACCCATTTGCATCATAAGCGCATATATGCGCGCAATTTGTATAGTCACTATACTAGATTGCATATACATATGTGTATGATGCAAACGGGTTAAATTCTTTGTAAAATATTATACACTACCATTGAAGTTGACAAAAACACGATAAATATAACCATACAATAATTTCATAATGTAATTAAGCTACTTACAATTAATTTGATAAAAACTAATATCTTGTAAGTATCAATTAAAATATTTGATATATTAATAGCATTCAAAATAAATACAAAATCTTTTAAAATTCTTGATTTGTACCGATAATCCCGGAAATTCATATTTTCGTTTACACTATTTTTTCATTTTACTAAAGCCATAATATATTATTTAAATATAATTTTATATTTTTCATTAACTATCAAAATTCTTCTACAATTATCAAAAATATAAACAAGAGGTACGCTTTGACATTTATTCCCCCCTACTTTCAACTATTTTAATATAATTCTAATGTAATAAAAACTAATGTTTTCTAAATTCAAATAGCTTAAAAAAAACAACATTTTTTAAAATTCATTATTTGCATCAATGATCCCCAAAATTTATATTTTCATTGGAACTATTTTTCGATTTCAATAAATCAATAATATATTACTTCATTTCACAGAAGAAGGTATATTAATAATATATTTTCTCTGTATTTATAAAAAATATAAACGGGGGGGGGGGAGGGGGGGGGGCAACCCTTTCATTTATAATCCTCGCTGATTCAAATTATTTTAATTAAATTCTTAATAATTATATTTCAAACACTTTGTTATTTCCCATAAATAATCAATTCATCTGAAACACGATTGAAAATTCGATTCTCAACAATTCAAATAATTCTTCTGCTTGGAATTCTTTTTCTCGTTAAGGAAAGGAAGGTAAAACAAAATACGTGGTTATTCGCGGGGAATTGACTTTTACCGTCCGGAGTGAATGTTATTTTCTTTTTGCCACTCCGCCTTTTTAAAATAAATCGATGATTAAAATATTCAATATATATTTTTAGCGCAGCACACGATGACGTTGTGGCGAATGGTTCTTTACATCACAACAACGGCAACATTACTTCTACTATCAACGACAAACTTTTCCGAAGCTTGTAATGAAGCAATTTGTGCGAGCGTGGTAAGCAAATGCATGCTCACGCAGAGTTGTAAATGCGATCTTGTGACCTGCACCTGCTGCAAGGAGTGTTTCTCATGCCTGAGCTACCTGTACGACGAATGCTGCTCTTGCGTAGGTAAGAGAAACCCTGTTGGGATTTGTACCGTTTTACATTTATTCTCTTAATAAGGAAACAACTGATGTCAGAGCAAAATGGGAATCATATTAAGCAAACGTTTAAATGTAGGAAGCAAAACTGCATATACCAAATAAGGGGGCGATTTAGAAGAATTGCAGTCAGTCTGACGCTGAAACAAAATGAAGGCCTTAATTATGCAATTTCTAGTTGGCATAATCATCAAAATAGTTAGAATAACCATAAATATGGTTAAAATTACTAGAAATATATTGTCGATGCCACGTTTAACTATAGCGATAGTTAAAATCACTATATATATTTTTTCAATGTACTTACATTAAGGGGGCATACCACAGTAAACAAAATTTTTTTCATTTTTTTTTTCATTTTCTGAAAGCTGCATTTGTTAAGAATACTCCCACCAAATTTTGTAAAGAAAGTCGTAAAATTGACGGAGATACAGTATAAAATTTAGTTTCTATGTCGTATTATTATCCTTTCTCAGCAAAACTTTGAACGCGTTTTTCTCGAAACTATGTTTTTCAACCGCGTTGACAGCAAATTTAAAAAACTATTCATCCGATTTGCATGTACAAAGTCTTAAAATGTTCGAAAATCCAGTCTCTATGACCACACGTGGCGATTTTTTTTTAAAGGGCCCCCTTCTATTTTTTTTTATTCGATGAAAAAAAAATGAAAATTTTCTGTGATAAAATTCGCTGGTCCGCCATTTTTTTATTTTTTTAGGCCATTTTTTAATTTTTTTAGATATCAAAATTTCGCCACGCGTGGTCATAGAGACTGGATTTTCGAACATTTTAAGACTTTGTACATGCAAATCGGATGAATAGTTTTTTAAATTTGCTGTTAACGCGGTTGAAAAACATAGTTTCGAGAAAAACGCGTTCAAAGTTTTGCTGATCGTGAGAAAGGATAATAATACGACATAGAAATGAAACTAAATTTTATACTGTATCTCCGTCAATTTTACGAATTTCTTTACAAAATTTGGTGAGAGTAATCTTAACAAATGCAGCTTTCAGAAAATGAAAAAGAAAATGAAAAAAAATTTTTTTTACTGTGGTATTAAGGAGTAAAACCACTCTAGAGGCAAAAAAAAGACCTAATTTTGACAATATATTTTGGGAGTATGACAAACTGAATAGAATATATTTTCAAAGGGTATATTTGGCACACATTGAATTAGGGAAAACAATTTTTGTATTGTCATTTTCGTATAAAATGGTGGCGACAAAGCCAGTCGTCGAAAACAGCATTTTTGAAAACACCGCCACGGATTAATAGGATTTTCTTAGAATTCAACCAAGTGAACACAGTTACATAAATATTATGTTAATTTGACCAAATTGAAAATCACACGTGACATAACATGGTTGTCACAAGAAGCTCACATGTGACTAACAATTTCCCACTCATTCATGTAACAATGTGAGATAACGTAGTTATGTTCATGTTATATTTAAGAGATTTATATTTTTCCCTTACATTTATGCGACATCAATCCCGAGTAAAAATGATTTTATCTAATCATATCAAATCAGATCTGTCTCGTCGTATCTGAACGCAGATTCGAAAATTGTCTATATCTGATCATATCTACATATATCTGAATATATATAAATATATATAACTATATAGATTCACTCAGATCTAGTTACATACAGTGACTCACGAAAGTATTTGAACACTTATCATGAAAATCTTTATTAATTATAATAAGTATGTTATACAAGTGTTCAAATACTTTCGTGAGTCACTGTATATGTGAGTTGTAATTTACAGATAAATAGCTGTTATATATACACAAATATAATGTATGGAAACAGAATGATTAAAAATTAAATTTATGCTGATATTTCTTTTAGTCCTTTATTTGAACCACATACAGGTGGCAATCGATTTTGGAAATCTTTTTATATGGATGCGTTTAAAGTAACAGTAAAAATATAGTAAACTAGAAATTACTGTATTTTTATATACATATATTCTGTTACTTTTAGCGCGGCCTGATAATGGAAATATAAAAAGATTTTCGAAATCGACTGCCATCTGTATGTGGTTCAAATAAAGGACTCAAAGAAATATCAGCATAAATTTAACTTTTTTAATCATTCTACCTTCATACATTATGAATGCATATGCTGATCTGTGGAGAATTTCTTAAATAAGTACACAGATGTGTATAAGATATCTTTATATATATATACCCTCTTTATTAAATTCTGTTCGTATTTATTATCTCACTGTGTGACAAGGGTATGTAACTTTATTTTTGGCAGTTTACTTAATATAGACCGGTATTTGATTATTTCTATAAATATCAATTTTTCACTTTTAAGGGGGGCAATACATGTAGACGGTAAGAAAATAGTCAATTTTTATCATTTTTTTTCTTAAGGAACAAAACGTTTTAAATTTTTGAAACTTTAGGTACACTTTACTACATAATTAAACTGTTTAAATAAATTTTTCCATTAAGGAATATTGTCAAATGGCGATGTTCTGTCGTGATCTTTCAGGAAGGTTTTGGCGGCAGTTACCCGTTTGTGGGAGTCCTAACGACTTTAATATTCATCTTAAAAATATGAATCAAAAATTTTTAGTATTTTAACATCCAGATGCTGAACTTATACCTAAGAAACATTTAAAAAACTGAAAATTACAAAAGTGGAATACTTCAGGAAAAAAACTGCAATTTTACGTAAAATTTTTTTTTCTTTTTGGCAATAAAAAAATCAATTTCGAAAAGCGATATTCATAAACAAGTAGGTATAAGTTCAAGGTAATATTGTTATTGAGTTGTGTGTACAATTTTAGCACGATCGGTGGATTCGTTTTAAAGTTGTGTTTCCCACAATCTTAAAGAATGTAGTTTTCCGCAAAACGTTTTTGAAGTTCGAAACAACGAAAACTCAATCACTTTAGTAACTTACCGGCTAATTAGCGATTCCAGAGACACACCGAATTTCAGTTTAAAACTTTACCACCTTATTCTTGAGATGTTTAACTAACATTTTATGAAGAAAACAAAAATTAGATTTTTTGAAGCTGCTACATGTATTGCCCCCCTTAATTCCTTATTTTTAATAATGATAACAATACTGAACTTGCATAGTTTTGTTATAAATGATTTCATTTCACTTTGATTTGTAACGTGAATAAGGCATTATAGAGTAATTATATATAATCAGATCTGAGGTCATATATAGTAATATCTGACACTATTCACGAAATTCTGTTGAGAATTGATTATATATAATCAGATCTGAGTTCGCATATGATCATATCTGATGGGGTGAAGAAAATTTTCGAATTATTTGATCAGATATGGTTTTTAATCTGCTTATATATGGTCAGATTAAGTTTCAGATATGATCATATTTGTTGCAATTTCAGCTTTAGAACACTAGATCTGGTCATATCTGAAGTTTATATAATTATATCTGTCTTAGATATGATTAGATACAATTATATATAATTATTTTTACTTGGGATGTAATGTAATGTAATGTAATGTAAAAGAAACGTATTTGTTGCAACTTATAAATGACATACAGTGACTCACGAAAGTATTTGAACACTTATCATGAAAATCTTTATTAATTATAATAAGTATGTTATACAAGTGTTCAAATACTTTCGTGAGTCACTGTATATATTACAAAGGATTTTTTTTGTTACTTAAGAAAGCCTATGAAAAAATTGTTATGATTGAAATCAAGTAAACACGATAATTCGTGTAAAACTAAACCAGTAAATATGGCAGCTTCTAAAATACCGTCAAAATGTGTAGTTTTAAAACATTTTTTATTGAATTGTAACACAATACTTCCATCACTACATCGTAACAATTAACAGCAAAAAGTGTAATCTTACAGCGAAAGTTGAGTTTACTTTATTTTGTAATAACGGTTATTTCATTTTCTTATTTTTTATAAAAAATTCAAATATTAGACACCAAGTCAAATCTGATAGATCACTGCTACATAACGTAATAGTAACAAGTTTACATTCAGTTAGAGCAATGCTTATACGTAATCAACATATAACGTAAAAACATCCAATGTTACATCCAATTAAAGTAACACAAATATATAATTGGTACATAATATATGAGTAACAGCGTTACGTCTCATAAAAGTAACGCTCATATACAACTTATATGTAACAAGAAGGTGAATAATTGTTACGTAACATAATAAATAAATTGTTATCTCACTATTATATAAAGCAAATGTAACAAAAGTAAGTTATCTTGTAATTCCTGTGTAATGTAACATTTACATTTTGTGTTCACTGGGTACGTTGTTTTGGATCAACGGAGTAAAAACATAAACCTACAGAATAAAATATTCTCGGTTCATAGTTTCCATTGTCATTATTTTTTTATACTGTAATTTCTAATTTTGTCTTACAAATTTTAATTAAGGCAAATTATAGTTATATGCCGTACGTCAACAAATAAATTTATGTTTCAATAAAAAGTTTGTGCATAAAATTTCGGGGCTAATTTTATGTCGTTATTAAATGCACGAAGAAAAGAAGGAAAGAGTGGAAAGTTAGTTTTAGCTTGTAGCGGTAGTTGTTTTACAATTATGGTCTTCCACAATTTGTAGTTGTTGTTGACTTTATTTTATACGGTAAGAAGAAACACTAAATTTCAAGAAATAGGGTAAAGAAATTATACTTAAATAAAAATATCGAAAAATCAAATCTCTATTCCCCTGCTCAGAGTTTGTATCGTTTTACATTTATTCTCTTAATAAGGAAACTACAGTGATAATATAAAATGTAAATTACATAGACCAAACGTTTGAATGTAGGAAACAGATTTGCATACACCAAATAAGGAAGTAACTCGAAAGAATTGCAATTACTTTTCTTAGAATCTACGTTGTTTTCGATCCATGGGGTAAAATAATAAAATATTCTCAGTACTTATTTGTCATTTTAACTGTTTTTTTCTATTCGGTAATTGGTGATTTTACTTTATTAATCTTAATTGGGCAAAAATTTAAAAAAAGAGGACATATATTGTTGCGATACTTAAAATTTGTTACTTTATAAAATTAATATTGCAACCACATAAATATTTTATAGGAATAAAATGTCACAAGTTGGTCTGGACACTTTTAAAAAATCCTTTAGACTATAACACACCTTTATTTTCATTCAAATGTTTCATTACTAATCATAATTCTTGTACTAATTGTCTCTCTTCAAACTGTTTGTGTATAATATTTATATATAAATATTGATATTCAAGTATAAGTCTGTTTGCCTTTTAATTAACAAAAAAAACTAGAATGGAAAAAACCGTTTGACTTACTGCAGGTTTTTCAATAAAATTACATTTATACTTTTTTACTTATATTTTTCTGGAGATCCCGTCTATTATTTTACATTATAATGAAAGGATGTTTTTTTGAAGCGACACACAGAAAAGAGTAGTTAGTATGCAAACATTTTTTGACAGAAATCGATCAGTTTGATGTCGCAAGAATTCCATGTTTTGATGGATTTTACGGAAAGTAAAGTGTTTTTCATTGAAAAAGAGTGATTTGTCTGTTTTTTTGAAGCATTTATTTGAAAATTATTGGCGGGGTTGACCTGGTGCGATTAATCGAAAAATCGCGTTAAACGTGTTCTGGGGTCTGGTTGGGCCCCACCTGGTTGCTTTAGGGTTAAGCGCTGATACAGAATATGTGATATAACAACAATATATAAATTTGTCAAACAAAAAATACTCCACTATTGTTATTAAACTGATTATTGGTCAGATACTAATTATTGATCAATTCGCCGAGATATTCCTTTTTATTAATAACAAAATTGATTATAATAAAAAAATATTGCATTATTTAAATCATTTAACCTTTTAGTGATTATTTTAAATATTTACTATAATGACAATTAATTTCAGTTTGTTAAAAAAAATCTCCCTAATATGGTTGATAAAAGGGATCGTGCACGTTAAAAGTTGGATTTCCATGGCTGTCCTCAGTACTTTCAAAGTAATTTTCACTAATTTTATTAATAATTAGTTGATAATTGTCATTTTATTAATAATTATCAATAATTCGTTAGGCCGATCAATATTAGTTTAGCCAAATTAGTTCTCTATTATTTTTTCTCAAATGCTTAAAAATAATGTTAGTACAAAAATGTTGATAAGTTTTATTATTGTACATGAGAAATTAATCATTCATTTCCACAACAAAATGAAAAAAGAGACAAAAGTGGTGAAAATTATATTTATATGTAGCAGGTAATGAAGCCGGAGATCTTAAGTGATCATTAATTAGTACACTGACGGTATTTGAATTAAAAAATGCATTTGAAAGTGAGATACTGTGTGCAATGTGATAAAATCAAATAAAATAATATAAAATGAATAGAACAACAATGCGTGTATATAACGCCTTTGGTATCAACTAATTAGAGTTATTATAGAGAAATAGAATTAACGAGAATTACAACAAAAGATACTTCAAAGGTAATTGAAAGACTAAAAAGAACGCACTTAAAACTAATTAACAACTTTCAAGTTTCAATAAGAATTACAATCCAAACTCGGGCAGCATTGTGAAAAATTACTGCATTAACAGCTGACAATTTGTATATTTATAAGGACATGCGATATAAGGGTTTTCTTGTTACTATCAATTAACTTACTTATCAAGGGAATAGAAATTCCCAACGAAGGGAATAGAAATTTTATTTTTCGATATTTTTAATCAGGTATAATATCTTTACTCTATTTTTTGAAATTTAGTGTTTCTTCTTCCCGTATAAAATAAAGTCAACGACAACTACAAATTGTGAAAGACCATAATTATAATACAACTACCACTAGAAGTTAAAATTAACTTTCCACTCTTTCCTTCTTTTTTTCCATGCACTTAGTTACCAAATAATTTTGGCCACCAAACTTTATGCGCTTACTTTTAATAAGCAGACATAAGTTTTATTTGATGACGTAACGCGTATAACTTGCTTTAATTAAATATTATAAGACAAAATCAGAAAATACAGTATAAAAAAAATAAAAATGGAAACTATGCACTGAGAATACTTTATTCTTTAAGCTTGTCTCCCGTTTGTCTTCATTTTGTCAGAGTGTAAAAGAGAGTGTAGTACACTTTGGAATTACCTCTGCGAATTGTCAAGATTTCTGAATTTGATGAAGATATAACACGTTTACGCTATTTTTATTTACAATTAGAAGAAAACCGAGTTATAATTTGCACCTGGTGTAGGACTCGTTTAACGTCTTAATTAAATTCTACATTCCTATGTAATTAATGTATGCAAAGTAGGAAATTTTCCGGATCTATGCCAAGCTTTATTATACGGGTATAGGTTTTCAAAAACAGTGTACGTACACTCGTATCCCACACAGCATGGAATGTTTACAAAATGTTTCTGAAATATTTGTTGACAAGGGTTGAAATATTTTGAAAATATTCATATATCTCTAAAAATGGCGTGCAAGCAATATTTCCAGAACTATTATTCAAGGGTTTCGTAATTAATTGCTAATATTTTGTATGAGATGTATCTGAAATATTTACATAATATTTGATCGGAAGTTTTCATTAACTTATTTTTATGATATATATCAAGAATATTTTTCAAATCTTCTATAAAATAATTTTTGTCAAATTCTTAAGAAACAAAAGTTTTAAACTATTTTAGACAAGATTTCTGAAATATTTGGTAAATATTCAAACGAAAAACTAAAAACGTCATTTTTGTGTATATTTCTGAAACATTTTAGAAATCTTTCACGACATTTTGTTTAAATACTTTTTATGTATTTCTCGAAAGATTTCTGAAATACTGTTGAAAGATTTCGTAAATATTTAATAATGTATTTCATGAAATGTAGCTAAAATATTTTTATAACATATTATCGGATGTTTGGTCAACTTATTTTTATGAAATGTGTCATGAAAATTTCAAAAATCGTTCTAGAGTTTTTGATAAATATTCAGTGGAAACTAAATACGTCGTTTTTGTAAATATTTCTGGAATATCTAAGAAATTTGTTTGCAACAGAGTTTTTAAAATTCTTTTTATATATTTCTCGAAAATTTCTGAAAAATGTCTGACATTCTGTTTTCAAATATTCATAAATATTTCAGTGAAACATTCCAATGTAATATTTTCATACTCTCACAAAATTTTTATAAAATATTATCTGAAAATTTCATTAAAATATTTTTTAAAAATTCCAAAAAACTGTGTTTGATCTAACATTGAATTACAATATCGTAGAAACATTTTTTGTAAAAAAACAATTTAAGACTCACAGTGGATGACGCGTGTTTTCAAATGATGAGAGCCACCTTTATTGATACTTATGCTGAACAGTAGCTTTTAAGTTAAATACATGAAAATTGAAGGTGAATGGTTGAATCTATAATGTAGACATTTAACTTTAACTTCCTAATATAATTATAATTATAATCCTTTCTAGATTTATGCCCGAAACCCAATATCACGGACAATCCATTAAGTAAGAAATCTCACGTGGAAGACTTTAGCGAACCGGTACCAGGACTTTTTCAAGCACTTACAGCGGAACCGGATCCCCATGAAAGATGGTTGACATTCACATATCCAGTTGACTTTGACGTTTCTCTATTTGCACCAAAGCATGAGAAAGAAATGAAGTACCACATGCGTAAGTAACTTTTTTCTTTCAATTCATTTCAATGAAAGGACTAGAAAATTGTTTATGCTTATGATTAATTATCCACACAAATTATAATTAATTTTCAATGAAAAGCCTTGTATGGACGGAAACGAAAAAATATATAACCGCACACTCTCATAGAGCGACAGAAATCTAAAGATAACCTTGAAAAATTTACTTATAAATATTGTATACCTATCTAGACATGACTTTCTAAATATACCCGTTGACATTCGTTACTACTACATTCAGAAAAAAAAATTTGGATAACATAAACTTGTATTATTTTTTAAAGCTGAAAAACTTTTAGAATGAAATTTTATAGCAAATTGCAATAATTAAGGGAACTCAAATTTATACAGGATGCAGTATAAATTTTAAGAATACAGGCAAGAAACAATTGTTCGCATGAAATAATTTTTTTTATCGTGAAACTTACATTTTGCCAAAAAAGTACCCGGTAAAGTTTATTTAAATCTCCCGCGTTATATGTAGACATTTGAATTTTTTTTGTTATGTTAGCACCAGTGTACCGAATTATGATGTCAAGTTTGAGCGCGTTCCGTTAAGCAGTTTGTTTACGGCAGCTATTATAGTCAATTGACCTCAGTACTGCGTCACGATTTTCAAAATGGAGAAAAATATCGATCAAAGAGTTTGCCTCAAATTTTGTGTTACCAAATTTGAGGAAAACTCTTTGATCGACATTTTTTTTCATTGTGCGGAATCTTTCAAAATATTAGAAAAGACTTATGTTTTTTTTCTGTCCCAAAACTAAAATTACCTCCCCGTGGAAAACGTTTTGAATCGGTTGAAGCCATAAAACAAAATTTGTTGAGGGGACTGAAGACCATCCCAGAAAACGCTTATAAAAAAAATGTTTCGAAGATTTGGAAAAATCGTTGGCACATGTGTGTTGCATCAAATGGGACCTACTTTGAAGGCGACAAAATAAATATTGACAAATAATTGAATATTTTATGTCTTATTTAAAAATTCCGGGTACTTTTATGACAGAATGTACCACAAATATTGTTAGGAAAATAGTTAAAATTATTTATAGTTCTGATTGCTATAATCGTACGTATGGGAGATCGATATCAAAAGTAACATCAATGAAATTATCGTTATTTGTTAGGTAATAATTACACCAAGCTACTATTTTCTCGCATGTTTTTGACTTCTAGCATGCCATAGAAAAAAAAGCAAGCAAGAAAATAGTGGTTTGATATAATTCTTGCCTAAGAGATAGCGTTAATATTATTTATATTACTTTTGGCACCGGTCTCTCCAGTGCACATACACTACCGCTCAAACGTATGGGAACACTTCCTCAATTCTTGTAACTACCTGAAAAAAGTTATGAACTTTGGTAATTTTGATTATTTTGTAAGAATTCATTTGCGTATATTGTTAATTTAGTACATACTATTAGATTACATTAAATACATATTTGTAATAGAATTTAGCAACAAATGTTGTTTAATAATAAAGATACACTACCGCTCAAAAGTATGTGAATATTATACATATTTTTATTATTAAACAACGTTTGTTGCTAAATTCTATTACAAATATGTATTTAATGTATTCTAATAGTATGTACTTAACAATATACGCAATTGAATTCGTACAAAATAATCAAAATTACCAAAGTTCATAACTTTTTTCAGGTAGTTACAAGAATTGAGGAAGTGTCCACATACTTTTGAGCGGTAGTGTAGCATGGAATATTGCATTGAAACCCTTCAATCAATAATTTAATCAATTATACCGAAAATATTTCATTAATATTTTGAAAATTTATCAAAATATTGCATTGAGGTATTCGTGAAATATTTAAAAAATACTTTAATAATTCCTACTCCTTATAGAAAATATATAATAAGAAAATAATTATCGCAAATATTGTACTGTCATTCAAAAACATATTTTAACTGTAAATCATGTTCAATATAATGATATTTTATTATATTTAACTGTAAACCCCGATTGATACTAGTAGATTTTTGTTGCCTATTCAAAATTAATTCCTATCTAAAAAATATAAAATAACTGCAGATTCGGTGGTTTAATCTAGATTCTACATTAAAGCAATTCATTTAGTAACAACGGTGCAAAATGCCACAGTTGTCAAAGTGCCCAAATTGTTGACCAATCACGTTCATGTTACGTAAAATTTTCCCTAAAGTAAATGTCCCTATCACAATTCATTTTGGCCCATACAAGGCTTTTCATTGAAAATTAATTATAATTTGTGTGATTAGTTCATCACAAGCAGACAAAATTTTCTACTTTCTTCATTAAAATGTGTTTAAAACTAGCATTCAAATTTTTGAAGTAGCGCAAGATATTAAATTTCTCTTATTACATACCTAGTCGTACTTTTAAAAAAATTAGAATAATTAAAATCAATATATGTGGCTATTTGTAGTCTTGTAAAATCGTCGCATAAGTTAATGAGAAAGAAGAGTATTTTAAAGTGATTGCAATCAACAAACGATTATACTGAAATAAAGATTAATAATTTTTGTACGCAAAAACTTTTTTTACTTGAACTTTATACATAATTTAATAAACATCAAGAGACAAAATGCAGGCTATGCGGATGTATGCATTAGTGACCGCCTGATATATTCGAAACTACCAACTTTTTTCAGTATCCACAAATATCATAACATTCATTAATCGTTCACTGATAATTTTGCACAAAATTGATTTTCCATATTAATTTTTGACGACGTGACAAAGCTGTCATTGTATCGCGACAAACGCCAGATTCACCAATGTGGCGACTTTTATACGCCCGATCTGTCATTGATGGCGATAAAAATATCTTTTTTCACATTTTCACGAGCATTTGATTTTCAAATATCACTGAAGCTTTGTATCAAACCGTGACTAAATAATTGCCAAACATGATAAATATTCTTCTTGAAGATAAATTACTTGAAACTTCTGATTAATTAATAAATAGGCTCATGGCCATAATTAGGGACATTTACCTTAAGTGTTACAATCATAAATTTTTATTTACTAATAGTTATAAATTTTATATCAACTATAAAATTTAATTTGACAAGATATTCCGTTAAAACTCATAATTCAATTATATTTATTCCAACTTGTCTACACATAATTAATATTTCTATAATTTTTTGATTTTGAAATTAATTCAGTAAGAGCAAAATGTTGTGTATATACATATAAAATATGTTGTTTTATATAAAATGCGCTCTTGTGATGTTTAGATTTTAATTATTATTATGTTTTACAGTTTTGTTCCAACAAATATTATGAATTAATTGTAATATAATCCGAGAATGGGCCAAACCAGGCATCGAAGCATAGATTAAATCAATTAATCAATAAAATGGGAATATAATAAATAAAAAATGGATAATTGTTATAATTTTATATTAACGCTTCACAAGAGCTTCACTACGGAGAAGTGAAAGTCCCTGGTTCAAATCCAGATCGCGGGTTATTTTTTCATGTGTCACTTTTCGCTTAAAATATGCGAATTGTTTGATTTAAATTAAGTTTCCAATCTAAATCTCGACCCAGACTACATTCCACCGGAATAGTCTCAATTAATATAAAAAAAAATGTCGATCCATGAATAAAATATGTAAATATTTCATTTTATATTAACTGCATAATCATTCTTTTCCAGAAACAGTCGAAGAAGAGGTCCACCACCCGCTGAAACCAAACGTAATGACCGTCAATTGCACGGTGGCATATATGGCTCAATGCAACTCTTGGAACAAATGCAGGGCGTCTTGTCAAAGCATGGGATCCACTAGTTACAGGTGGTTCCACGATGGATGCTGCGAGTGCATCGGCGACACGTGCATCAATTATGGTATCAACGAGTCCAGGTGCATCCATTGTCCTTTGGATAAAGAAGATGACGAGTTAAATGATCAATACGATGACTATGGACAAGACGAGGACGACCTACCCGAAGATGATATCGATTGATTAAAAAAGACAAAATAATAAGACTAAAAATGTCCCGGTGATCAGAAAGAAAAAAAAATCAATGGATTTTGCAAAAGGTTCATTGTTAAATTACATACTAATGAGCAAGAGAGTGTACTGATGCAATCCGTAGACACACGTTGTAATTAAGTAACGAGGGGAATGATGTCAAAAAGTATACAAAATTTCACTGCCCTCCATTACTTCAAAAGTGTCGCAAACATATCAAATCTCATTGACAAGCTTTCTCAATATGTGCAGCATCATTTTTACATATTCAACACTGACATCGGTCGGGTAACTTCCAATTTCTTGCATTTTCCACGAAATTGTCCATTTTATTGCCTCTAATGACATCGACATTTCTCATGAAAATTTGAGCTTCGTGTGAAATTAAGATCAATGAGTTTTCAAATTACATGTGTCTCATATCAATAATATTTTATTTCTAAGTTTGTTACGTGTAAGAAAAGGTTTCGTTTCTTGTAAAGAAAGGACGCCAAATATTTAGATAAGTATCGACACAGTAATGCAATGGATGGCTCAAAGCTCATCGTGTCGTACGTATGTTAATTTTATGTGTAACTTAAGACTACCGTTATAAGAAATAACAAAAAAAGGAATGCAATAGTGTAATAAGAGGCCAGGCTTAACACAGGAACCTCTAAGACATTTTCTGTACATTTTATGCTTTTTTAGTGTCACTAAGATCACATTATTCTCTCCTTAAGTTGTACTTTAAGACGAAGATCTGTAATAATTGTGGTACTCGTTGTGTAATATTGACTATTTTTATTATCGTACCGTGCCATACGAATAAAGCTGTATATAGAAAGTATATTTTTCAAGAATGTTTATTACACAACATTAAAAACTGTTCATCCATTATCATATAATTGTCATACCATTACTGTCAATGGGTCGTCAATAATAAAGAAAAGCTACCTAGTTCTTGAAACACGGGCAAACGCTAACGTCGCCTACGTGGCGATTCAAAACGATCCCGGCGCGTGCAATCACGGGCCTGCGGGACTCTCTCGAGACTTACGCCGCAAAATGGCACAGTGGCGCCCCCGTTCTTTATTCGATCTACGCACGAACTATTTCAGTCTCGTTCGAGGTGTACTGTAGGACGCATGTAATGGGCACGTGCTTTCCTTATTATGTAACAGGGAATACCGATTCCCTGATACAAGGATCCCGAACCTCCCACGCAATATTCCCCACGATTATTCGCACCGCGAAATTCAATCGATACGATCTATCGGCATGAATCGATCGCATATACGTCCACCGTGGAAGTCAACGAACACTTAGGTTAAGTTATTCCGGGGTGGAAAAGCGACAAAACATGTTGAATTTAAGGCGGCCGAAATATATACTAATTTAGTAGTAGGGATCGTAAAGTCGATAAGCGTAGATTCGAAACGGGCCGAGGCGAATCGCAATAACCGAACAGGATGCGCCATCTGTCGAAGACGGCGCGAACTAGACTTTCGACCATGCGGAAATTCATTGGTAAAACGAACCGGTACTGACGTCACCAAGAACACGTCAGTCGAAATAGCCGTTGGTGGAAGGAGGGAAATCAACTCCGGAACACTCCAGGAAGGGTTTTTGACGCCGTCCCAGAGGGGAAAAATCGAGAGACGATTTTCCAGAAGTAATGGGAATCGTCTCTACCTCGAAGTCGAAGCGAACCAGAGTTCCATCCACCAGAAGGCTCGCCGAATGACTCGAGGGGTACGAGTCGTCACTCGCAACCAATGGGAAGGCTCGTAGCCCCCGGATCGAGAGGAAGATGCCGGAAGTGAGGCCGGCTTCCTCACTTCTAGCGTGGACGTGAGCGACGACACCACGCGCCAAAGCCCCGAGAAAGAGAAAGAGAGACAAAAGGTCCTGCCAGGGAGCATCCCATTTTTCGACGTGGTCGATCGAGGACGTGGGACACCACCCGGGACCCGGAGCGGAGAGTAAGTCCTGAATTCGGTTACTATTTAAAAACGGAAACGAGCGAGCTCAGGAGGTCGAGCCACCTGCTTTGACAGGTGGCCATCTTGAGCGAGCTCCTCGCGCAGTGTTCGCCACGCCTCGCCCCGTTCGCTTGTTTTTTTTTGCTTATTTATATTCATTTTGTAGGCTTTTCTTTTTCTTTTATTTGGATCATTCTTTTTGTTATCGGCAAATATATTTATTTTTGTAACACCTGGCGCCCGCGTTCGAGCCCTTTTTCCGTCGTTTCGTTTTCAGGATTTCAGGGCGATTGTGACGTGTGGGGTTTATCGACACCCCCTAACGAAGGGATAGTGTTCGATTTGCGTTCGTTTTTTTTGTCGTATTCGAGAATCTCGTATAGGTTCGGGAAAGTTCGAACGAGATCTTCCTCGTGTTCGAACTTTCCAGCGATTTCCGTTGGCGAATTTGACCTTTCTTATTCAATCTTTTTTTTCTTTCAAATTTTAAGATTCTCTTCTTTCCTAAAACTTAGGCATTATTTCGATTTTTTAATATTTGCATTTGGTTCTGTTCGATTTAAAAGGTAATATAAAATTTTAACGACTTTTCCAATTTTTCAATTTAAAATATATAAAAAAAATTTTTTTTTAGTATAGCTTATTTTCTTTGCTACTTTTTTTCTCGATCAACTTTGTCGATATTATTATTTTCATATCAAAAGTTTTCCGGTACTCGAAGGACTTTTTTCTCACTAAAAAAATTTTCTAACGTTTCGATTTTTCGCATTTCTTTATATATAAATATTCTGAACACCTTTTTTGAGAAATTTCATTTGCGAAATATTTTTAACTTTTTTGAATAATTTCGAAACCTTTCTTTTCCTTTTAACGTATTGAGTTTTAAAATATTTTGAATATTTTCGATCAACTTTGTCGATAATATTATTCCCGAAAATTCTCGTTTTGTTTCCTCTCGAATTTTCTCTCGTACGATTAGAATAATTGTGTCCTTATCTTCCTATAAGAATATACATACATTTCGTTTTTGATTATTGTGGCTTGTATCGTTTTCGTAAATCCAGATTTTAGGAAGAGTTTCGTGCGAAAGTTTAATTCGACATATGTCGACAGCGTAGAAGTCAACGCGAAATTAGGTGACGTCGATTAATAGTCAAAAACCATTAGAAAAAAAATGGAACGTACTGACGCCTACGTCATTTCGGACGTATCGAGCGACGAGCTGTTCCTGGGTTATAACGAGGAAGATCTGCGACAGGCCCTTCGTCGTCTGGGTTTAGACCCAGAGGGGGACATGGGGGTCCTCAGAAACCGTTTCCTGTAGCATCGACGCGCCGTAAAGGCTAACGTAACTCGGTTAGCCGGATTGGGTGACGCACCCGAAGAGGAAGCAGCGACCTCCCTGGAAGAAAACTAGCAGCACCATAGGGAGATTCTGTCCCTACTCGAGGATTACGAGAGTAGGCTGTTAGGAGCCGCCAGAGGCCACTCAGCAGATTTTTTTACGGTCTCCTAAGTTGACAGGGGTAGTGCGAAAGAATTCCTCGAGCGAATCGAGGATTGGGAAAGCTGAAGGGATTAAGACTCGACAGCCTCCTCTGCGCGATGCCCATGATGCTGAGGGGATTACCCCTTTAGTGGTGCCGAATGCACCTAGACGAGTGGGAAACATGGAGGGGCTTCCGAAGAGCCTTCCTCTACCGGTTCGGAACTCAAGATCTAGAGTTCCGATAAGACGATTTTATCCAGAAGAGGACGCAAGGCATGAACGAAACCGCGATCGAGTTCATCAAGTGTCTCGAGGGGTGCGTGGCGCGTATGAACGATTCTCCTAAAAGGGGTGCGTTGGTGGAGATTGTATATCGAAATCTCCGACCGCGCTATCAAAACTCCATCGATAGGGACGCGATCGATAGTTTGGAGAATCTGATGGACGTAGTAGCTACCTCTCTCGAAAAGAGGTGGAGATGTATGAAAGAACACCGACCTCCACCAGCGGTTAAAGATTTTCCTTTGCTCGCCTTCGCGTACTGTCCAGAAGCGAGTAAAAAATCGAAGAGATCGACGACATACGACGCCGCGTATGCCGTATTCGACAACCCCCGGAGCGAATAGCGGATGACCAGTCAGACGTCGGGGTCGAGAGCAAAATCGGGAGGCCCGTCCTCTCCGAAACCCACGTGATCGACGAAAGCGGCACCATCGGAGATGGCTGCAGTAGCGTCGACATCGATGAACCTCACCCCCAAGGGCGGTAAGTGCTAGAATTGTGGCAGCACCGATCATATGTTAAGGGAGTGCCCGAAGCCGAAGAAGAAAGGTTATTCACTGTCGACATAATTCTGGGGATCCAAAGGTGGTTGGGTTTCGTGATTAACGAATGTACCGCACGTATTCGCGGAGCGCGGATCAGACGAAATCGCCCCAGAAAACGACTCTATCGTTTGTCACGAGATTACGAACTTGACGAAGACCGAAAAGGACCGACTCGACGAGTTTCTAGTAGAGGAAATTCCGCTGGTCTCGAGAAAGACCGGTAAAACGTATCTTATCGAACATAAAATCAACACCCAGGGTAGCGCCCCGATTAAACAGCGCTACTACCTGGTATCGCCTCCTGTTCGATAGGCGATGTACGAGGAAGTTGACCGGATGTTGAACGAAAGAGTAATCGAATTTTCCAACAGCGCGTGGTCGACCCCCATAGTAATGATAAAAAAGCCAAACGGAACTTATCGGGTTTGACCTTCGATCTGAGTCAGGCGTTCCATCAGATCCCGCTAGAAAAGTCGAGTAGGGAGGTGACCGCGTTTACGGTATCTGGTAAGGGGCTCTTCCAGTTTACCAGGATGCCTTACGGCCTGTCAGGAGCGCCAGCGACCTTCCAGCGCCTGCTGGATCGACTAATCGATCCTGAAATGGAAGCATACGCGTTTGCTTACCTTGAGGTACGCAATATCATCATCGCCACGCCGACCTTTGAAGACCATCTCGTTTGGTTACGGAAGGTACTCGAGAAAGTCCGAGACGCGGGACTGTCGATAGACACGGAGAAATGCGAATTCTGCTGGGACGAAGTTCGAAACCTCGGCTTTCGAGTAATTCGTCAGGGTCTAAACGTAGACCCTGACAAGACCGCGCCTATCCTCGATTACCCGGCGCCAAGAAACATCAAGCAACTCCGGAGGTTCTTGGGAATGGCGTCGTGGTATCGTCGATTTATTCGAGATTTTGCGTCACTGTCGACCTTTAACGAAGCTGCTAAAGAAAAACGTTCGATGACATTGGGGGGCCGACCAGGCGGAGGCTTTCGATAAGCTGAAGCACGAATTATCGACACCCCCAATTCTAGCGACACCCGATTTTACTAAAACTTTTGTTCTTCAAACAGATGCGAGTAGCTTCAGGCTCGGGGCAGTGCTGATGCAGAATGTTGACGATAAAGAACGAGTCGTCGCGTTTGCGAGTCGTACGTTGTCGAATGCCCAGCGGAAATATTCGGTAATCGAAAAAGAATGTCTAGCAGTACCGCAATTACCTCGAAGGGTACCATTTTACGATAGTAACGGACCACAGTAGCCTCCGTTGGCTGCATTATCTGAAAAGCCCAGATGGCCGACTCGCTCTTTAAGCCTTGGAACTCCTCGAATACGATTACGAGGTGATCCACCGGAAAGGGGCCCTACATCGCGTTCCCGGCGCCCTGTCTCGAATGTACGAGCCAGAGGAGGAGGGGGAAATCGAAGTAGCGGCGATCGACTAGCCCGCTTCGATACCGGAACCCCCAAGCGAGGATGCTAAAGCGGAATGGTATCGAAACCGTTTCGATCACGTATCGAAGTACCCATCGAAAAACGAGGGTTGGAAAGTCGAGGGCGAATCCCTGTATCGTTACAGGCCGAATTCGTTCCTTGATCTCCTCGTACCGCATTTAAACGCCTGGAAGCTTGTAGTACCTCCTGCGACGCGGAACGAAATCCTGAGCGAGATACACGACGAACTGCAAGCTGGACACCTTGGTGTTGCGAATGCGTACTTTTGGGCAGCCGAGAACTATTATTGGCCCGCGGTGTACGTCGATACTCTCGAGTACGTTCGAAAATGCGACATTTGCCAGCGTGGCAAAGTCGACCAGAAGAATCCGGCGGGCTTTATAGGCAAATGTAGCGTCCATGGCCCCTGGAAAGTCGTGGCTGCGGATGTGATGGGACCCTTCCCACGCAGCACAACGGGTTACGCGTACGTACTCGTATTCCACGACTTACACACCAAATGGATCGAATGTGTTCCGTTGAGGATCGCAAACACCAAATCGATCGAACTGGCGTTTGAAAAACACGTAATGTATCGTTGGGGATGTCCGGATATCTTTCGCTCGGATAACGGAACCGAATTCGTTAACCGAAAGCTGCCTGTGTTCCTCAAAGCGCACGAAATACACTTCGCGACGTTGCCGACACACCATCCGCAAGCGAATCCAGTCGAGCAGATGAATCGAGTGGTAAAAACCATGAAAGCGTCGTATGTCGAGGGAAACCACCGAAAATGGGACGAACATTTACATCAGTTCCAATTCGCCTATAACACCGCGGTGTACAGCACCTTAAAAATGAGCCCGCTCTCCTCAATTTCCGTCGACTTCCCCCACCACCACGATTCGCCCGACGAATCCTGGAAGGTAACGTGAAAATACCGACCCAGGACACCACGAAGTGGACAGAGCGGATGCTCCACCTGTCGGAACTCCACGATTTGAGCCTCCAGTACTTTGAGGAGGCGCACGACAAACACTCGCGATATTACAACCGGGGTAAACGCGACGTTTCGTACTCGATAGGTGATCTCGCGTGGAAAAGGAATCGAGTTTTGTCTTCAGCGACACAGGCGTTCACCGCGAAACTGGCATCGAAATTCGACGGTCCTTCCCGGATTTCAAAGGTTCTGTCCCGCTCGACGTACGAGTTACAGGACCAAGAGGGTAAGACTATAGAAAGCAACACGTTTCCGACCTAAAACCGGACCACATCGACGTTTTTCGTCCAGGATTGCCGAAAGAAGAACCCTTGGCACAATCGACAGCAGGGACACGTACAGACAAGCCAACCTCGACGCGAAAACGAGGCCGACCGCGTAAATTCGACAACAATCGAATGCAGCCAAGCGGAAATAGTCGAAGGGAGCCAGAAAAGACAGCCTCGTCTGACCCGACAGCGCGTCCTCGGTACGACCTAAGACGTAGGGTTACGACCACCTAGGAAATTTTCGCTAGTTGTTCCGCTTCGGTTTTGTTCAATCTCCGACACGCTGTACTTGGGTCTTCGTCGTTCTCAAATCGGATTCTTAGGGGTATTCAGGAGGTTCTCGACGCTGGTTTCCCTGTAGAACGTTAGGATACTAGAAACCTACGCCCTGTGTAACCCGCAAAACCTGGAACTCCCGCTTGAATCTCGCTCCTCCTGGTGATGGGTCTTCCGAGAAAGCACGCTAGAACCTAACGGTAAGCAATTTTTCTTCACAGTTGGAAAATAAGGCGAGCTTCACCATGGGGGCTCCGGAATTCGCAGAGGCGTTGGCCGGTCTCCTGGCACAACACCAGATCACCCGGGAGCAGGCCCGCCACGCTTTCTGCAAAATATTGAAGACTCTCCGGAAGGGCGACCTGGAGACACCAGCTGTGGATGCCCCCAAGGTGGAAGTTTCCTATCGGGACCAATCGACGCAGACGCCGCCAACGACGAAACCGCGGTACATCGACGTGGGGGTGCAGGTGGGGAAGAGTCCCCCTACCAAAAAAACAGCCTCGACGCAAACTGGGGCATTACCCCTCACAATGGATTAGGGGACGTCGTGGGAAGAGGCCACGAGAGGTGTAGAACTGGGGCCGTCGCCGCGCTCCAGCGAAAACAGCCCACCGAGGAAGCTTCGGCAGAGCAAGGAGGCGCCTACACCTCAGAGGCCCCCCGTCCGACCAACCCCTACACCGGCGGCATCGACATCGTCAAGGTCCGCCCCGAAACGAATTTCGAGGTTCAATTTCCCCCGGGGCGAGCAGCAAAACGCCAGGGAGTATGGCTGCGCCAATTGTTACACGCGGAGCACGCGCGGAAATTCTGCCTACAACCTGGGACCTCGGAAGCCGTGCTTGGGGTGGCTAGTTTACCCCGTCGACCTTTATTTTTCCCCTTTTGGTTCTCCCCTTATCATACTCAGCGCCGTCGAATAAAAGAGGGACTACTTCGTTTTTCTTTTCTTCTTTCATCGACTTAGTCAAACCTAAACTTATCATTTGTTTTCCGTCGACTTCATTGAACTTAATTAAAAGCGTTTCTTTTTTTTCTACATAATTCTTTATGTAAATCGACTTCGTCGAAAAAGGTATTAAAACTCGTCATATTCTTCTATTCAGAGGATTCGTTTATTCTGCCTTCACAAGTCACCGTTCCTTTACTTCCTGAAAAATCGAAATAACGACATGCTTGTCTTCCGTTAGAGTCATACTATCATAATTTCATGTTTGCAATAATTAGTAAGAGGATAAACTAACGTTGATTTACTAATTACGCCTACAATGTGAATCTAATTAAACCTTCTTTTGCAGCCATAAGAACCATTCCAGGTATTTTGCACCCTACGGGCAATATTACCACGTAAAACGGTACGGTCGACTACTCGACCGTAGAGGTGCGCTAACACTCGCGCGACGAGTTCGCGTCGGGATCAACCTGACACTCGCTCGGGAATGGGACTTGCGGCTTCGCCGGAGGAGCAGGTGTTGTCTAAGGAGGGGGGAGTTTGTAACAGGGAATACCGATTCCCTGATACAAGGATCCCGAGCCTCTCACGCAATATTCCCCACGATTATTCGCGCCGCGAAATTCAATCGATACGATCGATCGCATGTACGTCCACCGTGGAAGTCAACGAACACTTAGGTTAAGTTATTCCGCGGTGTAAGAGCGACAAAACATGTTGTTAGATTTAAGGCGGCCGAAATATATACTAATTTAGTAGTAGGGATCGTAAAGTCGATAAGCGTAGATTCGAAACGGGCCGAGGCGAATCGCAATAACCGAACAGGATGCGCCATCTGTCGAAGACAGCGCGAACTAGACTTTCGACCATGCGGAAATTCATTGGTAAAACGAACCGGTACTGACGTCACCAAGAACACGTCAGTCGAAATAGCCGTTGGTGGAAGGAGGGAAATCAACTCCGGAACACTCCAGGAAAGGTTTTCGACGCCGTCCCAGAGGGGAAAAATCGAGAGACGATTTTCCAGAAGTAATGGGAATCGTCTCTACCTCGAAGTCGAAGCGAACCAGAGTTCCATCCACCAGAAGGCTCGCCGGATGACTCGAGGGGTACGGAGTCATCACTCGCAACCAATGGGAAGACTCGTAGCCCCCGGATCGAGAGGAAGATGCCGGAAGTGAGGCAGGCTTCCTTATTTCTACGTTGGACGTGAGCGACGACACCACACGCTACAGCCCCGAGAAAGAAATTGATTGATTTATTTATTTATGCCCTAGCATGCTTTTAGGCAAACGTAGAATACAAGAAGCAGATGAAGTAATGTAACATTGATTATAACGGTGACAAAGTAAAGTAGAAGAAGTAGTGTATATACTGTAACGTGGAAAATTTCTCCCGTTCCATTATATCGTAAAAATCTCTCAAATTTGTATAATTTACGTCTCTCTTTTTGTCTTCTCGTAATTCTTTCGTAAATTCGGGCTATCGGGAGTTATTGAAAACTAAGAGTGCTCAGAAATCTCCCGGGAACCTGAAGAAATATTATATCGCATTTATTATTCTCGCTTATTACTTTCGATTTTGTTAACGAATTACGATAAGTAATTTTCGCATTACATAACGCCGTCACTCCCTTCCCCCTTCAAATTCCCTGCCAAAATCACGAAGATCGGCACAAAGAAGAGACGGGAGAAGACAAGGAGCACCCAAGGCTCCCTCAACATGAGAGAGAAGAAGAGGGAAGACTCCGGAGCCGTCTATGACAGCGAAGAGAAGGAAGGACGAACTACCGACTCCCGAGAGAGAGACAAGAAAACGGATGTCAAGGATCTATCGCTTACGGCCATCTAGCGATCCGCAGGAGACGGGTCGATAATGGAAAAACGGGTCGATGCCCTAATTACCACCGGAGAACTTGTCGTAATTCCCGAATCTGGTCATGAAAATGATGGCGCTATCTCTCGTATCACGAAGAGGCCGAAATCAGAATCAGAGATTTCTGAGCCTTGTGCGAGTGCGGACGCCCTTTCTTGTTCCTGGGAAGACGATCAATTGGCCGGACTACCTTTCTTTCGGAGATTCCGTTTTTGGACAACTACCTTTCTGCCGGAAATTCCGTTTTTGGACGAACTTTGGAGTATCTTCCGACTATCTCTGTGGTGAGAGCCTGTACAGGGCCTTCTTTGTGTTCTTTTGGCATTCCTTTTCTACCTCCTATCGCCTACCTCCTATCGACTCCCTCATTACTACCTCCTATCGCGTAATTTTGAATAAAGAAAATAAAAATTTGATTTGTAGTCGGAAGGTTCCCGAATAAATTATATTTTTGTTTTCTTTTGTGCAGTTATGAACTATTTCTTTGATTGCGAATAAATTCGAATTTTCGTTAATTCCGATTAAACTATCTCTTTTTGTACAGTTGATGATTCTTTCTTTTCGTGAATAAATTCGAATTTTTGTTAATCCCGAGAAAAGTCGTCTGGATTTTCTTTTGTTTTAATTTCCCGATCAATCCAGACAACGGATTCCCTCTGGGAGGGTCTTTCAGCTCTCGCTGAGTTAGACCGGGCCCCCTCAGAGCCAATCCGCGTCCGTAAGGACTGGCGCCCAATTCCGAATTTGTTTTCTTTTTCTTTCTTTTCGTATTTTTGGTGAGCAAAAGGCTCTGGGTGTGGAAATTTGGAGACACGCCACCAACTTTTGGCGAAGTTGGTAGGCGCGCTACAATACAAGTAAACAAAAGTAAGTAGAGATAAATAGTAAAAAGTTAGAGAAGGATACGACGAAAGTAGTTGTTCAAAAGAGAAAAGAGAAATTAGAAATTAGAAATTAGAAATTAATGCGCAGTTGAAATAGTGCAGCGTTGCTGCTATTTATCCATCTCTAGCTTAAGGAGGAAGTCGTGAAGCCGGTTTTTAAATGCTGGGACGGAAAAAGCCAGGGTTACGGCTTCAGGAAGGGAGTTCCAGAAGTAGAGAGCTGTGGTAATAAAGGAGTTGGAAGCCGTTTCAGTGTGAGCACAAGGAATGAAGTATGTCGGGAGAGGGCCTCCAAGCCTATTTAAGCTACGAATTGACTCAACTAAATCGACAATTCGCTCACGCAAGTACGGGTGTAGGCCAGATTCCAAGATGATATAGAATAGCGAGCCCATAAAATATTTTCGTCTACTCTCGAGGGATAGCGAACCAATCCGATTTAATCTATAAGGCATAATGTGGGTGTCCTTTCGGAGATCATAAACAAAGCGGACACAGGCATTCATGAGTCTCTGAAGAGAGAGGAAGAGAAAGAGAAAGAGAAAGAAAGACGAAAGGACCTGCCAGGGAGAACCCCATTTTTCGACGTGGTCGATCGAGGACGTGGGACACTACCCGGGACCCGGAGCGGACAGTAAGTCCCGAATTCGGTTAACATTTAAAAACGGAAATGAGTAAGCTCAGGAGGTCAAGCTGCCTGCTTTGACAGGTGGCCATCTTGAGCGAGCTCCTCGCGCAGTGTTCGCCTCGCCTCGCCCCGTTCGCTTGTTTTTTTTTGCTTATTCATATTATTTTGTAGGCTTTTCTTCTTCTTTTATTTGAATCATTTTTTTTGTTATCGGCAAATATATTTATTTTTTTAATTTTTTTATTACTATGATCAAACGTGTCGTTTTCTACGAACCCTCCCCTCTGCCATTTTTTTCCTGAATTAGACCGCTGTGCATAGCACCTGGCGCCCGCGATCGAGCCCTTTTTCCGTCATTTCGTTTTCAGGATTTCAGGGCGATTGTGACGTGTGGGGTGTCGACACACCCAACGAAGAAATAGTGAGATATTCGTCACAATTCATTGTTCTTATTTCTTTAGTTATACGTATTACAAATTTGTTCGGAACAAAGACGTGTTCTTCATTTACTGCCACGTAGCGCTCCAATAGGTTATGGGTCCAGGGTTACGGAAATAGAGTGCAAAACGGAAAACACGAGTGCAACGCGTTAACGGCCGAAAGAGTTGCGTCATAACGTTTCCTCGACACCCCGCTGAATACAAGTAATAGAAAATGGCGTTGTCGGATGTAGTGCGGATCGAACTCCTCAGTAAGGACAATTTTGACACCTGAAAAATCAAGATGGAAGCTATTTTGATTAAAAACGACGCATTCGGATTCGTTACCGGTGAGAAAACAAAGCCCGAGATTCACACGGGCGAATCGGCGTCCGCGGAAGCAGCGAGAAAGTAGGAAATCGACGATCGAAAGGCGAAGTCGGATATCGTTCTCGCGATTAAACCGTCCGAACTCAAGCAAATAAAAGGATGTGATACGACGTGCGTGAACATATTCGGAAATTTTTTGATATAGTGGATAAGTTAAGTGAGATCGAAATCAAAATAAATAGCGACATACTGACTGTGATGCTTCTTTATAGTCGTCCGTCGACTTTTGAAAATTTCCGATGTGCGATCGAGTCTCACGAAGAGCTGCCGGATCTCGAAGCTTTACGCGTAAAAATAATCGAAGAATACAACGCACGAAGTCAGAACGAATGCGATGTTCGCGAAGAAACAATGGCACAAGTCTAGAAGGGCTACACAGAAAAGTGTTAACGAGACAAAAGGGACAATTAAAAACGAAACTAAAACGAAACGTAAACCTTTTAAATACTAGTGTCATCGATGTCATGAAATTGGTCATAAAGCGGCCGATTGTACCGCATCAAAGAAAGACATCGATAGCGCCAGCGCGGCGGACGAGGCAAACTTGTATGCGTGCGCGGAATAATACACGCTAGCTACCGAAACTGCCGAAGCGAAAGTCGCGCGAGGCAACGAAAAATGGTGCTTAGACAGCGGATGTACGACACACATGGGGAACAACGACGCGGAAATTTCAAGTTTTTTCGAACCCTGCAATGGAAACGTAAAATTCGCGAGTGAAATGGCGTTGACGCTGATCCAAGGAAAAGGATCTGTTACCATAGCGACGAACGTTGACGGTTGATCGAAGAAGGTCAAGGTCAGCGATGTCTTACGCGTTCTCGAGCTACGCACAAATCTATTATCTGTTGGCAAGATTACGGACAAAGATAATATAGTGGTTTTCGACTGATCCTGATTTGTGCCTACGTGGATGGCATACTCGTCGCATCGCGAAACAACGAAGAAATCGACAACTTCGGACGACACATCTCGAATGCATTCGAAGTCACAAATCTTGGCGTGGTGAAGTATTGTCTCGGAATGGATTTTACGCAATGCAGGAACGAGATTACGATGTGTCAGGCTTCATGCGTCAAGGATATTCTTGAACGTTTCGGGATGAAAGATTCGAAAGCCGTTTCAACTCCATTGGACCCTGGAATGAAGCTCGGAATAAGCGAGGAAGAACCTAGTCCAGAGGAAAAGAAGTTACCGTATCATAAGCTAATTGGAGTGCTCATGTATCTAGCTGTTTGTACTCGCCTAGATTTTGCTCATGCGGTTAGCTAGCTCAGTCAATTTAACAGTTGTTTCGGGACCGAACACTGAGTAGCCGCGAAGCGTGTTTTAAGATATCTGCACGGATCAGAGAGTGTTGGACTGTGTTTTCGTCGTACCGGGAAAACCGCTCGAAGGTTTTGTCGATGCGGATCTGGCTAATGGTCCGAACGACAGAAAGTCATACAAGAGAGAGTGAAGGCTTTGCCTTCACTCTCGCCGGATGTCCAGTTTTGTGGGAACTATCGGAAGCTGCAAGGGAAGCCACATACTTGCGACGTCTCCTCGCGGAACTCGGATTTGCAGAATTCGGAAAAGTTACGTTTTTCTGTGACAACAACGGAGCTCGGAAGCTCGCCGAGAACCCGGTCTTTCACGGCAGAAGCAAACACATCGACATACGCCAACACTACGTACGCAAAGTCCTCGAAAACGGTGAGATCGACATCGTGTACACGCCGACAGCAGAGATGGCAGCGGACGTCTTAACCAAAGGACTCACGAAGCAGAAACACACGAAGTGCTTAGATCTTCTCGGCATGAAGGAGATCGGAGCTACACAATTCAGTCTCGTTCTGAATCGAGGAGAAGTGTTGAAACGCGGGCAAACGCTAACGTTGCCTCCGTGACGATTCAAAACGATCCCGGCGCGCGGCGCTGCAATCACGGGCCTGCAGGACTCTCTCGAGGCTCACGCCGTAAAACGGCACAGTGGTGCCCCCCGATTTTTAATGGACCTACGCACGAACTAACACAGTCCCGTTCGAAGTACACTGTTGGATGCATGCAATGGTCGCGCGCTTTCTTTATTTATTGTTCTTATTTCTTTAGTTATACGTATTAAATATTTATTCGGAGTAAAGACGTGTTCTTCATTCACTGCCACGTAGTGCTCCAATACTAATTTTAATCATATTTTGGAATACAATATAAACAATTAGCCCAACACGATTTCAAGCCAAAGTTTTGTCAGGTTGGGCAAAAGTGAGAGAATTGCCTTCCTATATTAACTAACAATTAGCACGTTTTTTACATCATATTTGCAAATATAAGTGATTCTAATTCGAAATTTATTGAAGAAAATTGATTAATTATTTTTAACACGTTAAAAGCCATGTCGGTCGGCGGTGACCGGCACTGAACCTTCTGTTCAGACCGTGCCTGTTATGACAATTGTAATAGTGTAAAGCCACTGTTCGGAAATACTTATACACTTCAGCCGATTACCGTACGGGTGCACGTAGGTAATTGCGGGATGGATGCAGCCGCAAGGCGACACCTCCCGTGGACGGATGCAGCCGCAAGGCGACACCGTCACTGAACGGATGCAGCCGCAAGGCGACACCGTCACTGAACGGATGCAGCCGCAAGGCGACACCGTCAGGCGGATAGATGCAGCCGCAAGGCTACACTATCCGTACGTGCATACAGGAGGTTCCAGCGCTCCTGCGGTTTTCCTTAGTGGAGCCTTCGGGGGCTTAAGACCCGTAGGGAAACTTTTCCATACTACTGGACACATACACAAAGCACACTGACACATTATCCCTTCGGGGAGACGGTATAAAGCTCCTGAGCCCAAGACCAAAGGGGTTATAAATTTGGTGCCTCGGGGCCGGGCACCCCAAGCCCCGCCTGAGGGAGAGTGGTGGGTACTGTGATGAACGGCATATGCTCGACAGTCGGGTGATTGGCGACACCGAGAGTTGCGGCATACTGTGTTAAGAACGGTCAGACTGATGATAATGATGATAAGACCGAGTTGCGCACCGTCCGAATGCACATATGCTTAAGGGGCACCGCGCAAAACACGAGGCCAAGTATGCAACTCGATGAGGTTGAGGGGATCCAACTGCGCCCTAAAAAGCAATGTTGCCCCCAAGTATAAGGGAAATCCCAGCTCCTCTGCGGCTGCAAAGAGAACAGGACACCACTCCACCGGGGAAGGCGACGCCCAGCAATGGGATGGACTCGAGGTGGCAGCTACGTTTTGAAACTCGGTCTTTCATAGCGAAAGCCGGGTTAACCTGGAAGTGGTGCCGGGTTTAATCTCGAACGCATAACGTTAGTTATTGTTGTTCGAACGCGTATGCCTTTCAAAGGTGAGGTCGCACAGCCAAACACCTTCGTGGTGGGAGGCTTCACAATAACTAATAACTTCAGCCGATTTGCGAACGTTCCGCCTCTTTCGTTCCCCTTCTATTGATCTAGTAGCTGGCAATCGATTCCTTGAATTTTACGTTTTCAAGTAACACTTTCGATTTCGTTCAAACTTGAATTCTTTATAGTCTTTGGTGACATACAAACATATTTCAACGGATTTTTCGAAATTTAAAAAGATACTTTTTCTTTTAATTGCAATTCTTAAACTCTCTAACGGACCAGAATGAAGCTTATAATTTTCGAATGACAGAGTTTTAACAAAGTGGATATTTAACATGACAAATGGAACTACACTATCAATTCTTTTCAGGTTTTTAAAATTGTACCCGCTATAAAAGAATGCATTTGTATAAACAATTTACATTATTAAAAAATTGTAATATAAAGTTTAAAAGTTGGCTTTTTTCAAACAGCTGTACCATGTACAATTTTAGAAATGTTGAAAAATGCTTTGAGTGACGTTTAAACACCGCTAAAGACCACAACGAATTCAAATTTGGATGAAATCCAAAGTGTTACTTGGAAACGTAAAATTATTGGGTTCTTCGGAAAGTAATTTCGTTTTTTTTTGTTGTGAAAATGACAATTTTCGTATAATGAATAAATATTTTATTAAATTATATATTAGCCATTCTGGTCCAATACCTTTTGCCATCTTTCCGGCAGTAGCATGATTCCACGCTCATAAAATTTGTGCTCTTTGCTGGCAAAAAACTGATCCAGGTGATTTTTGACCTCCACATTTGAAGTAAAGGTTTTACCGCCTAAAAAATTTTGCAGTGATCGGAACAAATAATAATCTGAAGGTTCCAGATTTGGGGAATATGGTGGGTGTGGTAGTGTATCCCATTCAAGTTGTAAAAGTTTTTGGCGAGTGACCAAACTTGTATGAGGTCTCGCATTATCTTGATGGAACACTATACCTTTTCTGTTGATTTATTCTGATTTATTCTATCATTCAGTTTTTCCAGCTGATGACAGTAGATTTCCGAATTAATTGTTGTGTTATCGGGTAAAAGCTCAAAAAAGACAGCATCACCTTTTTTTGATAGATATTGGCTTTCGAAAAGCTTTGAGTAAGTTTCGTGCGCTTCAAAAATTGATCATTTTTGTGACGTTTGAAAAGCGAACCACAGGCGTCAACGCGACGACTCAAGTTTCTCTCCGTGCGAATATGGGGAAGCCATATAACAGCTTCGAGGTTAAGGGGGAACAACAGTGTGACAGTAGTAGAAATAGGCGATATTTTTGATATTTTTTTTTTATTCACTCATGTACTCCACAAATGTCAGTGTGAAAGGGTTAAAGAATACGTACTTTGAACTTCGTTTAAAAATTTTTTTATAATGAAATATATATTTTGTAGTTGGTCGCTGTAAATACGCTGCACGGAAGAGGCACTTTACTGGTTGTCATCATAACTCGCCTATTGATGATCCGAAAATCAAAAGGAAAACACTGTTTTAGTCTATATTAGTATGGCTTCAGTTAAGCGTACGGATTTTGTTATATATTCATATTTAATATTTTTTTTCTCTCTGAAAGGAAGAATTTTTTGGTTCTCTTTTTTGGGAATTTTCTTTGGAGAATTGCAATTTTAACAATAATTCATTTTTCAAAAATCGGGTACGCTTAACTGAAGCCATACTAATGTAGATTAAAACAGTATTTTCCTTTTGATTTTTAGATCATCGATAAGCGAACTATGATGACAACCAGTAACGCGCCTCTTCCGTGCAGCGTATTACAGCGACCACTATAAATGTACTACAAAATATATATTTCTTTATAAAAAAATTTTTAAACATAGTTCAAAGTACGTATTCTTTAACCCTTTAACACTGACATTCGTGGAGTACACGAGTGAATAAAAATAAAATCATAAATATCGCCTATTTCTACTACTGTCACACTGTTGTTCCCCCTTAAACCTAGGCCTTTCAAGTGGTCATAAACAGTTGAATTTAATAAATTTAACCTCTCACCGATCTCACGTGTTGTTATTCGCCAGTTTGCATCAACTAATGCCTTTATTGTGTCTTTATCAGCTTCAACCGGCCTTCCAGAACTTGGTGAATCTTCGTCATTAAGGGGGTATTCTAGTCTAGAGGCACGAATTTCGGTCGCTTTTTTGAGCTCTGTAAAAATAAAACAAAGAATATTTTTACTATCTAAATAAATAGAAATCGCAATAGAAAAGCCATTTTGTGAACAAATTTTTTTTGTACTTGTCCAAAAAGTGTGAGCGAGATCTTTACTAATTAAGAATCCGTTGGACTTTTTTGTTTCAGATAACCAGAAGAGTTCAAACCTTGTACGCCAGAACACTCTTTTTTTTGGACCCCCCACTTTGCGAGCTCATAACTTCTTAAATTCTGAATTTCTTTTTTCATTTAATTTTTCATGTATTCTTGAAGTATCAATAAACGAATGATACAAAAATTGATAGTAAAAATACTCTTTGTTTTATTTTTACAGAGCTCGAAAAAGGGACCGAAATTCGTGCCTCTAGACTAGAATACCCCCTTAAAATTGCCGTATCGAAATTTTGCAAACCAGTTCTGGCACTGGCGTACTGTCAATATATCTTCTCCATACACATCGGTTAATTTCTTTCTGACTTGAACAGCATTTTTACCTTTTCTATAATAAAAAAGTAAAATATGACGAAAATGCTGCTTTTGCTTTCCATATTTAAAAGGGCACCAACCAAAAACTACTACGTAGAATCAATTGAACTTTTTTGCACACAAGCCTTGCTATATCAGCTCTGAAAACATATAATGATTATGCGGATTAAGTGTGAAGTTGGGTACGAAAAAATACAATTAAATCCTCTGTCGGGAAAAAACGAAATTACTTTCCGAACAACCCAATATTTTCATTACAAAAATTGAACCCGACGCAATTTGAATATGAGACAACCCAGCTGTGACTGCAAGAACCGATCGCCAGCTAGGAGATCAGCGGGACGCACGAAGACGGAAGGGGAACGAAGGAAGCGTACCGTTTGAAAATTCGCCGAAATGTACAAATAATTCCGAGTGTAATTTAAGGGGGCATACCGCAGTAAAAACATTTTTTTGTTCATTTTTTGAAAGCTGCATTTGCCAAGAATACTCACACCAAATTTTGTAAAGAAATTCGTAAAATTGACGGAGATACAGTATAAAATTTCGTTTCTATGTCGTATTATTATTCTTTCTCAGCAAAACTTTGAACGCGTTTTTCTCCAAACTATATGTTTTTCAACCGCGCTGACAGCAAGTTTAAAAAACTATTCATCCGATTTGCATGTACAACGTCTTCAAATGTTCGAAAACCCAGTCTCTATGACCACACACGGCGATTTTTTTTAAGGGCCTCCGTCTATTTTTTTTTTTTCAAAAACGATGGAAATTTTCTGTGATAAAATTCGCTGGACCGCCATTTTTTGTTTGTTTTAGATAGCGAAATTTCGCCACGTATGGTCATGGAGACTGGATTTTCGAATATTTTAAGACTTTGTACATGCAAATCGGATGAATAGTTTTTCAAATTTGCTGTCAACGCGGTTGAAAAACATAGTTTTGCGAATTTCGAGAAAAGCGCGTTCAAAATTTTGCTCAGAAAGGATAATAATACGACAGAGAAACTAAATTTTATACTGTATCTCCGTCAATTTTACGAATTTCTTTACAAAATTTGGTGAGAGTATTCTTAACAAATGCAGCTTTCAGAAAATGAAAAAAAAAATGAAAAAAATTTTGTTTACTGTGGTATGCCCCCTTAACGCGTATAGTGGATGGCGTGAATGTCGAGAAGTAAATTTCAATAGAAACAAGGCTAAAGCGATTATTTCGAGAAAAATTTACGGGTCTTCAAGCAAAAGAATTATTTGCCTTAATCCCTTGGCCTACACGATATCTGCCGATCGCGCGAGTTATAGTGAACAAGAAGATCGGTCGCGCGCCGTGCGATTTAGTTGTTCAGTCGTGTGCTCGAACTGGCGCAAAATGTATAATTCTTATGACATGTATATTTCGGGGCAACAAAAGAAGTTATGAAATAATAAACAACGTTCGCTTATGGCACAAATTCCTTACTACGAGTTTCACTCGTGGTTATAGGCCAAGGGGTTAAGAAATCGAATTACAACGGTGCTAAGATTTTTTCAGGGATTTGTCATACAGAGTTTTTAATCGCAAGTTCCTTCTTGAAAACTTTTAAAATCGTATAAAATTCTTAAGGACCTATATACACCTAGCGAGGTAAAAAATAAGCCTTCGCGGTGTTTTTTTTTTCTTAAACATAATGTATGTAATCTCTCCTACTTTTTCTACTTTAAAGCACAATGTTACAATGTTTATCAAAATAAATTTCCAATAAAAATGTTTGAAAATGACAAAGATATTGTCCTTCGCGTAAGACTTTGTTGGAAAAAGGTGCCTCGCGATACCAGATGAAGCTCGTATCAAGAGACACGGCAGTGTCTCGAGACAAGTTCATGTATGAATTGGGCGAGAGCGCTACTGTGTATCTTTTCTCGACCGAACTAGGTGCGGGCACATGAAAAATAGCAGAAGCACGTTGTGTATTAGAGGTGGGCGAGATCTTGAAAAAACCGAGACGAGATGATCTCGTCTCATCCCGCAATTTCGAGACGAGATCTCGAAAAATTCGAGATCTCGAATTGAAAGCGAGATCTCGTATAATTCGAGATCTCGAATTGAAAGCGAGATCTCGTATAATTCGAGATCTCGAATTGAAAGCGAGATCCCGAACGCAAAACCGAGATCTCGAATCCCAAACCGAGATTCCGAATAATTCCGAATCCCAAACCGAGATCGTTTTTAACCGAAGAAAATAAATTAAATTATTTGTTAACTTTTTGTTGGGTTACACGAAGGTTGTCCTGTTATACAATTACCATGCATTCATGCAAACCCTACGATATATAGTGTAAGGTAATAAGGTATGTAGAGAATTACTAAAAAGAAGGAAATTGAAGAAGCCTGTTGCCTTAATAGAAAATCACTATTTTAAAATCACGCCATTTCTAATATTTACATTAAAGTTATTTACATTAAATAATATAACTTCTTTGTTCACGTAGAAGACCAGTTTTAAAATCTTTATTTATTCATGTACGATTCGGTTCAATTTAGTTATTTACATTATTTACATTTTCATATTGGCGCACAAAAAACAAATTTTTTCTACTCGTTCGCTTAGTAGTGTTGTGCGTTTAGCCGTAACTACATTTCCAGCTGCCGAAAATAGGCGTTCGCTATAAACTTGGGTGGCAGGAACTCCTAAAAAATTGCGTGCCAGGATTGCCAAATGTGGAAAAGTATTTTTATTATCTTTCCACCACCTCAAAATACAGGTATTTGATGGTACAAGCTTTGTATTAAAATAATTATGGCATTCAGCAATTGCTGAAGCATTTGCTGTTTCTACAGTTTCTTCGCTGGAAATGGTATTTAAAAATTCATAGAGCGAAGGTGCGTCAGTTTTATCTGGAAAAAGGGAAGGAAATATGCATATAATTCTGTAGTTTTTTAATTTATTTGGTTTATATGGTTTATTTTTATGGTTTAATCTAGCATTGACATTAACTTAAGGGGTTAAACCCCTGTAACAGTTTAGAAAAAAGCGCTTTTTTATCAATTTTTTTTTTGGATGGAAGGAATAGTAATAGACTAATAAAATTTGATGAGGTGATTAAGCACATATTTAACTATTAAACAAAAAATTATGATCGACAAATATTACAAAATGGCGGAATCCGAGCCATTCTTGTGAGGCTTATTGAATTTGAAGCACTCTGCGGCACGCAGTGTAGCTGGTGCAAATTTGCATGTAGAAAAAAGAATAAGAAGTCACTTATTCTACATGTTCATAGCTAGAGAAACACGTAGGGGATTTTTAAAATATTGAAATTTGTGTGATTGGCGAGAATTTGAATGAAAACATCACATTTTCCACAAAAAAGGAGGTAATCTTTTGTTAATAACTAATGTTTAAATTAACATATCGAAAATCCCCTACGTATTTCTCTTCAGAATGTTGCTTTAAGGATATTATTTGGAATCAAAGGAAAGAGAATTGTTGAAGTTATGTCGCGTGCCGTTTTGAAAAATCGTGTTCCGAGAAAAATACGTTTAAAGTTTTGAAATGTGTTATAGACATTAAAAAATGCTTGGAGAAGGCTCGAAATTACAATGAAAAAAATGGTTTCAGGTAATAAACTTTTTGCTACATATTCTAGAAGTTTCAAAGCAACTTTTAAGCCAATAAAAGAAAAATCGATTTTTTGAAAAATTTACAGTGGTGTAACCCCTTAATACATACATGATATTTCTATTGAAGATCCAGACGATGTTTCTGGTGCATCGGTAATTCCGTCGGAGTATTTCAGGACTGTGTCCTCTAATAATTTTCGTGCGCTCGGTTTTTCATTCTCGTCTACTAATTTGTCCTTAACGCGAGGGTCCAATACCATTGCGAGCATTAATAAATTGTTACTGTGTATAAAGTTAAATCTATTCAAGAGTCCATTTAACAAATGATAAGGGAGTCTATTGTTTATTGCAGAGCTGGGGGTTTGATGTTCTGTATGTGTTAAAGTCTTTTGTATGCCATGTATAACTGGGATATATCTACACAAAGTTGGCTTGGAATCTGTACACATAATAAGTGTTGCTTCTTTAAAAATTCTTAACGTGTCACAATATTTTTCGATTAGGGACCACTCGCAACTTGACAAATTGTCAGGCATCCGCGGTTCGCATAACACTGCACTCACCGCATGCTTTACTTGCAGCAGCCGATGCAACATATCGAACTGCGAGTTCCAGCGTGTTTCCACATCCCTGATTAACTGCAGCGGAGTAGCATGCGGTGACTCTTTTTCTTGCGCTCGTTTTAAGCACTCCTCCGCGGATGCCGATCTATGGAAAAACCTTACTATTGTCTGACACTTTTTGAGCGTTTCACATACATCAGGACAATTCTTTAATGCATCTTTTATAACAAGCTATAATAAATACAAGAAATTTAAATTATTGAATTATTCATAATTAATTTCAATTGTTCAATATTTTGTATCATTTATGTACCTGTAAAGTATGGGAAAAGCATGGAATTCTTTCCCATTCCGTCGTAAGCTTCACAGCTTTAACAATGTTCGCGGCATTGTCAGTAATAAAGATTATTTTTCTATTGAGGCTACTTACTCCCCACTCATTCAAGCATTTGAGTAAAAATGCATTTAAATTTTCTGCTGTATGAGACTCTGGGAATGCCTGTATTTCCAATGTACTATTTTTTATTTCAAACTCAGTATTAACGTAGTGTAATGTTACACTAACGTAACACTGGTTTGCCCGGGATGTCCATCCATCTGTGGTACATCCCACAATATGAACATTACCCTATGTAATTAAAATACGTTATAGGGTGTGCGACATTCGATGTCGAAGCCGAAAGGTGGTGGTAGAGGTTGAAAATTGGAGACGAAAAGTCAAATACCATTTTTCGAAATTCGGAATAATTACCGAGTTATTAAGTAATACTTCTGGCCAATCAGAATGCCCCTTTAGATTCTTGTGTGCATGACAGAAGTTTAAACTCGAACCTACTCGTAGTCGGTAACAAAGCAGTAGTAGTAAGAAAAACAAAAGAAGTAAAACGGTGACACCAACACATTGAAGATCTTGCTTCTGTGTTACCACTAACTCACTATTACGATTATGATATGATTCGTCGGAAAAAAATATGTACAGGGTGTAATAGGGGTAGTAATAACGTAAGAAATTAAAGGACGAAAATCAAACTTTCAAATTCTTAATTGTGTTATTAATTCTACTATTTCCACGACCAATACTGCTACCATTATTACCATTATTATTAGTATTATTATTGTTGTTGTTGTTGTTATTATTAAACCTTTTAGTGCCGAGCTCCAAACGCGTGCCTATGCGAGAATAACCGGACGAATTTAACGATTTTACTAAAAAGGAAGGGTTTCCAACCCGACTTCACCGATTTCAATAAATTCTGATATACTCGAAAAAAATAAGAGACACATATTTTTTTATGTGCTGGCACCCACTTTAAAGGAGTGAAAACCACCCCTAAATTTTTATCCGAAAATTATTGTTTTATTTTATTCCGGCTTCTAATTAATATTTCTTAATGCAACAAAGTGGAAAATATTTGTTATAATAAATCGAAGCTATTAGGTGTGTTTAAGACCCAAAGGGTTGCGACCCTCATTTTATATTTGAAGAAAACTAGATTTTTCGTTTCTTTTCTTCATAAAAACCAGGGTATGAACTCAAAGAAATAAAGAAAAGCATTTCCGTTTACTCTATCGAATATTTCAGTTCCCGTGTTTCAGGATTTTTTAAGCAACCACCCCCAAATACCGTAAACTACCCGTTAAAGTAATACACCGCATGTAAATGATAAGAAAAAATTTTTTTTTGGAGATTTATTACACGTGGAAACAGAATGTAATTGATATAAGAAACAATGATGTTATACATTTTTTGCAATATAGTAACATAAAAGGGGTGCTAAAAGTCAACCTCAGAAATGAATTATTCAATATAACTCGATATTTATTAATATTTTTTAATGGAACTGATTAAAAATAATAATTCTTTAAAAGAAGATTTATCCCTTTTTTTATAATTAAGTTACAGTATCTTATTCTTCAAAGTGTTAACAATAATGATTATCTTCAAGAAAGTGCTTAAAACATAAAGACTTCTTACACCAACCACATCGTATAATAGCAATATTGTTACATCCTTCTATTTCGCACTGTACATTGCAAGAATCTCCAAAAGAAAACTCAACACGATTTTCAAATTTATCTGGATTTCATTAATGTTACCACTTTTGTACCAGGAATATTTAAACATATTCTTATATCTCGGCGAAGAAAGCTGATTATGAACTGAAGATTGCAATTTTATGATGTTATTTCTTAAATGTAAAGGGTACTCTCCATTAAAATAGGCAAAATGCCCCCCACCTCGAATTCTTTGACGGCAGGATTGGATGGGTTCTTCGGGCCAAAAGAATAAGATCGGCACGGTCGGCCGGTCCGATCGACCCCCACCCCCGCGGAGGTGGTCAAAAAACGATTTTTTCGGGGTTTATTTTTTTTAAACCACCTGGTAGATAAAAAATTCAGAAAGAATTCAGAAGTATAGCTAGTAATAAGGGTTTTTAGGGAAATTTTTTCAACCACCCACACCATCACCCGCCCTACAAAAAATAAATAAAACTAAAAATCGAAAAACAACCCCGAAAGTGCCCAGGCAACTGAACTTTTATTTAAGGAATATTGTAGTCCGTCATGAATTCTACCCCTCATTAATTTGTTTCCGATTTTTCCGAGCGTGGCTTCACCTCCAAAACTCAATTTTTCGCATTTTTTCGCCATATTTCATGGTTTTTCCGACTTTTATGCAGTCGACAAAAATTTTCAAGGTCAAATGCACCCCAGAATTGGGTTCTACCGAAAATTTTACATAAGTATGGACATTAGAACAATCACGATTTGCCCATCTTTCCGCGTTTTTCCAGCTAAGAATTGTTTTTAACCCAAAAATGCCATTTTTCGACATTTTTCAACAATTTTTCGACTGTTACATTAATAGAAAGCACTTTCAAAGTCATTAGACCCCGGACTCGGATTCTGTGGAAAATTTTACATAAATATCAACATCTAACCAATCATGATTCTTAGCGTTTTTTCAAGTTTTTCCAGCTCAAAAACCGCTTTTGTCCAAAAAAAAGTCTTATTTCGGCGGTGTTTCAAGATTACCTCGATCCGAAATGCAGTTTTTATTAATGCATTTAATCTTCATGGCTATCTTCGTTGATGACAGCATTACAATTATTTATATCAAACAGTTTTGTTAAAAATTCTGCTGGTCTGAAGAGTTTAGATAAATATCGGCCGTAGGATAAGTGGCTTGGGTTTGGCCAATAATTGATGATTGTTGCGAGTTTATTCTTTCAAGCTGTCCTTGTTTGTGATACATGTACAGGAAGGTGATGTCCAATGTAAATAATGCTTTTCGGCACTCAGGCCACCCGAGTCTGAAAAATTATGCAAACAAGCACAGCTTGAAAGAATAAGCTCACAACAATTATCAACTATTGATCAAATCCAATCCACTTATCCCACGGCAGCTATTTGTCTAAGCTCTTCAGACCAACAGAATTTTTAACAAAAATGTTTGATATAAATAATTATAATGCTGTCTTCGACGAAGATAGCGATGGAAATTGAAACTAAAGGTATAATTAAACTATAAATAAAAAAAATTTACAATAAAAATTGCATTTTAGACCGAGGTAATCTTGAAACACCGCCGAAATAAGACTTTCTTTCGGGCAAAACGGTTTTTGAGCTGGAAAAACGCGGAAAAATGGGCAAACCACGATTGTTTAGATGTCCATACTTATGTAAAATTTTCGGTAAATTCCGATTCTGGGGTGCGTTTGACCTTGAAAATTTTTGCGCGCAGCATAAAAGCCGGAAAATCCATGAAATTTGGCGAAAAATCGATTTTTGGAAGTGAAGCCACGTTCGGAAAATCGGAAGAAAATACTGGGGTGTAGAGTTCATCACGAGCTACAATATTTCGTGAAAAAAAGTTCAGCTGCCTGGACACTTTCGGGGTTGTTTTTCGGGCACTTTCGTTGTTTTTAGTTTTATTTCTTTTTTTATGGCGGGTGATGGTGTGGGTGATGTACAAAGTTTCCCTAAAAACCCTTATTACTAGTTATACTTCTGAATTCTTTCTGCATTTTTTATCCACCAGGTGGTTTAAAAAAAATAAACCCCGAAAAAATCGTTTTTCGGCCACCCCCGCGGGGTAGGGGTCGATTCGACCGGCCGACCATGCTGATCCTATTCTTTCGACCCAAAGAACAAACAAATTTTTTATCATTTACATGCGGAGTATCAGTTTAAGGAGTAGTATACGATATTTGGGGGTGGTTGCTTAAAAAATCATGAAACACAACAACTGAAATATTCGATAGAGTAAACGGAAATGCTTTTTTTCTTTCTTTGAGTTCATACCCTGGTTTTTGTGAAGAAAAGAAACGAAAAATCTAGTTTTCTTCAAATATAAAATGAGGGTCGCAACCCTTTGGGTCATAAACACACCTAATATCTTCTTCTTCTTATGACAAATATTTTCCACTTTGTGTCATTAAGAAATATTAATTAGAAGCCGAGATATAATAAAACAATAATTTTCGGATAAAACTTTAGGGGTAGTTTTCACCCCTTTAGAGTGGATGTCGACACATAAAAATAATACGTGTCTCTAATTTTTTCGAGTACTACAACACATTAGAAAATTATTGAAATCGGTAAGGTCGGGCTAGGAACCCTTCCTTGTAAGGTTTGGGGAAAAAAGCTCATTAAAACCAAACTAACAATGATATTTATAAAATTCAAAATGAAGCGTATTGTGGAGAAAAGGGAGAATAACGTAATGCCAATTTTATTTCAATAGTTAATTTTGGGATCAAAATCACGATATATCGTCGCGGATGTGATGGTGCTTTATTCTTCGCATTGCGAAAAAACTTGATCAATAATACTAATAATAATGGTAATAATGGTAGCAGTATTGGTCGTGGAAATAGTAGAATTAATAACACGATTAAGAATTTGAAAGTTTGATTTTCGTCATTTAATTTCTTATGTTATTACTACTGCTATTACACCCTATACATACTCTAGGCGCCAAAATTAAGGGATAGAAAAAAATCCTAAATCTTTAAGTGGTTTTTAAAGTCCTGTAACTTAACCCATTCGAGACCGACTCCGCACCGTGTGTGCAATTAATTTCCGAGGCTATAAGACCGGTTGCACACCGTGTGTGCAAAAATAGAAAGGAAAACATCCCCTCCTGGGGACCGTGTTCGAAAACAGTCGCCGTCTCGAATGGGTTAAGGAACAATAGTGGAAGAGCAATTTAAAAAAAAAAGCAAATTTAAGATCCAGGTTCCTAGTTTTGAGATCTTGAACTCAAAATGTTTTAACATCAGCAGTTTTTGATTAATCGTAAGAAAACTATCGGGAAAAAATGTCCAAATTTTCGCTTGTTTTTCAAAAGGTCCATGGGCTTCAATAAATTTTTTTCACTGATTTCATCATAAAGCTCTTTCACATAATTTAATACTCTTTAATTTGAGAGATCGGAATGCTTTGTACGATGATTTTTCGTTGCGTTATCGTCGATCAAAGCAAAAAAATCAGTTTTAACTTTGGCAATTGTGTTAAAAATTTGTAAATTAAAATTAATTTTAACAAATGTTACTTCTTACAATAGTTATCATTTTTTGATTAAACAAAGAAAAATGTTAATTATTGTAAGAAGCCACATTTTTTTAAAATTATTTTTTAATTTAATAATTTGTTACCGAGTACATAATTACCAAAGTTAAAACTGATTTTTTTGCTTTGAGAACTCATGTCAGCCAAAAATCAGCGTACAAGATTTTCCGACCGCTCAAATTAAAGAGAATTAAATTATCAGAAAGAGCTTTGTGATGAAATCAGTGAAAAAAATTTATTGAAGTCCATGACTCTTCGAAAAACAAGAGTAAATTCGGAATTTTTTTCCCGTTTGTTTTATTATGATTACTCAAAAACTGTTGATGGCAAAACATTTTGAGTGCAAGATCTGAAGTCTAGAAACTTGGAGCTTCAATTTGCTTTTTTTTTAATTGCTTTCCCATTGTTATTCTTTAAGTTACAGCACTTTGAAAATCACCTACTTTAGATTTTTTTCCATCCCTTAATTTTTGCGCCCAGTGTATGTACAGGGCGTAATAGTAGTAGTAATAACATAAGAAAATAAATGACGAAAATCAACTTTCAAATTCTTAATTATTGTGTTATTAAATCTACTATTCCCACGACCAATACTGCTATCATTATTATCTTTATTATTATTATTATTATTATTATTATTATTATTATTATTATTATTATTATTGTGGTTGTTGTTATTGATGTAATGGTAGTAATATTAATAACAACAATAATAATAAAAATAATAGTGATAATAATGATAACAGCATTGGTCGTGGAAGTTGTGGAATTAATAACACAATTAAGAATTTGAAAGTTGATTTTTGTCATTAAATTTTTTTATGTTATTACTACTACTATTACACCCTGTGCATACTTTGTTTCCGACGATATCATATCACGGTCGTAGTAGTGTGTTAGTGGTAACATCAGAAGAGAGATCTTTAATGTGTTGGTGTCACCGTCTTACTTCTTTTGTTATTATTACTACTACTGCTTTGTTACCGATTACGAGTAGGTTCGAGTCTAAACTTCTGTCATGCACACCAGAATCTAAAGGGGCATTCTCATTGGTCAGAAGTATTACTTAATAACTCAGTAATTATTCTGAATTTCGAAAAATGGTACTTGACTTTTCCTCTCCAATTTTCACCCTTTACCACCACCTTTCGGCTTCGACATCGAATGTCGCACACCCTGTATAAGTACAGAAATAGAATAGAAAAGAGTCTTTTACATATGAAGTAAGAAAAGATGATACTAATAATTATAATTGTAATATTTTATGTATTTATCATTACGTAAGAAATGCTAAAATCGATTATAGATGTTTTGAAATTTGCACAATAATATACTTACGTTGATTAAATCTTGATGAATTGTTTCTTCTAATTTCATTCTTTCCACGCGATACATGTCGGGAATTATGTTGTCCGCGAAGACTTTGCGCGATGGTATGTTGTACCTAGGCTCTACCACGCTCATTAAATTTGTAAAGCCTCGATCTGAGACAATAGAAAGGGGTTGGCAATCAAAAACAATCATTTGTGCAATTGCTTTTGTTATTTGTTTCGCCCTCGACGAATCTTTATCCAATTTTAGTACATTCGTCGCCAACTCTGCTCCCATGTTTGATAGATTTGTGTTTTCTCTGTTTGCAACACTATTTACACTATACTCGTCGAACACTTTTTTGTGGTATAATTGAACGTGCCTTTTTAAACCAGTAGTGCAACCCGATTTTGTTTTGATTTTCTTACTACACATTTTACATACACTTTCTTCGCGATTTAATTTCGAAAACCATTGCCATACGAAACTAATGTTTTTTCTGCTTCTATTTTGTGTGACAGACAAACTATTGGCCGACACCGTAGTAGACGCAGAAGGAAAGTTTTCTAATTCCATCGAATCGTTCACTGCACTATCGATTTCATCAATATCAATTAAGCTTGACATTTTATTTTTCCGAAAAATGTAACACAAACAAAAATTAAAAACAACTAATCAAAAATCAAACTGGGTATAATCATATAATGCTCGTACTCGTACAAGATAGTAGATAATAGAAACTAGATACTAGATATTGTTCGTTCAAGAGTCACCAACTGAATAACTGAGTTTTGTTAGGATGGTCGAAACGGAATAGGCAAAATAAATGAAAGATGTTAATATTCCGTTCGTCAACAATTGTTGGCAGCTTTTCGATTAAACAAAAGAGCGACTATGTGTCGGTGTCAGCGGCGATTGCAATTAAATAAAAAATAAGAACTAAAGGAGCGACAATGCTCCTGTGTCGGTGTCGGCGGCGCTCTTATGGCTTACAGTTTCGACTTTTCTAATTTCTACTAACTACTTCCCATTCCCAGGAAAATAATTGACTATTAATACCTTATATGGATTATGGAATTGACGAGGACTCGCAAAAATAAGAAGGCAATGGTTTTCAAAATTAAATCGCGAAGAAAGTGTCTGTGCAATGTGCAGTAAGAAAATTAAAACAAAATCAGGAAGTACTATTGGTCTAGAAAGGCACGTCCAGTTAACCAGTTACACCATAAAAAAGTGTTCGACACTATATACTATATAGTCAACAACAATCCAAATCTATCAAACGTCTGGTAGCAGAGTTTGCGACGAAAGAACAAAAATTAAATAAAGATTCGTCGATGGCGAAAGAAGTAACACAAGCGATTGCCTAAATGATTGTTTTGGATTGCCAACCATTTTCTATAGTTTCGGACTGAGGCTCTACAAATTTAATGAGCGTGACAGAGCCCTGTCTTCATAGACAATATAATTCCGCAAATGTACTGCACGGAAAAAAGAAATTAGAAGAAACTATCATGATTTAGTCAACATTTTTGTACAAATTTCACTACATCTATGAACCGATTTTAGCATTTCTTACGTAATGATAAATATATAAAATATTACAATTATCTTTTCTAACTTCATATTTAACAACCCTTTTCTATTCTATTTCTAAATTTCTATAATTATATAACGTATTTTAATTATTTAGGGTAATGTTCATATCGTGGGATTGGGATGGCATGTTAGCGTTCAATCGATCTATTGCTTTTTGGAGCGTATGACCGATGCGTTTATGCGTTACCATCAGTAACGCATAAACAGCAAGCAACCCGACATTGCCATATTTGGTAACTAGCCATATTCAATTAGACAAATGAAATATTGTTCTAGAAGGATCTGGCCACGGAGTGGGGAAAGCGTTGCCTTCTGGAAAAAACTGAAAAGTGGAAAGAGAAAGAGGATCCCAGAACTTTTGTTCAATAAAATGAGCATTATTGTTTTTTAAAATAAATTAATATCTAACAGGTAAATCAGTGTTACGTTGCTGTAACATTCCACTACATTAATACTGATTTTGAAATAAAAAATAGTACATTGGAAATACAGGCATTTCCGAATTCCCATACCGCAGAGAATTTAAATGCATTTTTATTTAAATACATGACTAAGTGGGGAGTAAATAGCCTCAATAGAAAAATAATATTTATTACTGACAATGCGTCAAACATTATTGAAGCTGTGAAGCTTACGGCGGAATGGAAAAAAATTCCATGCCTTTCACATTCACATACTTTGCAGATTGATGAATAATTTATTACTACGAATTTCTTGTATTTATTATAACTTGTTATAAAAGATGCGTTGAAAAATTGCCCGGTTGTGTGCGCTGTGTAGGACACTAAAAAAGTATCAAATCATAGTCAGATTTTTCCATCGATCAGCAACCGCGCGGAGAAGTGCTTGAAACGAGCACATGAAAAAGAATCACCGAATGTTACTCCGCTTCAGTTGATTAGCGATGTACAAATAGAAACACGTTGGGATTCACAGTTCGACATGTTGCATCGGCTGCTGCAAGTGAAGCATGCGGTGAGTGCAGTTTTATACGAGCCACGGATACAGGAGAATTTGTCAAGTTGCGAGTGGTTCCTAATCCAATCTTATTGCGAGACGTTAACAATCTTTAAGGAAGCAAACCTTATTATTTGTAAGGAATTCACGCCAACTTTGTCTAGATACATTCCGGTTGCACATGGTATACAAAAAACATTAAAACACATATTACATCAAACCTCCAGCACTACAATGGTTAATAGTCTCCCTATTCACTTATTAAATGAAATTTGCAATAGATTCGATTTTATACATACTAATAAACTGTTAATGCTCGCAATGATGTTGGACCCTCGTGTTAAATATAAATTACTTGACGAGAACAAAAGAGCCAAAGCACGAAAACTACAGAATTATATGCATAATTCTTACATCTCTTTTTTCAGATAAAACCGAAGCACCTTCAATCTATGAATTTTTAAATACAATTTCGAAAGAAGACACTGCAGAAACAGCGGATGTTTCAGCGATTGCTGAATGCCACACTTATTTGAAATTCAAATTTTGAATGATAAACTTGTACCTTCAGAAATGTGTATTTAAAGGTGGTGGAAAAAAAATGAAATTCTTTTTCCAAACTTGGGGATCGTTGCTCGTAATTTTTTAGGCGTTCCTGCTTCACAGATGTATAGTGTATACTTGTATAGCAAAGTTCTTTTTTCTCCGGCTGGAAGGAAATGTTGAAATGTAACCACTAAACGAACGGCATTGTTAAGCGAACGTATAGAACAAATTTGTTTTTTGTCTGCCAACTTAATAATTGCAATTAGCTTTAATGTAAATATTGTAAATAACTATAATGTAAATATTAGAAATAGCGCGATTTTGAAATAGTGATTTTCTATTAAGGAAAGAGGCTTCCTCAATTTCCTTCTTTCTAGTAATTCTCTACATACCTTATTACTTTACACTATATATCGAAGGGTTTGCATGAATACAGATAATTGCATATCAGGACAGCCTTCAAGTAACCCAACAAAGTTAACAAATAATTTAATTTATTTTCTTCAGTTAAAAAGCAACCAATTCTGATTAGTTATTTAAATTGAAATATGTAACTTATATTTTCCAATTACAAATTGTTCTTAAAAATCTTTTTTTCTTTCATGTGGAAGATAATAGCCCTTAAGGTGCTATGTTACAATTAATTTTGTAATATTTTCATAGAAAGAATTAACGAATAAGCTAAATTATTTAAACGTTAAAACTAAATTATTTAAAATAAAAACTAAATTATTTGAACGTTGACGAAGATCCCGAGGCCGGCACAGAGAACCGAGGATCGGTTTTGGATTCGGAATCGTTCGGGATCTCGGTTTGGAATTCGAGATCTCGGTTTTGCGTTCGGGATCTCGCTTTCAATTCGAGATCTTGAATTATACGAGATCTCGAATTTTTCGAGATCTCGTCTCGTCTCGAATATACGAGTCCGATCTCGTTTCGAATTTCGAGATCTCGGTTTTTTCGAGATCTCGCCCAGCCCTATTGTGTATATACACAGCTTCAACCTCCATACACTCAAACGCAAAATGTCCACTAAGTTGTATGAGTTTCTCTGTATATATACACAGCTTCAATCTTCATACGTTCAAACGAAAAAACTTCTCTGATTAGTATGAGTTCCTCTGTATATATACACAGCTTCAACCTTCATACATTCAAACCAAAAAACTTCTATGATTACTATGAGTTTCTCTGTATACATACACGGCTGGGATGCCACAATACACTCACCCAAATTTGCCACTGCGTGTCATTGAGATATGAGTTGTGTTTTGTTTTCACGAACATCCAAAAGACGAGAAATGTACTTTACCGACGCACGTTATGTATTGTTTTATATTATCTCGAAATATAAAGCCGATAATAATAATAATATTTGCAAAAAGGAGGCAAATCCCCCTAAAAAAACACCTCTGGTGTAAAAAGTCGAGACAAGTTCATGTATGAAAAGGGATCTCTCTACAAAAGTTGTGAAATCCAACAACATTAGACAAGCTCGTTTTTTCCATTATGTCAATACGAAGTAATTACAAAATGGAAATAATTTTTTCTGTATACGTGATTAGAACCGGTATTGAACTTGTCGGGCCCCGAACCCAAACGATAAGCAATAAATATCTTACAATTTAATTTATTTTTACCGCGTTCTGGATTAGTAAAGATCAGATTACATAATAATAATATGAATAATTATACATCATACTCAAACATCTGAATTGTTCGGGGCCCAACAAGTTCAATACCGGTTCTAATCACGTTGTTGAAAAGTCATTTAAATGAAAACTCATTTGACTAGAGTGGTCAAACGGAAGTGCGTAAGCAATATAGTTGAGATGCACAAGAAACACACATCCGTAAGAAAAAGGGACGCTGAGAGACGTTAAGAACGCGAGGCGTGTATTAGTTTACGATTTTTCGGTATTTTATACTTTCACCAGTTATTTATAACATAGTTTTATACTTTCATTGTTTCTACGAGTTTTATAAATTGTTTAACCTAAACGGGTCTGGTAGTTATTTATTTAAGACATCCTCTGCCAAACTCCCAACCCAACACACGTAAACAGAAAAAATTATTTCCATCTTGTAATTACTTCGTATTGACATAATGGAAAAAACGAGCTTGTCTAATGTTGTTGGATTTCACAACCTTTGTAGAGAGATCCCTTTTCATACATGAACTTGTCTCGACTTTTTGCACCAGAGGTGTTTTTTAGGGGTAGGATTTATCTGACACAAAGTCGATTAAAATTATCTTAAACTTTACGAAATTACCCAGTTCATCTGCATAGTTCATTTTTAAAATATTGATTTTTGACAAAATAGTAGTCATTTAATTAAAAATAATGATTTTTTATAATTTGTTTATTTTTAGCTGTAAAAATAAAAGTAAAGTTTCAGAAAAATTTTACTATGATAAAGATTGCTTTTTTTTATGTAGATTAAGGTCTTTGAATTATAAGTTAATCGGACCAGCCAATTTAAAAAATTTCTGATGTTCTTTTTTAAAAATGTTTAAAAAAGTTTTTTTAAACATGTCAAAAAACCCCAAAATCGTACCCAAAAAAAATAACTAAATAGATTCGCAATCTGAGAGGAAAGAAACACGATCAAAGAAAATTCCACAAACTAGAGAAAAAAGAAAAACAAAAAAATCGCTACTAAAAAAAATCTAACGAAACCGTACACAAAAAAAACTTAAAATAAGGGGGCACCGCAGAAAGGAAAGGCTATAGGGGCCAGGGAAGAAAACGCAACCTGAATCTACTAAAAAAAAAGGGAATGGGGGACAGAACGGAATGCAATACAGGAACAGAATGAGGTTTAGTTGGAGGGACAGTACCCGTCTTGCTGACGCCGTTGCCGCTGGAACGGGTCTCCTCGTTGCAGTCCGGGCCGGATAGGTGTCCCAAGGATTCGACTGGGATCCGTGTCACTCCGCCTCTCTCCTGGCACCAGGTTATGCACTCCAAACCAAAGGGAACGGTCCTCGCTACACTAGGTACGCGGTATGGCAGCCCAAAGATCTCTGAAGATCCTTGCAAAATTACGGGATGTCCTTACTCTAACTTTCCCCTTCCAGGGGATCCTGGACACTAATAGGCCACAAGGTGCTGTCCTCTCTATCGCTAGATACTCGGGTCGATAACCAGAACTCGGTTGTTGTCTTCCTTATCTAAGAAATCGGCGCACGTGGTCCTTTTTTATCGGCGTGCTCGTCTGGAAGGCCCTTCCTTATCTGGCGATAAGAGATCCGCGAGAGATGGTACCCGGACAGGAATAATTATTCGGATTCGCAAAAGGGATAAACTTCGCAATGGGGAAAATAGGGTCTCGCAATAGGGGAATATGAGGCTGTGCCCTTACCTACTGTTACAATATGCTAAAAATGGACGCTCACGGTTTCGCTAAGAGTAACGCAACTAATTGTAAGGCCCTGAAAAGAATCTCAAATAACAATAGGGAAGAACAAAACAAACAATACAAATATTTTTTTGATAAGGTACGCAAAAAAATATGATTCACAAAAAAAATGCAAGAATCCAAAAGGCGCTAAGTATTTAAGGTTCCCCCTCCTCTCAGGGAGATCCCTGGACTTAGCCAAGGCCACCAGAAAAAAATCACACATGATATCAAAAATAATAAAGAGAAAAGACAAAGAAAAAAATGTCCCCACCTGGAGAGGTGGCAAAATGCCACGTCACAATACGAAAGACGTATATTTGTGCCCTTAATAACTGACATCTTTAAAAGTTTAGAAATCATATAAAATTCTTAAGCAAAATGAATGATAAAATTTAAATTACAGTATGAATTTTCTATCTCATTGTCAAGATCATTTTACAACTGGTGTTTTTATAAATACTTGGTTATTGATATTTTTTTTAAATTAAATTTGCAAAGGGATTTGTAATTACTTTAATTGAAAGAAGTTCCATATTCTGAAATTGTGACTATCAAAATCGTAAAAGCATCAGATAAAGTTTAACACTTTTCCACCAATATTAAAAATCATACCTTCAACTGGCAATGTAATAAAGCCCATCTTGAAATATTCCTTTTGATAATTTAATATTTATTATAGTAATAGAGAAAATGCTACACTGATCTTTGTCTTTGGAATAATTATAAGAAAGTGATACTCGCAAAATTTGGAGAACATATAAACGATGAAATTTTCCTTTTAGTCCATTAACTGTGTATTGCTTGAAAGAAAGAAAACAGAGACACTAAAATTGTTATTGAAGCTTTTTACAAATGTTTTAATCTTCCTTCTTGATAGTTTGAAAGTAGTTGTGCTAGTTAATATGAATATATGTATATACACGCATATCTTTTCTCCTTCTAAGGAAAACGCCGACTTAAAAATATAGTTTACAGAGAACATAATGAATTCATAAAAATATAGTTTTACAAATATAACTATACCACGTTACGTTTCAGTTGTATGTGACATATATTTATTCAGATATAATAATTACGTTTTTTCCTTATGTTCGCATAATACGACAATGAGTTAAAAATTGTGTAAGACGTACTTTTGTATTTTACAAAATTAGCTAATTATACTTTTTTTTCCCTAAGAAACAAGGTACGATGAAGTGTCACCTCTTTGCTATAAGGTACGTAAGTACACGTATGTACATTTACATACGGTATTTGAAGATTAATCGAGAACATTAGGTCAAACAAGGAACACCTAATTGTAAATTAACCCTTTGGGATCGCGTCTACTCTCAGCTACTATAGCAAAGAATACTGACTACAATTATCTAAAGTTGAAAACAAATTGTATATAATATAACTTGTGTTTTAACACTATTTCTACCAAAGGTGTCAAAAGACACCTTTTAGAATTTTAATTTAGAATTATTTTCGATCTTTTTTTGGAATCCACAAACGAGAGTTGTTTAGTAGTGCAATTATGCGTCTGTAAAAAATTTGGTGTTAATCAAGAAAATTTATTTTAATTATAATTCTATATTATTGGTTTCGGATTCTTCATTGCGTATAATTAGCGCAGTAGAAATAGTGTTAAATAAATTTCAAACCTAAATTCGTAAATTTTCTTTCTCCCTCATAACCTTGCATGTGTGTATTACTATTCGTTCAAAAAAACTTTATTTCGACCAGCATGATACCTATTTTTTAACTACAATACGACCGCAAAGGGTTAATGATCTGCAAAAATTGGACAAGTGTTATAAATTGTGCGTTGATATCCGTAAGCAGTGAAGAATTATTTCTATGACGTACAATACATCTACGGATTGTACATACATGGCAATTTGAATTAGAGACAGGTATTTTCACACAGATTCAAACCTACGCCCGTGTATTGATGTTCACAATTGTTTAATCCTTCAGCCTTAAAGGGCCGGCATACGCCTTTAGGCATAAGGCTCTAACATCCAACCTTGGTTTGGTTTCAAGTTGGAGATCTTAGATGACTGTTTAATAGAAATAATGCGCTTTTAATATTTTTGAGACCCCGACCCTCTAAGGGTTAACACTATTTCTACGAAAGGTGTTAAAAGACACCTTTTGGAATTTTAATTTAGAATTATTTTCGAAATTCAATTTAATCTTCTTTAAAATCCACAAACGGGAGGTGCTTAGTAGAGCAATTATCAATCGTAAAAAATTTGGTATTAAGATAATCTATTTTAGTTATAATTCTATATTTTTGGTTTTGCATTTTTTATTACATATAATCGATGCAGTAGAAATAGTGTTAATCAATTCCGAGATCATTTCCTTAGAATTAGCTAGTTCTTGTTAGTTACATATAGAACAGATTAATTAGAAATGCAGATACCGTAGTCAAATTTGTACAATTTTTGCTGTCAATATTTTTCGTTTGAATTTCATCATAGTTGTAAAGTATATACGATGTCTTTAGAAATAAGTTTTTATAAGCTCAATGTAAATGGTAAATAATATAACAAACTGACAAAGGCTGAAAATATTTCAAATAGGTATTTACATTTACACAAAATTATTTTACAATACGTTACTATTCATTTTCTGAAGTCGAAATTGTCTTAGAAAAACCAATTTTATGGCGTTTCTTTTTGCAACATAACTTTGGATGCTTAAAGCTAATAACTTGCACTGTTTGGAACCACCTTAGCTTATTTCACACTTGTAGTTTATGAATATATATTTAAAAAACATAATACCTTTGTCTCATAATAATAGTAGCAGTTTATTTTCCATTTAAATATTCACTTGCTACTATTTTTATGGTGCAGAAGTAGTACTATACTTTTAATTTATTAGAAGGTCTTAATTTTCCCTTTCAAGGGGCCCTTCCATTGAAACTTTCGGAAAATAGATGATATTTTTTAGAGCAAAGCGTTTTATAGTAACAAATAATGAAAAAAAATGCGTTTAGTATCTATTAACACTGTGTTTAAGAGTACGTAGAAATTTTGTACTTAATATTTCTCCAACAGTGCGTTCTATAGATAATGTTCAATCCGCCGCTGCAAATGAAAGAATTGTATATGTTGGACACGAGGTGTCGTTGCAGAATTATCTGAAGTCAAAAAACCAACAAAATTCTCAACCCTTAGACTAATGGTCTACAATGAATATCTACAATTATAGCAATTTTTGGCACACGTTTAAATCAAAAGATGCCTAAAAATGCTAAGTTCTAGACACAAAGGTATGACCAAACCAAAAATGCTTGTTCCGAAATTGATTATTGTAGACAATACGATAGCCATCGATATAAGTTTTAATGTTATTATGGGTTTTTTTGATTCCAGGTAATTTTGCGACGAGGTTTCGTGTCCAACGCTTAAGGCTTCTTTCATTTGTACCTGTGCCACATATAAAGTACATTGTTAGAGAAATATTAAAATAAAAAATGTTTCAGTTTTCTCAAATGCCAATAAAAACCAAACATTTTTTTTAAAACATGTTGTACACTTCTCTTGGAGAAAATATCATCATTTTTTCAAATTTTTGATGGGAGGGTCCTTTTAAGCGCTTGTGGCACAGATTAACGAACAGTAGATTCTTCTTTATGCGTAAAAAAATACATAAAAAATGTATACTTGTGACCTCATTCTTCTGAATTGCTTAACTTTGTATTATGTATTGAACAAAATTTTAGTTAATAAACTAAAATTTTGTTCAACCCATTTTGTTCATTTTTAGTTAATAAACTAACATTTTGTTCAATGCAGGATTGAAACCAGAAGTCTACATGTCTTTTAACAACCGTACTATTTTAAAACCGCATTTAAAAACATCCGCATAAAAAAAGAATCTACTGTATTTACACGCTGCTAAGAAAGCAAAGTTTAATACCAAATTGTTGCATATCTCATAAACTATCACCCATTTAAATTTTCTCACAGTAATGTATTTTCTGTCGAATTCAATTAATGTTAACGACTTCAAGTACCCCAAAAATGTTTCCTATTTGACAAACTTTAATTAATAGTTTGAGTGCCAGGGTTCTTCAGAAAAATTTTCTCGATAAATGCCAGGGACAAAAATCCCATACCCTGGGATTTTTCGATAACAAACTTAGCGTTCGCACTGTTTGGTACTAAAGCGGATAACATTGCATTGCGATAAAAAAACAGTCTCAGAACAATTTCTATTATATTTGAAATTAAATTTTCCAGCTCCGAGACTAGATACGATTTAAGTTCCTTTTTAAAGAGTTTTGTTTAAATTTTTCTCTCTTATGCCTATAGATGCAGTTTCTAGGATTATTTCATAACTGACCAAACGTGATAATAGAAGTTAATCGATAGGCTTGTTCGATGACCTAATATTTTTGAAACAATATATTCTTTGCAGCTTTGAGCTTGTTTAAGAACAAAACCCATCAATTTATGTTACATAAAACTCCTGTACTTTGAGAGACAACATTCATCGTACCTTGAATTCTTGTTGATTTAAATTAAAACAGGGCTTATTTTTTATAATCAGACAAACCTTGTGAACAAGACAGATGTCCTTCTTACCTTTAAAATGGATTCATACACCGTAACTTTACATAGATTGCGAAGAAATAACTTAAGTCTTGCTTGAACTATCGAAACTAACTTATTATAAAACTAATTTCCTTATAATTTGTGTTTACCATAAAAATTTGTTATTCATAAACTTTCTTCAAAATTTTGTATCAGATACGCATAATAAAAAAGCAAATATTTACACGCAGCCTCAAATTAATTGTTGCAAATCAAATAATTCTTTTGCAATGACTCGGTAGTCAAATATCTCGAAGCTCTATTATCACTCTCATCCACTTCAAAAGTTTATTTAACAGAAATTACAAATAATGAGAAAATCTTTCTCAAAGAAAGTTGTATTCCGATTTTAATACCACAAAGGATGCCTCTCTCAGACACTGAATAAGACATCGATGACATATCAACAAAATACCTCGTGGTAAAATTTCATATATGTGACAATTTCTTTCTCATTTTATACTTAAAAATTACTTATTATAGTTGTACAATTTGCCCGATATTCTATAGAACCTAAAAAACTAACTAGTGTTGTAATATTCATAAATTATTATTGTTATATGTATTTGTAATGTCTGCCTTTTTGAATTCCTCACTTTGTTAGTTTTTGTTATCCGTGATAACTTTCAACTGTTGTTTTGTCTCTTTTAAAGAAAAAAAAACAGACGTTTCCTTCGTTACTTTTACAGTGGAAAGTAGGCTTTAGTCATCCACTTTTGTCAGTGAATACAAACTGTTTTAAAAAGCAACGTGTTTAAATTACCTAACTTACAACAGCCCTTTTTTTTGACATTTCTTAATTCATCATCCGCACTGTGTAAGAAACAACGAATATATTTGACTTTTATTAAGTAGGTACGTTGCAATACTTTTGAGTGAGTTTATCATCATTACGAAATTGACTCTAGAAGACTAATTTCCGCACCAGCTTCCTCGTCATCTTCTTCCTGAAAATTCATAAAAATGTCTATGAAAATAAAATAAAAATAATCAGCTGAAAAGCAAGTACTTATACTGTTAAACAAGTACTCTTACTCTAAAAACAAGTTTCATCGGACGACAAATAAAAATTGTTTAAAATACTGGTTAAATATCTTGTAAAATGGCTTTAAAGACATACAAGAATTTCTTTCCTGTCCTTATATCTCTAAAAGTGGGATGCAAAAAATATTTCAAAAACTATTATTGAAAAATGTTTGCTAACATATTTCACAAAATGTGGCTAAAATATTTGATAAATATAAAATGAAAATCTAGAAACTTCATTTTTGTAAACATTTAGGGATTTGGTAACTGAAAAGGTGGTCATGTACATTGAAAACAAAATATTACTTTAGTAAAGTATTACTTTTTTGCATTTGACTATTTTATCGCGTGAAATGCATAAACTCCCTAGAACTGAAAAAAGCTGTAATAATTGTTCAAAACAGGCTGATGCAGCTGCAACTGCAGCTTTAAAAATATTAAACTATGCTGAGTGAAAGTTTTTAAACACGTTCTACAAGCGAGAGAAAAAACACGAGGTGTGAATCTACTTGAAATTTTTACAGTGTATTCAAAATATCAAATATGTTTGTTTCTCTCAACTCAAACAAGCGAGAAAACTCGTGTTTCCTTGCTGCCATTTACATGATGTTATTAGAATTTTGTTTTTTGGAGGTTCAGCACGAAACTAAGAACATTAGAAACAGTGTCCTCTCAGAGAATTTAAATATGATTTTTTTATAATTGCTATTGCAACGGGGTTAGGGAAACTTTTTGGAAACTGTAAACATTCTTCTTTATGTGGTATAATTATTTAAACACAAGAAAACTTTTACTCTAAGTAATATCAATAAACATTGCGCAAAAAGAAAAAATATGTTTGCTTTCATTTCTTTGAAATTAATTACAAACAAAGTTTAGTTTTCGAGCGATTTGACTCCTTAGTCCTTTTAAACGTGATGATATTCGACTGTTTTAAATTCGTATTAACCCTTTGACTGCTAATGGCGTATATATACGTCTTGACAAGTTCATCAATATATACGAAAGGCGTAAATATGCGCCCTTAATGACTGTCATCTGAATATTGCCGCATATATTGATAGTTTCGTGCAAGAGTAAGCCTCAGTCAAAGGGTTAATAAAAAAAATATAAATATATGAGTCGATTATTTTTAAAGTGACCTAAGCCCAATTTTTTATGAATTTCACAAAATGTTTTTTATGACAGCTAATGTCAAGTGGCACATTTTACTACAGTTAAAAACAAAAAATTCACAAATGGACTTAGGCAACTATCAAAATAAACGGCTGATATTTAATAAATCCCCTGCATTGAATGAAACATGTATACAAAATTTTGTTTTCAATTTTGAAAAGTAAAGACACTAATGAGTAAAAAATGAACAAATTCTTCAGGACAATAGAATTCAGGAATTGCAGTTACTTCAAACGCAATTACTTGTTCAATATGTATCTGTTCTAATATTTTACGAACGAAAACTTAAGCATTTACTACGTTTTCTGTTGTGCGTTAGCAATTATAAAGGTCTCATTTTTTAAACGTTAACTGTGCTAGAAACGGTCTGTAAATGTTATCAATATTGATTAGTTTCCATACATTTTAGGACTTTAAAAAGTAAATACAATTTTGGTACCCAGGATCAGAAGTAAATCATAAAAATATTTTCATTTTCGTAAAAGCATTTAACGCACCACCACGAGCGTCATCGTTTTTACACTATATTTTTTTCTTTTGCGAATATTTAGAAATTTAGCCATTTTAAAGAATATTTTTATTGCAAGCTAGGGATCGAGGCATCTCTTACTTTACTCACAGAAATTTAAAACTACTCTTACATTTTATGAGGCAAAGCATTTCCATCAAACAATAGCTAGAATTTAAAGTAATTGTTTTAAGCAATAGTAAATGCTCATTTTTTATTTATAATGTAACAAACAATGGCTATCAATTTTCTAAGAATAAGCTATCGGTGACCCTTTTTTTCATTAGACTGAACATTACGCTTACATTAAAACTTTCGTAACCCCTTCGATGTCACGGTAATTTCGTTAAATGTTATCCAAATGCCAGAATTACAAACTACATAAGACCAACCATATTATTTCCGACGTATTTTGATGCGCTAAACACGATCCCGCTGGCAAAATCTTCCCTAAGCCCTTCATCTCGGGTGTATGTACAAGTGTCTCGAGTGTATATGGGGCATTCCACATTTTAAACATAATTGTTTTTAATATAATATAATTGTTTCAAAATTAAATTATAAATTTATAATATAATTTTGAAACATTTTTAAAAAGAACACGAAAATAAATAAAAACGTTTGTTATAATTGCTCATAAATAGAATTAACTTTTACTTACTGCTTTTAAATCCCTACTCAGAACAAAAAATATCGAAATCAATTTATACGAAGTAAAAAAAAGTATACAGTGTCAAAAATTGGTACTGATAATAATTTATAGTGAAAAAAAACCTTTTTTAATTTTTAAAAATAGAAAAAAAAATTGTAATTATGGAAGGCCCACTACCGGACAGGGCTTAAAAGAGTCAGGATGGATAGAAGTTTAAAATAGAAAATCTTGAAGAAAATCGAAAGATACACACTGTTTTAAAAACACTTTAAATATTTTGTTTGTATTTTTTTCTGTAAAGGCCATCTAAAAACGAAAATTTTGGGGAAAAAAATTGAATTTCGAACATTATTAAGAAAGTTATGATCAAAAAAACAAAAAAAAGCGGTTTCGTTGAAAATTCGATATTTTTTGAACCAGTGATCATAAAAATCTCAAAATTTACCAGGAAGCCTCTTTTGAGGGGTACTAAAGAATACCAAAAAATTAAGAAAATCAAAAACAAAAATTTTTTAGACCGTCCGATTTGGCGTATATTGTAATGCCCCATATACAAAGACTTTGAGAAGAAAAGAAAGTCGTCATTTTGAATGATTATTTTGACTCTACTTAGTTCTAGGCATAAAATTAAGACAAATAAACTTCACATTCGTGTACAGCACATCTAAAAACGTAAGAAAACGTATATTGCTAGCGTTTTAAAAACACTAAGGTGTTACTAGAGTAGTATCAAATTGGACAACGATTTGAATTTTTCTGGCAGTTTGGCACAAGTCCAAAAATCAAATATCTTTGTTTCTGGTAGTCATGGGGTTAAGGTACGTAAAAATTTACTGTTATACTTTACCTCGTCGAAGCCAAAACAAGTTTCCATTTCTTTTTGTAATTTTGGATCAGCTTGGGAACCTTGATTGGATCCTTTACTGGAAAGTGGAACGGCTTCGATTTTCACATCTGGCAACGCCGTCTCTTCCTCGGCGTCTTCGACGCTTCCCGTGACAATTGTACCATCTTGACTTAGAGGATCTTGCATCACTAGATCGCCATCCTCGTTTGCAACAACAGCCATCTACGAACAAAACATATTTTCATTTTCAATGCCTCGCAAATAATGTTGTATAATTTTTTAAAATTTCGAAAAAATTATATTCATCGAATTGTAAACTGATGTACCAATTAACACTATTTCTAGCGCGCTAATTATTCGCAATTATATATAATTATAATTAAGATAGATTTTCTTAACTAATACCAAATTTTTTTACAGACGTATAATTGCTCTACTAAGCACCCCCTTTTGTGAATTTTAAAAAAAGATTAAATTAAACCTCGAAAATAATTCTAAATTAAAATTGGCTAAATGGCAAACTAGAAAATAAAAAGGTATGTCTTGATCATTATTTTATAAATATAAAATGATCATACACGTACATATTGCTAATTATGTATTATTGCAATCCTTTGCTCATTTCCAATTAACTTAAGTTGGCACATGTAATTAATTAATCCCTTATTTGTACAATGTCACAATATAAAACATCCATTTTCTGAGGCTTCAATATTTTATACAGTTTATTCAGCTGTTAATGAATTAACATTACGATTTTCTCTTACGCCGTTTGAAATTTATGTGAGAGGGTCTAAAATCTCCTGGGAGACAATCGGAATTGAAAGTCTCTGCATACGCCTTATTTTAATCAAAGGTCAATTTGGCGGTTTTTTCGCTCTAAGACTCTGTATGTTCTTGTATTTTATTTAAAAATCACAAAATGTTGGAACATGTGACGAAAAAAAAACATAGTCAAAGTAGAGTATACATGCATTTAAAGGAGTCTCCAATAGGAAGAATATAAAGTTAAAATAAGATAAAACAACAACCAATTAACCCTATTTCTACCACGCTAATTATACATAATCAAAAATCACAAACCAAAAATATAGTTCTAATTAAAATAGATTTTTTTAGTTAGTACCAAATTTTTTAAAGACGCATAATTGCTCTACTGAGCACCCCCTTTTGTGAATTTCAAAGAAGATTAAATTAAACCTCGAAAATAATTCCAAATTACAAGTCTAAAAAGTGCTTTTTGACACCTTCGGTCGAAATAGTGTTGACTCACCTGATCAGTTCCTTGATTATCGGCAAGTTGAATAACTTCCAATACAACATACTGCTGGCCATCGCTGCCCTCCACAGCCATCATGTCTTCTTCGTCTTCTTCGTCTTCCTCGTCCTCGAAACCTTTAATTTTAGAAGATAAATCACCTGTTGTTTTGACACGCAGATATTAGTCAATGATCTAAGATCATATCGTAAAAGTCCTTGTCACAACGAATTAACTCAACCCTCAGAGCACATACAGGATCTATTAGAACTTATGTTAACTCTTAGCTTTCATTCTGAGGTCAAATTCACTCCAGACAATTTTGACATCAATTTGCTCTGATTAAAAAATCGAAAATCGAAGTTCGAGTGCCATTTAGTGTTAATTTAATGTACCCTGTTCCATGCCACGCATGGTATTTTACACGTCAAGTATAAGTGTCTTTCTGGCATTAACACAAAGTAAACGTTAAGATTGTCGGGGTCAGATTGACCCCAGTGTGAACGTTGCGTTTTTCCGAATTATATTTTTCGATTTTCTTTGTGTGTAAAATCAGTGATTTTCTTTATCAGAGTGAGAGTATATCATAACGTGACATCAGATTTTGTTTATCAAGTATTTCTGTGACTTTTTGTTGTTTTTCCCTTTGACAGACCTCCACAATATGATCTATCGAATATCCGCGAGTGTTTTGAAGATAATGACTCAAATTTTAATTTTAATTTATACTTTTTACCTAATAAATAGGTGTATATCCTAAAATAGGTTTTTTCATTTTTTCACAAAACTTTGCACTTCGATTGCCAACGCAAATACCTTTACTTGAATGTACACTATAGCAATAATTTTCCGATCAAAGTGTCACATCTTAAGAGTACCTGGTTAAATTTTTAGCTAAATATTTGAAATTTGTATAAATTATGATTTTTCGATTGAAAAGAAGCATTTGTCGGGTTTTTTTGCTTTTGAGAATTTGTTCATTCGATTGAAGATTATATTTCACTCTATAAACCATTTTCTTTCATAAAATAATGGTTCATAGTTATTCTGTAAAAATTTCAAGCCAAAGTTTCCAACATCTTTATTACAGCAAGCATTTTTGTTGTTAATGTCAGATTGACTCCAATATGAACGTTATGTGATTCTATGAACGATAAGCGTTAAAAAAATTACGAAAATCGCAAAGAAATTACAAAAAAAATTGTAAAGAAATATTATATAAATATTATTAAAAAATTACAACTGAATTATGAAATTTCCTTTTGTTTTTAAGTGTTTACAGGAATTTTTGTTGATGTTTTAATAATTCTAACAAGGTGTTTGAACTACAGGAATTGATTCTACAATATTCGAAGAATATCTGAGAATTTTTTCACGTTTACCGGATAAGTAATTTCAAAACGGTAGCCCGAAAGACAATGCACAAGGTATCAAAAATCCACAGTGAGCTCTGTGATCGAAAAAATAAATCTATGCTCCGAAGGTTAAAATAACGTTGTCATTGTTAAAATCTGTTTCTGGAAACGTTCCTTATATATACAAATAACAAGAACGTTCATTGAAAACACTCAAGTATAAAAAATATTTTACACAATCTCTCTTTTAAAATTGAGTGTTTTTTCCCCCAAAAATTTCATGTAAAGCATTTCTAATGTCTTTATTTTGATAATGAATATATAAAAAATTGCAAACCTGTCATAACTTCAACCCGTTGACCATCGATAATTTGAATTTTTTTTTGTCTTCCAATTTTAAGAGCTTGTTGTTTCTCTTGAAGCGAAGACTCTGGGTCGTGAACAGCCATATGTCTGATGAGATTACCTTTATGCCTATTTAAGAAAAAGTTGAATTTTAAAAAATGTTGAAATAAAAAAAAACTTCCTTAACTTCAATATAAATGAAAATTGAATTTTATCAATGATACTCACCTAAACAGTTTTTCACATTCCGGACACTGGTGTGTCTTTTCCTGTGGTGGTGGAGGAACATAAGACGGATTGTGGTAGAGGTTGCAATGTCGTTTGAGCAATTGCTTTTGCCTAAATGATTGAAAGCAATGATCGCATTGATATGGCTTTTGATCCGTATGAATAAGCATATGACTTTCAAGATGACGGGCAGATATTGAGGCATACGGGCAGAGATCACATTTGTAACATTTTTCACCCTCGTGCGTTTTACTATGTAACTTGTAACTGTATCTATCGGGGAATGTCTTCCCACATCGTTTACACTTTAGTGGTTTATCGGACGTGTGTAACTTTTGTACATGAATTCTAAGATCCGTTTTTCTTCCGCATGTTGTAGGACACAACTCGCATTGGAATACGGGTTTATCACCGACTGAAAAAAATGGCAAATAGTTAATACATAATAATTATGGTTTTGAGTTGTTTCTTTTAGTCGCGTATATTAAATATGAGATTTTTTGGTGTTACTTTTGACAATTTCACTTTCTAGTAAGTAGTTAGATTGACGTAAACAAGGAGGGACTAGTCCGATAGAATGTAGCCTGGGACGAGATTTAGATTAGAAACTTCATCTAAATCAACGAAAATTAAATTATTTTTAATAGCAAATCTTGTAATACCAATACAAAGCAATTATTTTTGTATTTTTATCGAATTTTTTAATCAAAAAATTGATACATGGAAAAATAATGCGCGATCAGGATTTAGAAAGTCGAATTGTTAAAAATAAATAACACTTAAAAATCTCAAATTTTATATAATAATTAATAAATTTATAAAAAATAAATTTAACACGGCGCGATTGAACGTGCACGAATTCGATTGAATATTTACCATTATGGACAAGTTTGTGGGCTTTTAAACTGTTTGACTGCGTGAATCTTGCTTGGCAAATATCACATTCGTATGGCTTTTCCCCAGTATGAATGCGCAAATGACGTTTCAACTTGAAGGTGTCTGGACTCGCATATGTGCAATGAGGACACTGAAAAAAAAAATACATTGATGTAGGGATACTATAAGAAAGAATTGTAGTATAAAATTCGTCTTAGGTCCTTTCTGTTGACTGATTAAATATTAAATATATTCTTCATCTTTTATTAAAACCATAAAATAACAGATTTTCCAAGTTATATTGCTTCAACATTTCGTTCCTAAATTCCAGACCTTCTGCAAGGGAAATTTATATTCACAAATCATGTTAAATCAAAAATAAAGAATATTAAAGGAAAAAATAAATTTGCAAAAACATCAAAAACTTAAATATTACAGGTTTAATATATACTTTGTACATAAAGAGATTAGATATTTTTGGAAATGTACAACTTAGTTGAAGTAAATGTTAATAATTCATTAAAAAAAATAAAATTTGTAGAAAGAAACGGCAACCAAACTATCATTAGAAAAAAATAGCTATATATTGAAACAGAATTTAAGGATATCATTAAAAAAACAGAACATCTTGCATATTTCAAATAAATTTTTTTCAATAATTTGGACCCACGACTCTCATTGATATTATGAATTAAAACTATCATTAAATTTGAAATTATGGTTTTTTAACTAATTCTGCTATACTGAGAAAAATTCTTCTTAAAATTCTCTAAGAAAATAATAAACATGCATATATGATAAAAGAATAATAAAATTATGGAGAAAAACAATAAGAATTACAAAGAAATTTCTGAAATATAAGAATTTACTATTAAAAAAATAACATATAAAAAAATAAACACTAATGTTGATTATAAAATTCCAGTTAATCATTAATTTTCTACGAATATCTATTATTTTGTTAATTTGTTACATTATTTTACATCACGGGCGCATGTTTATTGTTTTTTTTAACATACATATTTCATTATTTTGTCGATTCCGTTTTTCTCAAAGTAGCCAAAGGAAAAGATGAGAAAAAGAGACTTGAATATCAATCTACCTGATACGGCCGTTCTCCAGTATGACATCTAATATGACGCTTGAGTTTGGATAACTCAACTGACGCATAATCACATTCGTGGCATTTGTGCGGCTTTTCGTGGGTATGTCTGTACCGAACATGTCTCACAAGTTCACCTGCAATGAAATACGAGTGTCAAAATAATACAAAATCTTGGACGATATTCTTTACATACATCACCAACCAGCACTTTTGTTTTCAACTCACCTAAGAGTCCTCTTATAATGTCCGAATTGAAATAAAATCAGAAACGGAAATCGTAAGAAGTTTTATTAGTGGGTTGAAAGAAATCGTCCAGGATGGGATACGTACGTAAATATCCATTAACCTTATGAACTAACTATCACATTTAATACGACACTATCACAGCGAAATCTGAAAGTGAAGTGTTAATCGTTGTTATGAAAATTACGAATATTGGAATTACCGAAATAATAGTACTAATAAATAAGTAGATAAAGTACTTGGATAAACTTAAAAATATAGTTAAGAATTACTCCACGAATATTTCTTTAATAAAAGCTTATTCATAATAGTCGAGTTACAATAAAAATCAAAAACTCTTTCCAGCCATAATACATTGTATAAGATATTTTACTAATTTCAGATACTTCTTCAGATGCACTTTGTAGAAACAGAACCCTTTTATTTTGTTGTGAAAGTGCAATAAAAAACGTGCTTTTTGTTACCATACTACATTAAGTATCTATTAAATGTGCCCATAATTATGAAAGTGGTCTAAGTCATATTTTTTTGTGTTGATAAATTTAAAGGATTTGTTTTAAATAAATTAAAAAGTGTTTTTACATTCTGCAACATTGAAAGTTGGAGTTTTATTGGTCGTGATTAATGAAGAAAAAAAATATATTGCAAGATAAAATGATGCGAGATAAGTGAATATCTCATCTTTTTCAAATCTTGTCTTAATCCATTTTAATAATTATGGGCACAAATAGAATTCTCTATGCAAAGTTATTATATGTAAGAAACTATTTACCTAAGCAATTCCTATCATAAATTGCAAAGAAAAATGGAAAACTCTAATTTCACTTACTCATCCAATATTACAGTAATAGTGTTATTTATAAACATTACATTCGTGAAAGAAAGTTTAGCAATTAGGATCGATACCTGGTTATTAAGTACCCACTTATATAGAATATAGCGAATATATAATCTACACGAGTGGGTACTTAATAAGTAGATATTAACCCATATTCCTCGAAAAATATTTTAAAAAATACAAGGAAATGCATCATATAAAAGTTATTTAAAAAATTACGTTTTTTTTTACAAAATTTGCATTTGTTGAAAAGAAAATAGTTTTTAATCAGCTGCTTTTGATGTTTTATTATTTTTAACGAGATATTAGACCTACGGACGTTGATTTTACAATGTTTGAAGAACATCTGAGAATTTTCTCAAGTTGATCAGATAAGTAAATATAAAATAATAGCCATAAAAAGTGTACGTTTTAGTAGTAAACTGTATACTACAACTTACTATAACTTTGCAAAGATATTTAACCCTTAACAATATAATGCAAGTAATTATATATCGTTTTTTTCTGTATTTTAGTCATTGTAAATTTTGTTAAACGAATTTTAAAATTTGGTTCAATAAAAGAAAGAAAAGGTAACACGTGACATACGTAATCTAGTATTGATATTTCAGCATACAAAATAAATCTTTCATATTATTACAATTTTTTTATCCAATTTACGTGTCTGCAAAATTAAAAATAAAAAACATCAGATCCATCGATAGATTAAAAATCCTATTAATATTGAATAATTGTTAACAATGGTTTTCAATTTTAGTAACAAATCTGTAAATAGGGTGATCAATTTTGGTAATTCTATAAAAGATTTATTCAATAGAATGGAATATCAATACTAGGTTATTTACATCACGTACTTTCTTTTCATGATTTCAGTGAACGAAATTTGGAAATTTGTTTAACAAATGTTACAATTATTAAACTAGAGAATACTTAGAAAAATTATTTGCATTATGTTTTTGTAAGTTAAATTATTCCAAAAAAATGTTAATTGATGATATTTCAGATGTACATTGTTGTAAAGGAACGAAAAATTCCCTACCTTATCTCTAAATATAAATAGGGACGATTCTTTGGTTTGTACATATTTTGTAACAAAGGTGCAAATTAATAATTTATTGTCATATTGATAGAATTTATGTTTAAAAATAAAATAAGGCGAAGATTCTATTTTCTACAGATATTTTGTCGCTGTATTATTTTCATCAGCTTTGTAGATATAATTCTGTTCTAATTATTAAAAAAATCTTATTACTCTCTAAGTATCCTATTAATGAGATTATTGTAACCGTTGTAAAATAAAGTTAAAATCTTGTTAAAGTGTATGCCTAAAAAACTTAGTTTGGGACGCGTCGAAAAAGATCATAATACTACTTTTAAATTTTCTTTAGAACACTCATGAATATTTCATTATGCTCTTGAGATTATTCTGAAACTCATACAGAATTCACAAATGTTCGTAAATATTCATGTGAAGTGTATTTCATAAATATTGACAGCAATTTAAATTGTTTTAAATAAAACAGGTTAATTAAACTATATTTACTCCAAAAACAACAACTTTTGAAATAATTTTCTTCAATACCTACTTCATCGAAAATTTTAATTTACAAATATTCTAATTTTGTAAAGTGCATTCATTGTAATCCCACAAATATGCAAAAGATCCAAATGCACAAAAACCCAAAGCATGATAAACGTAATGTTAATGACACAAGCAACATTATTAAATAAAAAGTAAAAATAATAGTCGCTGTAATGATAAATGGTAAACATGTGCGACAACCAAAACTGCTAAAAGTAAAAGCAACCAAACGGAAAAAAAGTTGTAACGTTTAAATATTTAATTATATAAAAGGTTTTCTTTGTTGACAAAAATATTGATTAAAAATATCTTTAATTAAATTTCTATCAAAAATTGTATTGTTTTCAATTTGTTCGAAAAATTTGTAAATGATCAAATTTTGCGGTATTTCTAGTGTATACCTCTTCTTTGTTTTTAAATTTTCTTTTCATGTAAATCATTGGAACAGGTTTACAGTAGTGTTGTTAGAAATAGTACAATCACAGTTTTTATTAAATTTTAATATTAAATTTAATATAAAATTAAAACAAGTATTGCATATTGATAATGTGGATATTTGTTCAAAAACACAGAACAATAAAATGACATTTCTCCTTCGTCAATAACTGTTTAATTCGATTCAAGACTTTTTCCGCGTAAATAATAAATTGACATCAAACTGTAGATTTATGTGCAATTTAATCTTTGGTGCTTCAAGTACAATATGGAAAGCTTAAATTATGGTTTTTATTCATTCTCGTCTGTTTATATATGAGTATGCATATTTGACATAAACTTAAAATATTTTAGTTGTATAATATGCTTACAATTGTTAAAGTACAGATAAAAAGTTCAAATTTGTATGTCTGTTATACTTTTTAAAAACGATTCGGATAAACTTTGTGCAAAAATGTTTCAAATTGAAATTGAATTTTTAAAACTACACTTAAAGTACGAAAATTGTAAATGTACAATATTAAGGCAATTGATAATAAGTTCGCGAAAACATTCTGAATCGAAGCTAAGTTAAGAAACTAAGCTATTATTGATTTCCCTTATATTTTTGACAGAATACTACCACCATTTGTTATACTACCTCTTGAAGCAGAAAACAAACGGAATACGAAAAGACTTCTTAAAGTTAGAATACTGTAAAACATAATTGCCTACCTAATATATAAAGACATATGAAAAATTGCAATATAAAGTGGTAACTCTATGGATTGAAAAAATTGAAAATGGGTAGACTTTGAATCAATCTGGAATCTTCTTTTGAATCCTTAACATTAACACAATGGATAAAGACGAAATTAATTCCACTATAAAAGATTAGGGAGTTTCACATATTTCTAATTCCAGGGATCATTATCGCATGTCATATAAAAGAAAGCTAAAAAACTAATTTTTTTGGTAATCTAGTAACGAATGCTTGTAACGAATTTCCAAACTTTCGTATAATAGAAGCAATTGCTAAAACAATTCTGCAATTTATTTCATTAAATAATGTCGAAATTATTATAATTGGTCTTTCACAAAGGTTCAGAAAGCTTTCAGATGCCCCACAGCCAATAAGAAAAGAAAAGTAGGATCACATATATTTTCAAATTCTTCAAAACCTCGCCTCCTTTTTTCTTTAAATTGCAAGAGTCCATTTTTAGTCACGTTAATGTGAAAAAAGCCAAGACAACAGAGTTAATAACAAAGCTGTTACAGCGTACAACTTACCAGAGGTAGTGAAAGCACTGTCACAAAATTTACAATGATGCGGCTTGGTCCCAGTGTGAGTATTCACATGATTTTGAAGAGAAGCCAAAGTTTTGAAACCTCTTTCGCAAACACTACACTTATGTGGTCGTTCTTCCGAATGAGATTTCATATGCCGAGATAGAAGGTACCTGTAATTAAAAAATAACAATTTATAAATTAAGTAATTGAAAATATAGCAACACAATTTTTTTTTAAAACCATCAAATCTTACCGTTTCGGGCTTGTGTAATTGCAATAATTACACATATGAGCTTGTGTGACCGTTTGTGATTTCTTTGGGATAAATTTGACAATTTTTGTTTTGTCGTCTTCAGCTTCGGATTCCATAGGTGCATCATTATCTTCATTATCTTGAAAATCATAAACAGTAAGGTCTTGATCCTGTTCTCCTTCTCCTTCTTCGCCATCTTCATGATCCCCATCGGCTTGTCGACCGCCCTTTTCATCTGCTTCGGGTTGTTGTACTATTAACACATAGCTAACTTCTCCAGGATTTGTATCGGATGGTACGATTGTCACTGTTTGATATGCATCTTCAGAATTGATCACCACTTGATTGCCGTCTGCATTTGTCACTTGATCCTATAAAGAAATAGCACAAATGAGGACACAGTGAAATTACACACTTATTATATTACACAGTAGAATAGAACCTAGCAATATCAATTCTGTTACAATTTAATTTTTAATCATTTCATTTCAAATTTATCTATTTAACATTTGCTTCTCTTCAAAGAACATTGCGTTTCTCGTTCATCGACTGATATGGCTTTCGAGCATTAGCTAGGGTCGAGCCAATAAATTGTTAATTAATTTTATTTTAAGCAACATATATTGTTGTAATTACACTACCGTATTAGGAAATTGAAATAATTAGAGTCGACATATTGAACAAAATGTCAGCAAACGCGAGATAAATATTCAAACATCATGTATTAGACTTTAAACTAAAAAATATTTTATCTTAATTCTATAATTCTAAAATGCTACCTTAATTACTGTACAAAGATCGTAAGAGGCTTTGTTATAAAAGCCAAGTTTACGGACAAAATGAAATTTAATTTTTATAAAATTATTGTTATTAATTAATAGCAATTACTATTACACTAATAGTAATTACTATTAAGTAATTGTAATTACTAATAGTAATTACAATTACTATTACACTAATTGTAATTACTATCAATGCGATTTTAAGAAAAAAACATGAATTATTTAACAAAGACTTACACAAGTCTTTTTGAATTCTTGAATCTTCCTCAAATAATGTGAATATATCTTTAACTTTAAGTAACATTAAGGGATTATATACGTCCAGCATTTGAGAAAATCCACAATTTTAGGGAATATTTCTTAAAAGCTAAAATTTGATAAACAAAGATATAAACATTACATATCGCTTATTCGTTCTTATGCTACAAAAAAAATAATTTTTCAATGATTCTTATTTCATATTGTTGATTTGTTGTAAGATTTTTTACACCCCTATATACAAAACGACTCACAATCTGCATAATTTGGGCCTGTTGGACGATTCAATCCGCAAAATTCAAAAAAATTTTTGTAAAGTTAAGTTGCCGCTATAATCTGTCGGATCAGACTTTGTAATTTAAAAAAAAATAAGAAATTTATTAAACTTTAACGATATCCTAATTTTGTCACGACAAATGTCCCTCTTTATTGCCTATAATAATTTTATTTAACAAAAGTACAAAAAAGTAGACTCACAGACTATAAATCAACGAATTTCGTGCCTTTTAAACCAAGACCCATAAAAAAATATAAAAAGGTGTCCAAATTATCGTGCAGACCGTGACAAAAAAAACGGTTTCGAGAAAAATATGTAGCAAAACCCAGCGCGCTCTTATATTATTCACTCTACCTTTGTTATTTAAAGGCAAAATTTTATACTTGATATTTTAAAAGATTCTGTAAACCATAAAGGGTGAATAACAAAATTTCTTTTGATCCGAGCGTATAGATAGTTAATGAAGTTTATTATTAATCGTATACTTTTAATATATTTCATACGCTCATTCTGATTATAAACGACTATATTATTAGGCATTATTTCATAACGTTTCGGCTCATTTAATCGAAGTCTTCTTGAGACGGAATATTCTCAAATCGTCGATAATATATACAATGAATATCCGTAATCGCAATATTTTTGAACTGTTACGATTTTTTTACGATCTGAGTAAATAAGTGTTTTATTAAATTCTGAGACGATATTAACTTTATTTTGAATAATTTGAATTAGTGTATCAATTCAAATAATCATTTGATTATTTGAATTATTTGATTAATAATTATTTGCTACGTGAATGGTAACGAATTCGATTTCTGGGAGTATATAAACCCTTAACAAAAGAAAAGAATTAATAAAAGAATAACGAATGAATATATACCTCTTCTCCTTCCACCTGCTCCAATTCATCGATTTCATGATATTGTTCTTCCTGCGTACCTTCTTCTTCCTGCCGATCGCTTTCATCGACTTCTTGTATTTGCACTTGTGTCATAACAGGTGCTTCATCACTGCTCGCTTGGTAATAATACTGCCCTGACTGATCCACAAAATACGTGCCACCCTCTTCTCCACCCGATAAGCCTTCAACTTGTTGCACTGTTGAAATTAATAATAAATACTTACTGTTAACCTTTACTATTGCAAAGTCACCTTATTAAAAATAAATTATGTGTATGTATCCTCTGTTCTAAAGCTGGTCTACTTTGAAGCAGCAAGGGGCAAGTAACTTCCTTTTTTATATATTTGCTATTTTTTAGGTATCAAAGGTGGATAATAATTTACTGAAATTCAAACAGCCTTATGCATTTTAATATATCCAATCTAATTTAATTAGAAAAAGATAATGATTCTATAGAAAAGGATTTCTAATCTGAAGAAATTTCCTATTTTCGGCTTACAACTGTGCATTGAAGGAAGAAAAATTATAACGCACACACATACATCTATTTTTAAATACAAAATCGCCAGGGTCATAAACAGATTATGTAATAAATTTTGTTGTACGAATTTCTAAAATTTGCATAGAGATACAATGTATTGAAAAATATTTCCCCTTTAAAATCTAGAGAAACTTGTCCAAATGATAATCCCTGAATTATTATAATCCTAAAGTTACAACAAGAAGATTATGATAATAAACACAATACTGAAACTTCATCCAAAGAAACCTCATCTTCGAACAGGAGCATGTACGTATATTGCTACTGCAAAGTGTATTGATTTTTGGAACATTTATGGCCAACCAGAATTAGCCGTGAATGCCACTCCTATCTTTGTAAATGGCGATTAAGAGTAAAGCTTTAAAAACCCGCCACAAGTTCCTAAAAGCCTGGTGAAGAAGTGAAAGGAAGTTTATGTTACTTTGATAATTTTCAGCTAAAACGGATTTTTGGTTTTATTTTATTTTTATTTTAGAAGGAGACTTTCGAATGTAGGTAATATATGTACTAGTATGGTCCATAGATAGATGGGAAAAATTCAAGTTAGATTTACAAAGCAGGGCACCTTTTTAATTGGTGACACTTATAAACAAAATGTTTATGTGAAGCCATTTTCAGCCATTTAGTAAAATTTTAAGAAAGTGCTGATTTTTTTTATTTATATTGGATTGGCAAATAAGTTCGTTCGGTTTTTTGTGTTTTATTCCACTCTAAAAAGCCGAACGAACTTATTTGCCAACCCAATAAAATTTTATAGATTTTCTGTTCACCCATATAAATACATCACTGCTAAACTATACTAACTTGAAAAATACTCTTATTTACATTGTATAATAAGGATAAATTACAATAAATTACAAGACTTAGTGTTTGTCTTGCATTAATGTTTTATACGTTATTAGAATAATAATATTTTTAGTCTCTGGGAAGTTAATTCATAACACCTTCAATGACACCTTTTATTTATTGCCCTAGTCGGTATTGATTTGGGGTTTGGCCTGCACATGTAGCAGCAAAAATTGTTTTTCTTCCTCATCATTTGATATCAGATTGTTAAGCTCTTAAAATAGTTTTACACCTTTCTCGACGATAATGTGTTATTAATATAAATAATCGTTGAGCACTGACTTCTTTTCAAACTAAGTATTTGAAATTTTGCCAATTTACTATCACATGATGTAAAAAAATGACGGGGTGCTCTGGTTTCCTGCTTAAAGTTGATTTTTTGGACCATCCTAGTATGCACCAACTTACCGCATCAAAGTAACTTTTCGGTGTATCTGAACTGTTAAATAAGTGTTACATAATCTTATTATAATTCCGACCGAAACAGGTACAAATCTGACTATTGTTATGTAACACAGGGTATGTTATGTAACAAAGTATCCATGAATCCACGTGTATTTATGGGATTTTGTATCTGGCTTGCTACCGATATTGTAAGAATGTATAAATATAGGTACTTATTGCCATACCCCAGCCATGATAATTTGAACTTGTAAAAACTGACTTACTACCTAAAATTAAATTTTCCTTGCCCTTTAGAAATTCTGTGCTCTACTAAAATAATCGATATGGACTTATACAGAAGTTTCAAGTTACACTTAAAATATGTGTTTCAAGTCATATATTAAGCCCTCAGCTAAATTCTGCGAACCATACGTAGATGATCATCGGATATATTAAAATCGATTTTGTATTGTTTTTCGAAAGATGGTCTTTGCTAATAAGAGCGTAGGGTAACTGTCCCGATTAGTGTGCTGCTAAGCAAGATACTTTTTTTACGAACCAAATACCCAATTCTCTGTCACCAATTTCACCTGTTCCAAATCTAAAACGATTCTTTGAACTCGTCTTTTTGAAATGCAATTTTAAACGGCAAAAAGTATTAACCCTTTATTGAGTCTTGATGATAATTAAGGGGTAAAACCACTCTAGGATTTTCGAAAAATCGATGTCTTTTTTTTCGCTTAAATGATACTTTAGGGTCATAAAAACAATACGCCATTTGATTTATAGTGGAAAACAAATGTTAAAAGGTTAGAGGTAAACAAAAATTTCAAGGATTAAAGTGTTCATAAAATTTTAAACGCGTTTTTCTCGAAGCCATTTTTTCCAAACTGGGAGGACGAATTTCTCGGAGACTATTGCATGGATCGATTTCAAATTTTTACAGTAGCTTCACAACAATATTTTCTTTGGAAGTACGTAGCCGTTTTTTGATTGAATGTAAACTTTTTTTTATAAATAATTTAATGCTCATTTTTAGGGCAAAAAATCGATTCGTTTCTTTAAAAGTGTACCACTACCACAAAATTTGATTTAAAAAAAAACCCTACGTACTTCCAAAGCCAATTGTATATCGATTCTAAATTTTTCTAATTTTTTGTTCCATGACTCATATATGCCGAGAAATCTGTCCTCCCGTGGTGGTGTTTTCAAAAAAGCTGTTTTCGACGACGGGCCCTGTCGCCGCCATTTTATACGAAAATGACAATACAAAAATTGTTTTTCTTAATTCAATATGTGCTAAATAAAACCTCTGAAAATAAATGCTATTCAGTTTGTCATACTCCCAAAATAAATTGTCAAATTTAGGTCTTTTTTTTCTGCCTCTAGAGTGGTTTTACCCCTTAAAGACGAAATTATTGTCCCTATTTCTGTGCCCCTCCAATGTTCTTCGAATATATTACTGTTCTCTCAGTTTGTGGGCCTGTATATTATAGTTGCTGTAAATCACATTAACCCTTTCAGGGGCACATTAAAACTGGAAATTTTATCCAACTGGTCTTATGGTATTCTTATGTTTTCGGGGTCGCTGATGACGAATCTGAAGTTAAAATTGAAAAATTCAAGATGGCGGCGCCAATATGGCGGACCTCGAACAAAAAAAATAAAAATTTTTCAATAAAATTTTTGATATTGTATTCTACGTTAAATTTTAAACAAAAAAGGTAACTTCTGATTTTTTTCAAAAACGCATACTTTCTAAGAAAAAAAATATTGAAAATTTTAAAATTTTTAATAAGGGTAGCTTTCATTATTATATTGAGAATGTAATAGCATAATTTTAAAGTTGATTTTCGTTCTAGGGACCTCATGGACGAATTTATTGTGAAAAACGAGAAAATTTCGCCATTGTTTATTTCATAACAATTGCAAAATACATAATTGTTGCAAAAATAATATTTTAGTATGTAGATACATCATTTATGAATATAATAAAACTTATTTTGTGTTTATATCATGAATATAACCGGAGTTATAACGAAAAAACCAAAAAAATCTAGGTGGGAAGTATACTTCCCACCGCCCCTGAAAGGGTTAACATTTAATTTATACACTTACAAACCGTGACCATTCTTTAACGTTTTCGACCAAAAAGTTCGATAAATCTGTCAAAATCATGATTGTGAATTTTGGAAAAATATTAACAAGACTATAACAATTTAAAAATATAAAATTTTTTGTACAGACTTATATTAGTAGTTTAACTTTAATAAACAAAATATTCTGTTTATTATTTTTACTCGTTTCTCTCTATGACCTAATTTAAATATAGAGGCTCATTAATTGTGACAGGCACACAAATAGGGACTGTTACCCTAGGTCGACATGTTCAGTTCCAGAGCTAAAACAAGATTTATACTTTTATTCAGACCCTTTTATCTGAAATTGCAAATTTCAACTGATGCAATAGTATGTGTGTCTCTGTTGTGCGCATTCAGGTAGAAAAGTGTTTTCATTCGCGCTCTTACTAGAAATGAAAAATGAATATATTTTGACAACCTCAATCGCAAGAGCATTTGGCTGGATTCAAAGCAGCTCGATCCACATGTTCTGAGACATTTCAATTTAGTCACAAAGAAATTCTCTATGTACGGGGTAATGACAAGGGAGTATATTATTATAAACCACTGAAATCTGGCGAAACAGCCATTACTCATCGTTACAGCCAACAAATGAACCAAGTGGGTAAAGAAATAATGAAATAAACGTCAGTCAGTAAAACCAAAACGGTCGAAAGGCATTTTGCAACATAATCAGCTACATCACTCTTTGCCGCAACTGTCGTCAAAGTCGTATTGAAGATAAGATGGAAGTTTTTTCCACATCCTGTATATACTCTCTTGACATTGCAACATTAGAATACAGTAAAACCTGTTTTTGTGCGATAGATAGAGACCGCATAAAAGAAACCGCACAAAAAAAAATTCGGAAATTTCATAAATATTTACATATAGCAAATAATTTTGTACAATATATTACAGAATTTTTTTTATGCGGCGGGGAGGGACCGTAAAAAAAAAGTCGCAATTGAAAAACACGTCAATTATTTACGAAATACATAAGAAAGTGTTTCTTAACAAAATAAATGATCAGAAGTGCGCAAATGTTCATTGATACAAAACACTGTAGCGATGCCAACGCCGTTGGAATTCATATACCGCATAAAAAAAAGGCAAAAGAAAGAATCGCACAAAAATAAAATCGCATAAAAAAGGGCCGCACAAAAACAGGCTTTACTGTACATATTACCAGTTTCGTCGCATGCAAAACGATCTGAAATGGTAGCACCTCAACAATTTTGACAAACTGAGACACTTGCACAAAAAATAACTTTATTTTCAGAGACCTTCGTTTTCCCAGGATGAAATTCAAATATCGCCGATGGAGTGAATGAAATTATTGTAACTTTGAATAAATATAATACCTGCGATAAGAGTGCTGTTTTGAAACCGTGGAATAACTGGAAATATATTCACACCCCTTGAAATATTTGTTTCAATTGTTAGTATCAAATTTACTTAGAAAGCGTTTATCAACATGTTAGTGTTTCCCTAAAATTGTGATTGTTATAAACACGTAAATTCGAGAAATCTGTCCTGTTTGAAACGGTACTACAAATTAAATACTTTTTTTCCAATTAATTAAAACTTGATAAGCTTTTGTTCCGCGTTTTGTCCTTATCAAATTTCAAAACGATATTGTTATCTAAAGTATCGTATTGATTAAAAACATTTATTTCCTTCGTGGAATATGGGGGTAAGATAACCGGATATAATCCAGATACAGTGCAACACTTTTAGAAAATTATAATTTCATTAATTACCACAGGATGACTGTTATAATTTTGGGGGTACCTAATAACCCCTCCCTAGTCGAAGGAAAAGTTTCTCGTGCCAGAAATGTTCTGGATATTTTTTTTTATACACATCAATGTCATAGTAAAAATTATTAGGACAATAAACCCGAATTTGATGTCAAATTTTGAAAATTTCAAAATGATGAATTCATTATGGCTGAAGAAAATTCGAAAAACATTTGGATTTCTGTCAAAATTAGAATCTTTTGGTGTTCAAAGTGGGGGCACACCAATTTAACACTATGCCGTCCCGGTGACACAAAGTTTGTGTCCTGCGAAAACTATCGGGCAAATGCCGGTGGCACCCCGTTGATGTCTACTGATGTCTATTTCTGCTAAAGGTATCAAATGACACCTTTTGGAATTTTGATTTAGAATTATTGTCGAGGTTTAATTTAGTCTTTTTTTTTAAATCCACAAACAGGAGTTACTTATGTTAGTGGAGCAATTATGCGTCTACAAAAAATTTGGTATTAATTAAGAAAATCTATTTTAATTATAATTCTATATTTATGGTTTTGGATTTTTGGTTACGTATAATTAGCGCGGTAGAAATAGTGTCAATATTAAATTTTCAAAACCCAAAATAATGGATCCAATATGGAAAACCGAAATTCTTAAAACCCTTTAACTTGGATTATTCTCAGTGTTCTTAGGATGTTCATGTCACTACTTATTAAATCGAATTCCAAAATTCGAAAAGGCTCAGTCTTGTAACTCCTCCTATTAAATTTGCAATTTCAAATTTCTAAATTTTGAGTTTCAATTCGGTTTCAGATTCAGTTCCAGCGACATCAAAAACATGTAAATTTTTCAAAGTGCACATATACAACTTATGAAACAAAAATGGCCCAATTTCTTTGCGCATAATATAACGAGATCTGACAGTGAAGAGTTTAAATGTTGTTTCCTTAATTGTGCTTTAGTTTAAAAGTTCTAGCAATTAAACTTGGTAATGGCTTTTATTAACCCGTTAACGTCAGGATTGCAGGATCTTGCACTTACAACTTTAGCGATAAAATATTATGATATCTCACTTAATAAGTGCAATTACAATATTCGTGGAGAGTGCATATCTAGGTATTTTCGAGAGTACTTTTTCAAAATCTGGCGTTAAAAAATTCAAAACGGGTAATTTTTTATAAAAAATGTTAAGGTTCTTTCAAAAAAGTAAATTTTTGAGACGTCTTTCTTGACAAATTGACAATTTGAAAAGTAATTCAGGCTTTCAATTCTTAAAAATTGTTTCACTTCTAAAGGTGCCTCAAAATGTTGGTAGAGATTCATATTTTGGAATATTATTTATCCCTGCAACGTTTCGTTGTGAACAGTTAGGCGGAAGAGTACTCTAGGCTACCCACTTATTTCGACAAAGCGCATGTTGGGTCGATTAAATTGAATTTTCGTCAGTATCGAACCCATGTATGGGCAAACTCATAAAACCTTCAATTTTGTCTATTGGAAAAAAAATGGAGAAAACAATTATTTTGCAAGCATAATGCTATCCACTTACATCCATACTCATCCACCATTCGGAAGGTCAATACTACTTGTGTAAATAAAATAATTTTATTTCATTTCAACTTGTAATTAATGAAACATTCATTAAACGTAACAAATATTGTCTTAATCTAATAAAATATTTTGAATGTTGTCCGATAAAAATATAGTAACACTTTATTACAATTTACTAAAATTGTAATAATGTAATAGGATAGTAATTAAATATTTGTAATAAATTAAATACTAAAGGTATTTTTATTAAAAATAGAAGTTTTATATATATCGTTATTCGAGAAATATAAAAGTTAAAGATTTTATGGATTTGCCCAAATTCGTTAATATCCGATATTGAATGGTTGTAGCATGACACATAAATGAGTTTACAGCCCACATTGAACGATTTTTCGGAACTCATATACGAGTTCATTGTCCTAAAAGGATTAATGGAGTTTATAAAGCTGCTGTTTTACCTGAAATTGAACAATTTTCACACTAGTACATATTTTAATCTCATTCGAATTCGGGAATTTTAAAATTTCTAGTGATGTAGTAACATATTTTTTAATCACTACTCGATCATGCTATCACGTAAATATTCATGAATATGTGTGTGTGTGTGTAATTTTCTTCCTTTAGTTATCTATCGTGAATAGGCTAATTAATGAAACTTCCTCCAAAAAATCAATTTATACTTGGTTCCATATGTTATTTTTACATAGACTCTTGCTACTAACTACGTAAAGCTTATTTAAGAGTTTATCACTCGAAAATTCTATGAAAATTTAGCACGTAGGAAGTTTATTGAAAATTCTTTCGAGTTTCTTGAATTGCAAAAAATATGAGAAACTTTTTTGTACTTTACTTTATTCTATTTGAATTAAGGGTGAAATTGTCTAAATATTTTCCCATGCTTTCAATAATATCGTTCAAATGTTTATGTATAATTCCCATTTAAAAGCAAATTATGAAGTTTATAAGAAGTCGAAAATATTTGTTACAATATTTGACACCAATTTTGGCCTATATTTATAATGCTTCATTACAAAAAAAAAATGCTATATTATTTTAATATATGCAATTACATTTAATGTAACTAAAATAATTTTCACATCAATTGTTTTTTCAGTTATGTTATTCAAAGTTATTAAAGTTATGAAATACTCCGGAATTAAAAATCCCAAGGGAAAGAAACTAGAGTTTTATTATTCAATAACGATAAAAAGCTTGGGTACTAATTTTGTATAACTAATTGACTTTAATTATTCAATCAGTACTAACGTTGTACATGCTGCAATTGTTCTCCTTGACCTCCTTCAATCTCAGTATTAAAAGTTTCCAGATAAGTTTGTATTTCTGTCACCGACTCCTGACCTTCCTCTAATTTGATGGTCGCCACGTTAGCTGACATGATGAAATCATCAATTTGTATTCTACCAAATTTTTGATTTCGCCCGTTCGCTTATCTGAAAGATAAAACAACCAATTAATATCGAAACTCTTTTAAATTGCATAGTATTCGAAAAGGTAAGATAAATAGGAAAAACAGCCAGCACAATATGCAATATTTTGGAAATATTTGTCGACAAGGATTGAAATATTCAAAAAATCTTGCAAGAATGATTTTTTAAATGTTCATACGTCCCTAGAAGTGGGGTACAAGAAATATTGTTGAGAGATTTTGTAAATATTTACTAACACACATCATGAAATGTAAAAATATTTACATAATGTTTTATCGTAAATTATGATAACTTATTTTCACGAAATATTCCATGAATGATTCATAAATTTTCCATGAAATATTTTTTTTGAAGGATTTCGACAAATGAAAATATTAAATGGGGAATTTTTTAAATATTCGATAAATATACATATATCGAAAATCTAAAAACACCATTTTTCTTGGATTTCAGACGAAACAATGAAATTTAGAATCTCGCATTTATCTATGAGAAACTACAACCTTAACACAAAGAATATTAAAAATATTATATAAAATATTATATAAAAATATTATATAGAAAGAATATTAAGACTTCAATTGTTTCAAATTTGTTTGCAAAAAAAACAATATTCTTCCAAAAATTTTCTATTTTAAGATTAGAAAATTGCATTGCTTCTGATCCAAATCATTGTAATTCAATTAGTTGTAAGTGCATGAAGGAAACATACTAAAGAATATTTATATTTGAAATAAAAGTTTACATTTGTACTGGATACTACTACTATTGTACTGGATGATAAAAATTCAATTTTTGTAGAACGCATAATATATCGTTGTACAATATTTAAATATAATATAACTCCCAAGTAGAAAGTTTATTTTTTAATATTTCAAACGGTTGCTAAATTCAATTCCTAATTTTTTATTTTTACGAAAAAATATTAGCAGTTCATAAATATATAAACTTAAAGAATACACTAAAGAAACTATAAAAAAGAAACTTAAGATATGGGTTAAATATAATAATTAAAAATCTTTGGAAAAATAAAATTAATTTTATACTTTTCAAGCATAAATAAGAACAATATGTATATTATCGTTAATCTGACTAACACTATGACCTTAACTAATTAAATTTTGCTAGAAATGAATTACTATTAACTATCGTTAAATAAATTTTCAAACTAGTTTCAAGTTATTTTTGAGTAATCAGACCCATGCACAAGCAGCTAGACTATTTCAATGGTTATTGTACAATTTGTTTATTTTTGAGCTGCAATACAACTTAATGTTTATTAAAATTTTAAAAAATACTTTGATTAAAGCCTGAAGCGTGAAAGTAATTAAATTTGAGATTTCTGGCGGGATGTTGCAATAATGGGGTTTAACGTAACAAAAAGTTGTACTAAATAGTTAAATTTATACTTCATAAATATTAATATTAGACGAGTAAATATATTTTAAAATGACGCATTTGAATTTGTGTGATCGAACGACCAAATTAAATTGACAATTAAAAGACATCATATATAATTTTTAATTATAATAATCTAAATTAGAATATAGATATTGTAGAAATATTAATTATATTAGCTCCTTTCACGAGCTCAACCTAATTGTTATACTTTACTAGCATCGGTGTGCTAATGACATCATCATAATTTTGGCATTTTATCAGATATGACCAGAAATATTCTGCACGTAAAAATCATGTGGAAACTTGCAACCAAACGATAAATTTTTAGTCTATCATTCAATTCTAAAACTGGGTTATCAAAACTTGCTTATGAGATTTTAGATTTATAACGTTGTCGTATCTACATCTTTTTTTAAGCCACACGTTTTCAGAAAACGTGTAACATTGAGAAGAAAATAACTTGCTGAATGTATGTTATACAAACAAAGACTGTTCGCCTCATTTCAAAAATGATTGCCAACGAAACGTCTGATACAGGAATTTGCTGAAAAAACTTTTAACAAAAATTAGTAACTGTGTAATTTTTGTCACAATCACATACAAACTTTAAATCTATGTGAAGATATAAGAGTGACTATATTTGACAATTTTCTATAAGAAATTCAAATCACTGCGATCTCTATTTTTCTAAATATCGTTACATAGCTTCTTATAATTTTTCTGGGTCTTAAAAATATTTATTTCAATATTTAAATAAGTAATATTGAATAAATATAGAAATATTGAAATAAATAATTTCCAGACCGAAAGACTGAAGAAAAAATATATATTTATTTACAACCTATGGTCAAAGAAAATATATTTCTACAGTTTCTCATTATATAGCACTAATGTATTCAAAAAGTTTTCGCTATAAATTTTTGTCCTTATTCGACAGGATTGCTACAACATATTTACCACAATTTTTTATACTACAATTGAAAGTATTTTGGTAACAGAACATACATACCTGAAGAAATATGAATTACACGGAATAAATCTTAATACTATTATCTGTATTCAGGAAGTTATAATTTTTCATTATGTAACGGATTTTAGTAACAAATAGTGTCTTTTCGCAATACTCTATGGTATAATTAACGAGTCAGTTGTAAGGGAAAATAAGCGATGCTGAGCTATGTAATGATACAGTAACATAAATTTATATTTACCCACTGAATCTGAAATTGATTCCGTTAATTGCATATTAAGTTTTTAGTAATTTTCTTATTGGTTACAAATTCTGTTATTATTCATAATTTAATTCAAAAACGTTATAAACATTTAATTTGTTAATTACCTTTCTGTTTTCAAAATGGATTGTTGTGTTCATTCTTTTAGCTCAATTTTTTATTGAAATTCATTTTGATATCAATTTAGAACGCCTGATGAGCAATGGTACGATTTCTCTAATTTTGATTCAGAAATTCTTAACTGAGGATTCGTTATGCCTAAAGAAAATCATTTTCTACATGTAAAAATTAAAAGTGTCATTGAAAACCAAACCGACTCCTATATTTTATGACTTTCTACATAATACCAGTGACTAATCCACACAGCGTAGAATGTTTAAGGAATATTTTTGAAATATTTGTCGACAAGGGTTGAAATATTTCAAACATTTTTGTGTAATATCTGATAAATATTCAATGAAAATTTAAGAATTTTTGTAAACCTTTCTGAAATATTTCAGAGATTTCTGAAACATTATTGAAAGATTTTGTAAATATATAGTGACATATTTCCTGACATGCTGCTAAGATATTGGCACAATATTATATCGAAAGTTTTGTTTATCTTATTTTTAAGACATACTTCGAAAATATTTGAGAAATCTTTTACAAAATATTTTTTGCAAGATTTTGATGAAACAATTCGAAATTCTATCATGGAATATTTTTGAGACACTTTATGTTATGTCTCATTTCATGAAATAACTATAATTTTAACATTTATATAACTATAACTGCAAATGTTATATTTATTGAAATATTTATTTATTCATGAAATATAACAAATTTCATGAAATGTAGCTAAAATGTAGTAATATCCATTGAAATATATTTTGACATTTCATAAATATTTTTATAAAATATTTCAATGCAACATTTTGATACATGGAAAATAGTTTCGGTACGTTTCAATGAAAACTTTGCCAAGCACCAAAGTATTCATTATCTTCACCATGCAGTGACCAATTTGAAAGTTGGTTTGCGTGGTTTGTGTGGTACGTATGGTTTGTATGGTTTGTACAGTTTGAAAACTTTACCACTCGGTGGGATTCGAAATTCTCAAAATTGCGAAGAAATGAATCAATTTAGATCTTCCTGTGTTCCTATTGTTCTTTCTATCTTACTTTTCTAAACATTCCCTGTAATTCCCTTAGGCCTGATTGTAGGAATATAATATACACGCAAACAAGGGCCATAGGATCTCTTTTACGTGAATCAGAAAATAACTACACATAGAAGAGACACAAAGACATTTGTAAACCACATAATTATCAATCTCAATTATTTGTAACTTTCATCGACTAAGTTACCTAATTAAACCAGTTTTCGGGGTTGGCTGTCATATAATAATGATAGCAATGAACATTTTTGTTATATGAAAACGACAACAATTTCCAAATCTACTTACAATTAGATACTCCTGGGAGCTGAAAAGTTGGCAGTCGGCTTTAATTGATTAGAGTTCGATTGGCTATATAATTGCTCGTTTACAATTATTCACACATATAGACAAATCGTAAGCATTTTTCTTATTGGCCAAACTCACTTTGATTCGTGATTCCTACTGCCAATTTTTCAACTCCTGATAGTACATGGTATTTACATCCCAAACAATTTTACCTCTGAGAAATATTACACCTTTTGTTCGAGATTTAAGGAAAATGGATAAATAAAATATTTGATCTTTTACTTAAGACTTAAATACAGTTTAAAATAATTCAGGCCCTAGTATGTTTTTTATAAGTTATTTATTTAATTGGGAAATACTGTAATATAATTTTATGGTTTTTAAGTAATAAATAAATGGAAAAGCTGTTATTTAATTAGTATAGCAAGTTTCAAGATCGAATTTATACCAATTAAAACTTTTTCAACCTCGGAGATTGATAAAATTGAGACACACAAATTAAACTTTTAAATTAATCATTTTCAGTAACGTCTCAAAATACGTAATCGAAATTTAAAATTCTCAATTTTCTTTGATTGCAGGGAAAAAGGGCCTTAAATAAAAGACAGCAGCAAATATGTTCCCAACGTTTACCTATTAACGAAAAACAAATTGTTCTACAAAACAAAGATCTGTGAAAGTGAGAAACAACGTTTTGTAATATATTTTATTACACAAGTATTTGGGAATCAAAAGTTTTCTTAAACTCTTTATATTGATATTTATTTGATATAACCGGGTTTTCTTGTAATTTTATAATCTTGACATGCTACAGAATCAATGTACATGTGTAAATTGTTAACAACCTTGTAAATTCGTTTGTATAAATAAATTGTATATTTATTTATAAAAATATACACCGCAAAGGGTTGAATGACCTACATTTGGAATAATTTCCTTGTCACCTAAAAGAGAAATAAATGCATATATTTCAATTCGTTTTTAAGACACTTATTATTTATTAAACAAATTCGCAGATACCATATCATTTATAAATTATTGCTACGCCTCTAAAGATATCAAAAATTAATTTTAGCAAATAACAAGTGAAATTGTTAAAATAGCATCTTTCTATGTCGTTTACTTCATCTGCAGAGCGGTTAAGGGTAAGTTATGGAAAAAAACCCCCATTGTACGTGACTTCCAAAAATATGTAATCAATTAATGTGAACATATATCGATAAAAGTAATATTTTTCAGAAGATTAAGGTGACGTTCTGTGCTCACTAACACACTTCGAACAAATTTCAAATACAAATTTCGAATTCATTTCATTTGAAACGTCCAAGATATATCTGTAATATTTATTATTATAATTATATTATCTACTAATTACAAATATATTATAATTAAATTTTAAATATATCAATTATTGCAATATTTAATTTGTAATTTTCAGTCGATGTTTCGCAACTTTTTCGAAAATAGTTATGAAAACTATGGCATTTTAAATACATTCTGGTTGTATAGTATGAATTTAGCCAATCAATTTCGTTTCTTTCTCAAGGAAATCCTAGTTGCATTAACACATGCATGTCAAATGACCCATAAATGTGAACAAATCAAGCGTAATTGTTGAACGTATCGATATGAATGTGTTACGTCCAAAAACTGAGATAATGTTATACATGGAACTGTTATAAATATCAATTTTTTTTCATGGATAGGGTGGTAATATTTATTTTAGATAATAACCAAAAACTCTGCTGTTTCAATAGATTTCAAAATATAATTCCACCATTGATACTTTGACTGATTCTATTTTTTCATTAATAATTCAACCTATCGAGCCTGTATTCCACCAGTTTTTTACATCTTATGAACTACAGATGACCAATGTTGCAATAATTATTTGTTTTATAGTGCTTATACGATTTTAAAAACTATAATTTTCCTTTTATGTTTGTCTTTTATCATCCTTTGTTTAAAGTTTAACCGATATTTGTTATTTATAACTTGTAGACGTTTTGATCTTATAATGCAGGTCCTCCTCAATAACATTTTTAAAAAGAGTTGATTTTTTCATGAAAAATATAACTCAACAAATAGAAGTAATTCCGAATAATTTTGATAGCAGTAGTTATGTAGAAATAATTATTAATCCACATTTTCTTATGATGAAAACTGAAATTATAAAAATAGTCGTGATTATATGGATTAATATTTATTTCTACGTAACTACTGTTATCAATAATTATTCGAAATTATTTCTATTCGTTGATTTATACTTTTCATGAAAAAATCAACTATATAAAAAATTTATCGAGTTGGATCTGCATTATGAGATCGAAACGTATAATAATTATAAATAACAAATATCGATTCAACATCAAACATTATTTATTATTTATTTACATAACATATTATATATTTTGAGTGATAATAAAAAAAATGAACCGAAGTAGTTACATAATTGAAAACATAAAAATATGGAAAATATGATTTTCTAGAAATAAGAATTCCCTGTTCCACACCTATACACTAACACCTTATCCCTGATTTACTAAAAATTGCAAAATATTTAAATAGAAATATTAAACCCTACTAATTAAATAGTTTCTGTACCCTTCCATCAATTCTGCATTTTAATTGAAAGTAATTATAAAACGAAATGATTATAAAATAAAATTTTTTTTGCTATGTCAGGTTTTTTCTTGTTTATTTTTAAATCCGTGCAAAGTTAATTCAATCTTTCTATTTATTCATCCTATTAATTCTAAGAGATGTTGATAAAACAGAGGTAAATTGAAGAGCAGAGTAGGTACTTGCCAATGCGTGAAAATGACAAATGCATTAGTAAATATATCGAATAGCAAGAGACAATACGCGTAACACAACTTCTATTTGGTATAAAGTGAAATGAGAAAATAATTGTTTCACTGCTAATTGTAAACTTTACGGATAGATGATTGTTCGAATCCATTGAGATTGTTGTATAATTAGTTTCATGATTCCAGTTACAAAAATAATTGAAATGTTCTTATAATCCTTGAAATTGAAATGGTATCTTAAAAAATTGTTTGTTTTTGTTAAAGACATAAGTAATTAGGAAATGTAGAAATAAGCTGTCCTGCTCTCGTAACTAGCTCAAATTTTAGGAGAAAACATGCTAAAATTTTCTAGAATATAGAATTTTCTTATAATAGTTCTTAAAGTTAAAAGAAGACCATTTAAATTGTTTTAATGACAATATAGGTTAAATGTAATGTTAATGTTAATGGTAAAATGTTACATTACCATTGATGTGAGTATCACTATAAAAATAAAATAGTGCGATTATTTTAAATGATTTGTGCCCATAATTATGGAAGTGGTCTAAGTCAAGATTTGAAAAAGATGAGATTTTCAGTTATCTCGCATCATTTTATCTCGCAATACACTTTTTTTGTTCATTAATCAGGAACAATAAAACTTCCAACTTTCAATGTTACAGAATGTAAAAACATTTTTTATTTTATTTAAAACGAATCCTTTAAATTTATCAACACAAAAAAATATGACTTAGACCATTTTCATAATTATGGGCACATTTAATCGCTCGATTGTTAAAAATATATATTTTAAATTCAATTTTCACAATTTTAATTTTTTTCTTCAGTTTTGTACATTATGAAAATGATTTTCATCAAAATTTAATTTAATATAGTAATAGCTTTGAAATGCAATCTCATAAATTGTATTTAATGGGAATATGTATAATAATTTCAAATATATATCCTATAAAATAGAGTTTTTATATGAAATTGAACATTATTTAAATTGTACACTATGTTAATCTGTTTTACTTAATTACAAGAGCTTATATAATCGAACATTACTTGTATTTGAAATCTGGTTCATATCTAATTTACTTTAAAATCGTACAGGATCCAAAAAGAAAAGAAAAAGATCTCAAGACAAACGACGTATTCGGTTGATTAAATTCAAATTATTATTCAGATAACCATCTTATAGTTACAGAGATTTATATAAGAAGTCTTGAAGAGGTAATGTTTATACAAATATAAGACACCAATTAAATTGTACAAATTCAAGGTTACAAGGATTATTAATTACAATTTTACGAGTAATATAAAAATAGCATCCTAAATAAGTGTAAACGCCTTTTTATAAACACATGGCACAAAATAAAAGTGTAATGATAAAATTTCATTGCTGTTTCACGTATAAAGCATTACAAAAGTATCCCCTACTCCAATCATATCATGGCTACATACAGTTTACCAAGCATATATATATTTCAGCAATTCATCTACCTTTAAGAGTGGCTCTGATATGACTTTGTGTAGTACTACATGTCAGCTGATCTAGTGATATAACCAAGAATTGGAAAGTGTAAACATTATAGATTAATTAAATATAATAATCGATTATATTTTAATTAAAACCTTTTTTAATTGAACAATTATGAAGCGATGAATATTCTTTATGTGCAAACCTTATTCTTTCTTATTCCGTCGTTTCTTGATTTTCTTAATCTTTACCTTAGTATCATCGACAGTTTAAATGTTACTAATAAATATTATTATTAATTTATATAAATAATACTAATAAGTGTGATTGATTAAGGGTGAGTTTCGAATATTTATAGTAGAAGATTACATTTAATTTTTTTGTAAAATTCACATTATGACTACATAATTTTTGTATGAGCAATTTGAAAATTGTAAAGTTTTCAAAAACTGATAATTATCGAAGACAATTAACCTTCATTCACAATATTTTTCGAAATTTTGAAATGAAATTTTGCTGTTAAGTAAGAGCCGATATAAAGTAAAATAAAAAAATAATTAAATCATTGTTAATTATATTCTTTCCGAGTAGATGGTTGTTTGAATCCATTAAGAATATTAAACATATTTTAATGTTTCCAATTACAAAAATAATTCAAGCGTTTCTATATTCAAGTATCCTAGAAGTAATATTGATATTACATTTTAAAAAATTGTATTATTTGTTAAGTACCTATAAATAATTTTGAGAATTGTAAAAGTAAGCTGTTTTGTTTTGCACTCGAAACTAGTCGAAATTTTGTAAGAAACATACTACAATTTTATAAACTACAGAAAACTAGAAAACTAGCAATTTTAGTTTTAAAGATATAATGTTTTATATAAATATTATAAGATACTAATTAACATATACAAATTCAAGGTTACACAGATTTTTAATTAGAATTTTATCAGAAATAGAAAAAGGGTATCCTTAATAAACACAATTTGCAAAATGCTATACCGTTTCATATTTATAATCATCTAACCTGAAGTATAAATTAATTAACAACCTTTCAAAATTTTACAAAATTGTATTTTTCTGTAGGCAATTTTTACAACTTACTGCAATTTGAACACAGCGAGTTCAACAAAAATAGTAAATTGCAGCTTTCCATGAAAGTAACTATTAATAATTCTTTATAAATTTTCATAAATTCTTTAACTTTACAAAGTGTAAAAATGAAGTAAAGCAGTTAGTCGTCATTTCTGTATGAACTATGAGTTTGAAGATGCTATTTGTTGTAATTGTTTGTAAAGTTAGTAACGGTCTTGTATAAATTGCAACTTTCAAAACTGCATTACAAACTTTGTATTCCTTCAAACATCGTATTCCTCAACTACCAGATTTCACAATAAACTACTACTATAATCCAATTTTTGTCCTTTTTTTTTAAGAAAACTGTAATTTTCCAGTGTAATCTATCGTACTTTATTTTTAATATTGGCCTAGATTGATGTTACAAGTTGCAAATAGAACTACGCTAAAGTAGGACCTATAAAATGAATGTACGACTCGTGTGTCGATAAAAAGAATAACTACAATAATGTTCTACTAAAATCAAAATTCTGTTCCGATTCTCGCATTGTCTTGCAGTTAATTGTATTTTTAACATAATTGAAAAATTAAAAGTTATTTCTTCACGTAATTAGTTCTTATTTTGGTGCCTTTTCAAATACACATATTTGCAAGAACTTTACCACCAAGGATGAAAGTATAGCGATAATGTTGCATTGCTGTTTCCTACATGTACAAAGCATTACAAAGGTACCCCTACTCTAATCACAATCTCAGCTATATATAGTTATCATGTATATATATCTTTCAGCAATTCATCTACTTTTAAAAGTGAATGAGAAGTAGCAATGAAAGTAAACTGATTAAAGTTTACCAGATGTCATAATTCATGTGAGCAATTTACTTATATTCTTATATACAAAAATGTATATACTCAATGTGCATTACTCATATACACAGTATACATTCTCAAATGCGATATACTCATTTTATACACAACTATTTTGCCAATAAGTGTGTTCAGATGTTAAAATTTTCAGCTATTTTTCATTGAAGTGCATCTTTTATGTACTTATAATAGCCCATGGAACCATGTATTATCATATGAAATGTAGGTGAAAATCAATAAGACGGTAAAAAGATTGTTAGGTTCGAACTGATAGATGATGATAATGTAGCAAGGCTATCGATACATGTTCATAGGTGACAAGCAATGACGAATTAATAGGGAAGACAAGTTTTATAGGAAACTGATCGCTACGTTTGTCAAAGCAAGATAAGAATGGCAGGGATGTTCATTACGGTTGAAAGGTCATTTTGGAGGCAAAGTATAAGACTGGATGCGTAAAGAAGAACGCCATGATTCGTGACATGCGGAGAAGACGATGCCACCGGATCGAGCGGGGGACGCCATGAGTGGAATTAAAGCAAGCCGTAGAAGGCAAGCGCTTGGACGGAATTGTGTGGCGTTTTGGGTATCGGAGTGCAATTGAAATTGAAGAGATTTACAGGGCGCCCTGGTGCCCTGAAACCGCGCATTCTGTCGGGAAGCTTTTAAGACAACGTGGGTGCTTTCGATTTCAGGACACAGGGGGCATTAACGACAAAAATTTCAGAAAATTATCACCGTCGGCGCTGTCATCAATATGGAGGACGCTGCTAAAGAGATACCGTTCGTTCGTGTTGTGCGCTGCTAACAACCACTCACCTGAATTTCACGCTATATCCAAGGTTCAGTACAGATGGGTAGGTTCGACGCCACGTATGTACATGGATTATCACCGTTAAACACTAATTTTGTACACTTTCGCGAAGCCCATAACGTTGTTACCTCGAAATATTCCCTTGGATTCCTTAACTTGAAATTAATCGCGTGAGGGCGTTGTGTAAGACTTGAAAGCCAAGATGGCCGATCGAAGCAGCGAATGTTCAAATGTTGCGCGTTGGCTTACGCGCAGCTTCGTTCCCCCGTATTTCTCTTCAAATGTGTTTGTGACTGCTGCCTCGCTACGACTGCACATCGGCGTACGTACGCGTACGCGGCACATGGTCACACACCACACCGAGTCACCGAGCCGCATCGCAGTTTACTACGTTGCCTGCCTCCTCCTTCATCGGGACTGCCTGCTGCTAAATTCTTGTGTTTCCGGTTATCGTGACTATAGCATGGCACTCGCGCTCATACGTCCAATTTACGTCTAAATTTATCTCGCAGAGATAAGCTGCGAAAATCCTTCCTTTCCGCACCTGCATTATTCGATGCATACAAACACATGTATCGTGTCTTCAGGTTTTTGCCTCTACGAGCGATTCGTTCGATACGTTTACAGTAGCATAGGGAAAAGACGCACGAGCGACTTTGACCCAAGGACGCGTGTGCAGCAACGCGGACAGCTGCTCCGAGTTGCTCCACTGCTGCAATTCCCGCAATCCCGCCTAGCGTGGACAAAATGACGCTAAACGAGAAAAGAGCGGGAAACCTCTTGGGATATGGGCGAAGGACGCAAAGGGGGGAATGTACAGAGGAATCGTGACGTAGTGGGGAGACACACCCATTGAGTTCTAGCAACCCAATCGTGACCCTTTTGTTTTCAGCGTGTATCTACCTACCTACTGCGGGTCGTCCGTTTGCACAGATGGAGCCAGAAACACATTCCAAATTTTCGACAGAATTGAAAATAAGTAAAATGTGGGAAAAGAGAACAATTTTCCTACATTAAAACCATAAAGGATGGGGGTCCATAATGCGAGTTTTTGGCCCCAAACGAGCACAGAGTCGCAACATCTTCATTTTTATATACAGGGTGGCTGAAAAGTTCCCGCAATTTCTTTTTTAAACCGTTTTTTGGCATTGCAGAGGGTTTTTGTTGATTGTAATGATTTATTTGAATTCCTCGTAAAATTTTGATCTTAAATGTTGTCTTAATTATTTGAAGTGTTTTATTTCTTGAGTGTATTTGTTTGTTGACGTATGTGGTAGTTATACCCTGCTAAAAATATTCCATTCATTGTAATTAAAAATAATACAAATTTTATTAATTTCAATGTATTTTTAAAAATTGAATTTTTGTCAATAGTTTCGTAATAGAAAAGTCTTATTTTTAATTGATTTTAATATCAATTAATATTAATAAAGAAATTGAGCATTAAACCCTATAAATTTTAATCAATCTCAATATCAGTTTTGTTGAATAACACAATCAGTGTAGAATTTCAATCATTTGTAATGCATTTTAATTGTCATAATAATGAATCATTGCGAATTCAAACTTTGAGTATTGATTTTCGAATGATTTTAATTGTTTCCAATCGAAATTATTCGTGAAGGGCGCAATTGATTTGAACAAATACATGGATTATACGATTTTTATAATTTTCTATGAATTTTAGTAACTAAAGTAATAAATTAGTATCAATAACAATTTTTGCATTAACTGCGAATTGATTTTAATTGTTTTGAATTATCATCATCTATGAATAAACTGTCAATTTATTTGAATTAACAGATTTTTTTTAAGCATAATTTATTTGTTTATAATATGTACTCGATTTAAATGTTTAATTGAAATGAAATTGAGTATGATCGAGTTAATTAATTTTCATGGATGGAAATAAGTATTCTTTTTAAATAAAATTTATAATAAGATTTTTAACAAGTGTAATACATTTTTTATGGAGGATTTATATTATTTTGAAATGGATATATTATAATTACAAAAAACATTATAAAATATATAAATATATATAAAAATGTCGGTGTATTTGGTGACCTCAGTAATGTTAATATTAAAAGTAATTAATTTTTCAAATCGATTAAAGACAATAGAATTTAATTATAAATTACGTTATTGAAATCAATTTATTATTATATACGCGTAATTGCTTTAAATGCATTTCAATAATTTTTATTATATTACTTCTTATTACTTCCTATATAAACATAATAAGTTAATTACTTTCTAATAGTACTATCTGAATTGCAATTCCTAATTCAAATTAATTGATTTTATTCTATTAAATTGAATAACTTTTTTTTAGCAGGATACTTTTAAAAGCAAAATGATAAAAAAATCATTGCAACAACGCTTGCAATTGTTTGCGAACAGAGAAACGCTAGTCGATAGCGTTTGGCTTGATTTTTGGGTCCATTTCCGTAATAGATCGTGTCCAGGCGGTGTTTTGTGGCGGGTAAATTTTAACCTGAAATTTCCAAAGTACAAAATTAGATATCATTTTTATTACAATTGTCGCTTGCTTGCGTGACCGCCATTGCCCCATTTGTTTATACAATCTAATGCATTCGCATGCCCCAAAAACTGCAGGTCCTGCTTCTAGGCCTTACCGACTCTTCTCTCAATCCTGATTTTAATCGGTTCTACCGGTTTGAATATAGTGTCGGCTTTCAACTTAATGTCCTTCATGGGTACTTTTTCGTCCTTTATCAAGACATATTTCCAAAGGACGGTTGATAAAAGTGTTTTCATTGCCACCATAGCGTATTTCAAACCCGAAAAGAGGAATTAGTCTTTTTCAAAAATATTAGTATTAAAGGTATTATTATGTAAGGCATTAGTATACAACGTTCAAATACGGGTTCGCGAGAGTTGGTAGAACGTTAGATTCACACTCGTGAGTTCTGGGTTCGAATCTCCACTCGTGTACACAACAATATACGAATATTTCGAAAATATTAATAATAATATTAATTATTATTAATTATATTAATTAATAATATTATTAATGATTATAAATGGTATTATTCATAATAATATTAAGCCTCCCATTCCGAGAAAGCTGCTTGTTAGGTGTAAAATGTCTCCGTAGTGGAGCGTTAAGGGTTCATTATTAATAATCATATTAAAATTATGTCAATCCTAATTAAAAATTAAGGTCTTGTCTTGGTATTACAAGATTTGATGTTAAAAATAATTTCAGTTGATTTAGATCAGTGATTCCCAAAGTGGTCTATATCGACCCCGCATGGGTCGACGACGACCTACAAGGGATCCATGTGAGCGAAAAAAAGAATTGGGAGTCTACGAGATGTAAACGGGGGTCCAGGATAGTCGATCTCACTTATTTTATTTTTTGTATTTTTTATAAATTGACCTTGGCTACGTAATCACCATTTGGTCATACATTTAAATTTTTACTTTCCACTAATGGAATTAATTCATCTCATAAAATTGTGCAAATTACTAGGATAAACGCTTTGAGATCACAATAAACTTTCAACTTGTAGGAACTTGCATATGTACGTGCTACCTACACGCGTGAGGGAAGCAGTATTAGGAACAAACGCGTTCATTTGTTTCCAGAGCGTTGACAAAGAAACTAAACCTACGTAATTAAGGTAGTTGTCGACAAAATCGCGAGACGTGGAATCATTTTTAAATTTTAAGGATGTGTTTATGTAATTATTTTCTATAAGCTGTTGAAGTTTTAAAAGGTTTAGCGGTACCGTATTGGAGATATAACGTTTTAAAGTTGCAATATTTTACACGTGAAACATAGAAAAACGCCTTCTGAAAGCAATATTTATATTAATTATTCAATAACGAAACGTAGAATCTTTTTAAAAAAAACTAACAGTTTATGTAAAATAACATAATACATATAATAGTTCCGAATGAATGTGCTCAGCGGTATAGTTATTAAATAATCTCGATGTAAAAACTGAAATATTCATAAAATTCGACTGCTAGAAAAAAGCACACCGTATCAGCTGGCAACGTCGCAAATTCTACTTCACGCCGTCAATTTGAATTAAAGAATTATTTTCAGAACACGTTTCTTCTCGATTTCTTTTTCTTATATTTTCTTGAATCATAGAAGCTTGTTTTTTTTTACTGAATTTAGATTTTTTAATAAATCGTCCGTTCGGCTCTCGTAACTGATTCATTTTTCGTATTATAATATTGATTTACGTGCTATGACAGAAATACGATTGAAATGACAGAATGCGGCAGTTGACTAACTTCGTCTGTGATACGACGTTGCCGTTTTTATTTCACATGGGATATGGTCGTGTGCGAGTATGCACACATAGACAGAATTTGTCTGTCCATATGAAACACATTTTTATGATGAGTAGATATATGTTGTTCGAAGAGACCTTACCGGGTGCTGGGAATAGCCCTGTACCCAACCAGGGTTGCAGAAACTTGTACAGATCGACTTTCTCTATTGTTTTTGGACTCAGCAGGATCGTCTGGAGAAGAGTTTGACCGATAACATTTGTCGGATAACGCTTCAAAACGTGCACTTATTGTAGTCAATAAGTGCCATACAAAATGTTAGTTTTACGATAAGATGGGGCCGCACTTCTTAGAAAATCCCCCTAATAAATCTTCTATGGTACTTTTGGTACTGTTGAAATTTAGAGCTCTACATTTTTTTTAAGTGAAAATAATTTAAGGGGGGATCCTGGTCGAGCGCACGAAAAAAACATGGTTCTTTACAATATTTGTGTTTAAAATATACAAGTGCAATCAACTTCAAACATTTTTAGCGTATTAGTATTACTCTAAAAGATTACAAAAAAAATTAGTTTACATGAAAAAATGAATTAAAATAAAAATTATAAGTTATCTTGTGAAGCAGCTTCAGCCCAAAACCTCTGATTGGCGTACACTATCAAGATCGCAAAAATGGTTTAATCTGAAAAAATCAAGTTGATTTTTAATCTACATACTCATAGTTTCTATATGAATAGACGCAAAATTTTTAAAAATTAAGAATCGGCATTTTTATTGCAAATTTAAAAAGAAAGTAGAATTTTTCACCAAAAAAAAAATCGGAAAGAAAGACTTATATAAATTTTTTGGACGAACTTTTTAAAATAATTTGACATTCATATAGAAGATAATCATATATTTTAAAAGTACGATCAGTTTCAAGTCGATCCGTTCATTGGTTTTTGAGTAATCGTGTACGCCATTTTGGAAAACGTGGTTTTGACAAAAACGCAAAGTTTTCGATAAAAAAAGCAGAGAAAAAACGATGAATAAAATTTTTGTACTGGATCGTACTGCTTTTAGTCTATCAATTGGCAATTTCTGGACCATACATAATGCCTTCAGTTTCTTCAAACCGTTGCGTTTGTTCTAATTTTTTCTGGACCATGATCCCCCCTTAACCCTCTAATAGGGCCATGTAACTCTCAAGTCACAAGCTAATATATCCACATTTTACCAAATAATTTATTTTTTTCATAAGATGATGTACACCTCTTAATTATATAATGCCTCTGAAATAACCAATAACAATATTGTTGATGATTGGCAGCATCATCAACCTGAAATTTTCAAAGTACAAAATTAGATATAATTTTTATTACAATTGTCGCTTGCTTGCGTGACTGCCATTGCTCCATTTGTCTATACAATTTAACGCATTCGCATGTCCCAAAAACCGCAGGTCCTGCTTCTAGGCTTTACCGACTCTCCTCTGAATCCTGATTCTAATCGGTTCTACCGGTTTCAATATAATGCCAACTTTCAACTTGATGTCCTTTATAGGTACTTTTTCATCCTTTATTAAGACATATTTCCGAAGGACGGTTGATAAAAGTGTTTTCATGGCCATCATAGCGTATTTCAAACCTGAAAAGAGGAATTAGTCTTTTTTAAAAATATTAGTATTAAAGGTATTATTATGTAAGGCATACTAAGGCATAGTATACAACATTCAAATACGGGATCGCGAGTGGTCTAGTGGGTAGAGCGTTAGATTCACACTCGTGGGTTCTGGGTTCGAATCTCCACTCGTGTACAACAATATACGAATATTTCGAAAATATTAATAATAATATTAATTATTATTAATTATATTAATTAATAATATTATTAATGATTATAAATGGTATTATTCACAATAATATTAAGCCTCCCATTCCAAGGAAGCTGCTTGTAGGTGTACAATGTCTCCGTAGCGGAGCGTTAAGGGTTCATTATTATTAATCATATTAAAATTATATCAATCGTAATTGAAAATGAAGGTCTAGTCTTGGTATTAAAAAATTTGATGTTAAAAATAATTTCAGTTGATTTAGAATTATAAATTTCACATGGCAGATTAGTGTGTTATTTGAAATTAGTTATCTAGGGACAAATCCAGGTAACCCTTACCGATGCAATTCCTCGGGCCACCGCTGAAGGGAATGTAACAGTAAGGGTGGCGTTTCGCAACTTCCGATGGAAGGAATCTGTCCGGATCGAATTTCAAAGGATCCGGCCAGTACTCTGCCGATCGGTGGGTCTTTATTATCGAGATTACTACCGAGCTCCCAGCCGGAAACTGGTGAGGGCCTAAAAAAAAAATAAAAACTCCATTTAGTTTCCGTAAAATATATTTTGCAACAATAGCAAAATATTATTGCACATAATATTTTTGATTTTAATCAGGATCGTACCGATATCCAAGTCCTTGGATATGTATCTCACGAGGATCGGCGCAATGGCGAAGAGTCTCATCGTTTCTTTAATGACACGTTCCAGGTATTCCATTCGTTGCAAATCTTCGTTTTTCAGCAGCCTTTCTTCGGGATCCGTGGGTCCATAAATTTCCAGGAGTTCTTGGTAAGCTTTTTCCTGTACAAACCAAACACAGGGATGTTAATACAGTAAAACTGGTTATACCGTTTGGTTCCAGGACGGAAACTTACTTGAAGGTCTGGATACATCGCCAACATCAGCATCACGAACGAACTGGTGCCCGCTGTTGTGTCGCTTCCCTAAAAGGAAAAATAATTAATTGTACAAAATAATATTAGGAATGGGTGTTTCGGTATTTTGAAAAAAAACCGAGATAGGTATGTAACGTTTAAAAAATTGTAAATTATGAAAACAATCCCCCTAAAAAACACCTCTGGTGCAAAAAAGTCGAGACAAGTTCATTTATGAAAAGGGATCTCTCTACAAAAGTTGTGAAATCTTATAACATTAGACAAGCTCGTTTTTTCTATTATGTCAATACGAAGTAATTACAAAATGGAAAGAATTTTTTCTGTTTACGTGATTAGAACCGGTATTGAACATGTCGGGCCCCGAACCCAAGCGATAAGCAATAAATATCTTACAATTTAATTTATTTTTACCGCATTATGAATTAGTAAAGATCGGATTACATAATAATAATATGAATAAATTATACATCATACTCAAACATCTGAATTGTTCGGGGGCCAACAAGTTCAATACCGGTTCTAATCACGTAAACAGAAAAAATTCTTTCCATTTTGTAATTACTTCGTATTGACATAATGGAAAAAACGAGCTTGTCTAATGTTATAAGATTTCACAACTTTTGTAGAGAGATCCCTTTTCATAAATGAACTTGTCTCGACTTTTTTGCACCAGAGGTGTTTTTTAGGGGGATTTGTCTCCTTTTTGCAAATATTATTATTATTATCGGCTTTATATCTCGAGAAAATATAAATAAAATAATACATAACGTGCGTCGGTAAGGTAAATATTCGTCTTTTGGATATTCGGAAAAACAAAACACAGATCACTGAATGCCTAGGGCCTAGCCCACCGTTGAGCTGTACTACTGATGTTACAAACAGCGTGTGAGTGAGTGAAGGCTTTCCAGCCATGTATGTACACAGAACGTTTCGGCTATTTGTTATGTGTGCGGACCTAGTTCGGTGGAGAAAAGAGACACGGTAGCGCTCTCGCCCAATTCATAAATGAACTTGTCTCGAGACACTACCGTGTCTCTTGATATGGGAGCGTCCGCCAGAAACGGGCCAGCGGACGCGCGCGGTGTCGTTTTCGCGCAAAATGCACTCTGTTCAACTCGCTCATATTCATTCGCTGAGTCTCTCGGAAAAAAACAAAGTACATAGATCGACAGATTTTTTCCTGCTCTTTCTAATGGTACTATTGTTTTCTCTCCAAAATGCTTTCTTCTGATTAAAAATTCAAGTCGAATGTTCAAAGCTATTTTTCTCAAAATATACCATTTTTTTTTCAAAATGCATTACACCATTCGAAAGTACAGGTCTTAAGCTACAAAAGCCTAAAATTTCAAGTTGGAGAAATGAAGGGTTCAAAAGTAATGCAATTAAAAAAACAGCGGGATGAGGTCGAGCGCGCTCCGCGCTGCGATGCACTATTAATGTAAACGTTAATTTGTATGATAGTCCACATATTAATCGTTTAATGTCTGATATCAATTTAACGCAATGGTATGACAGAGTTCCAGGCACAGTTTTTGCTGATTCTAATTGTCGTTTTATTTTGTCTAGTTTCTAAATATTTATATAACATAAATATAAATATTTATATAATGTAAATATTTATATTTAGAAACAAGACAAAAATTAAAACAACGATTAGAATCAGCAAAAACTGTGCCTGGAACTCTGTCATACCATTGCGTTAAATTGATATCGGACATTAAACGATTAATATGTAGACTTTCATACAAATTAACCTTTACATTAATGGTGCATTGCAACACGGAGGGCGCGCTCGACGTCATGCCGCTGTATTTTTAATTGCATTACTTTTGAACCCTTCATTTCTCCAACTTGAAATTTTAGGCTTTTGTAGCTTAAGACCTGTACTTTCGAATGGTGTAATGCATTTTGAAAAAAAAATGGTATATTTTGAGAAAAATAGCTTTGAACATTCGACTTGAATTTTTAATCAGAAGAAAGCATTTTGGAGAAAAAACAATAGTACCATTAGAAAGAGCAGGAAAAAATCTATCGATCTATGTACTTTGTTTTTTTCCGAGAGACTCAGCGAATGAATATGAGCGAGTTGAACAGAGTGCATTTTGCGTGAAAACGATGCCGCGCGCGGCCGCTGGCCCGTTTTTGGCGGACGCTCCCATATCAGAAATTGTTTTTCCAATCTATGGAACTACGAGGAATTCAATTTTACATACGGCGAACATCATTGTATCCACTTCTTCTCGAAGTTCCTCATCGGTAAATGTTTTCCCTTCGTGAGATAATTCCATTAACAAATCCAGGAAAGCTTTCCTTCGTGGTTCGTGTTTTTCTATAAAAATGTAATGAAAACAATAAAATTAAATTAATATGGATAACATTAAGGACCAGTGGTTTCGTAATATTGATATTAATACTATAATTATCAATTATGATAATTAATAATTATAATTAATATTATAATATTAATTATAAAATTATAATACAATTATAACATTAACAATAATTCTATTATGGGATAATATTATAACTATTATAAATATTATCCCATAATATAATTATTATTGATATTAACAATTGTATTATAATACAATTATTATGGGATAATAACAATGAATAACTGTTTAAGAATCACCTGTGTTATCATTATTGTCCTGCTTGACTTCCCATTTCTTAATGGCATCTTTCTTTTTTTGTATTACCTGCAAAATTATTCTGATTGATAATTAAAAATATCCAGAATATCTTGCAAATTGTATAATTATAAATAATTATATGAACTGGACCTAGTTATACTATAGAATACCAATAATTGAGCAGCCAATCCAACATTCTTCATTTTTAGTAATTGGATTCAATTAATGAAAATTAACACTAAAAAAAGCCTCTCACGTTATTCGTAACTCCATGCAAATAATTCAAGAGTTTTCGCTGTTCCGCCGCGAGACTGGTAAAATTGAAAATTACGTCCGGGTGTAACCAGATCTTTAATACCCTGCTATATATGATCTCCAACATTCTGCGAGACAATAAACGACCGATGGGGTTCTTACAGTTGTTGTAACTTTGTAAAGAAATAATTTTTAATTCAAGTTTAACACGTTGAACGCCACGTCACTCAGATATGGGTGACGGCTATGTTTCCACAGGGGCCCCGTCACCCGTAAACGGGTGACACTACATTCAGAGTCTCGGATATGGGCCCCGGGAGAAACACCCATTTACGCTGGGCGTTTCAACTTGTTAAAAGGATACCTGTTTGCCGCTTTGACGTAATCGTTGCATTTACCAATTTGAGCGTTCACGGGAACCCCAATAGCAGTTTCTATAAATTCATAGTGAACAAAAAAATAAATAAGAAAAATAAATAAATAAATAAATAAATAAATAAATAAATAAATAAATAAATACACACACACACACACACCCTACCACCCGAAAGGGGGTGGTAGGGGGTGAAAAGGGGAGACGAAAAGTCCAATACCATTTTTCAAAATTCGGCTTAATTACCGAGTTATTAATTAAAACGTTCTGGCCAATCAGAACGCCGAAAAGGCTCGGTATAAAATTTTAGACCCGACCTTACTTGACCGTGTGACGTCGACAATAAAGTAGTAGTAGTAGCAGTTATTACTACTACTTTGAAGAAAGAAATAATACATAAGAAACAAAATGGCGGAAATCAAACGCTTGATATTCTTATTTGTATTATTTTTTTCTATTCTTACCACTACCACTACCGCTAATATTATGATTATTGTCAATATCATTATTGCTATTATTACTATTAATACTTTATTAATCATGAGGATGATGATGATGATCACTATCGCTATCGCTATCGCTATCACTCTATCGCTATCGCTATCGCTATCACTATCGCTATCACTATCGCGATCGCTATCACTATCACTATCACTCTATCGCTATCGCTATCACTTTATCACAATCGCTATCGCAATCGCTATCACTCTATCGATATCACTATCACCTTCACTATCGCTATCGCTATCGCTATCGCTATCGCTATCGCTATCGCTATCGCTATCGCTATCGCTATCGCTATCGCTATCGCTATCGCTATCGCTATCGCTATCGCTATCGCCATCGCTATAGCTATCGATATCACTATCACTATCCCTATCACTATCACTATCACTATCACTATCTCAATCGCTATCACTCTATCGCTATCACTCTATCGCTATCACTCTATCGCTATCACTCTATCGCTATCACTCTATCGCTATCACTCTATCGCTATCACTCTATCACTATCGCTATCACTATCGCTATCGCTATCGCCATCACTATCGCTCCATCGCTATCGCCATCGTTATCACTCCATCGCTATCGCTATCGCTATCACTCCATCGCTATCGCTATCATTATCATTATCATTATCATTACCATTACCATTACCATTACCATCGCCACTGCCACCGTCACCGCCACCACCACCATCATTATCATTATCATTATCATCATTAATATTGTTATTACTATTATTACTTTGTTAATGATGATGATGATGATGATAATCATCATCATGGTGGTGGATAGTGATTAACAAAGTAATAATAGTAACAATAATAGTAATAGTAATATTAATGATGATAATGATAGTGATAGTGATAGTGATATCGATAGAGTGATAGTGATAGCGATTGCGATGGCAATAGCGATAGCGATTGCGATGGCGATAGTGATAGAGTGATAACGATAGCGATAGTGATAAAGTGATAGCGATAGCGATAGCGATGGCGATAGCGATAGAGATAGTGATAGTGATAGTGATAGTGATAGTGATAGTGATAGTGATAGTGATAGTGATAGTGATAGTGATAGTGATAGTGATAGTGATAGTGATAGCGATAGCGATAGCGATAGAGTGATAGTGATAGTGATAGTGATAGTGATAGTGATAGTGATAGTGATAGTGATAGTGATAGTGACAGTGATAGTGATAGCGATAGTGATAGCGATAGTGATAGCGATAGTGATAGCGATAGAGTGATAGTGATAGTGATAGCGATAGAGTGATAGTGATAGTGATAGCGATAGAATGATAGTGATAGCGATAGTGATAGTGATCATCAATAATATTGACAATAATCATAATATTAGTGGTAGTGGTAGTGGTAAGAATAGAAAAAAATAATACAAATAAGAATGTCAAGCGTTTGATTTCCGCCATTTTGTTTCTTATGTATTATTTCTTTCTTCAAAGTAGTAGTAACAACTGCCACTACTACTACTTTATTGTCGACGTCACACGGTCAAGTAAGGTCGGGTCTAAAATTTTGGTACCGCCTACCGCGCCTCTTCGGCGTTCTGATTGGCCAGAACGTTTTAATTAATAACTCGGTAATTAAGCCGAATTTTGAAAAATGGTATTGGACTTTTCGTCTCCCTTTTTCACCCCCTACCACCCCCTTTCGGCATCGACACCTTATGCCGAACACCCTGTATATATATGAGGTATTCCATCCCGTTTCGCACGGTAATAAAGTTCACTGCTCCGAAAAAACTTACAATTTTGACGTACTTCATAATCGCCTCCTTAGAATACATGAGATTTTTTCAAAATTTTTGATCCGTAATTTTTTGAGATATTTGAAAAATTACTTTTTTCCAAAAATCGTCTGTATCTTTAAAACATGCGATTGCACAGAAAATTCTTTAAGACAAAAAAGTTTGAGTTTGTAATGAACTACAATAAAAATTTGTTTCTTCGATTTTTCGAAATGAAGAAAACCTCATTTGTAGTACAATGTACTACATTGTTATTCAGTATTCGAATCAGTTTTTTTTCTAATTTTTTAGAAACACGATTGAACCATGCATATGAGATCGCCAACCACTTTAACAAAAATATGTGGTCGCTCATTACACATAACAGCATGTCCTGTAATTTTTTCAGGAAAATCGATCGTGATGTAATGGCGAAATAAAAATATTTTTGTATATTTTTTCCAAAAATGAGGTTTTCTTCATTTCGAAAAATCGAAGAAAAAAATTTTTATTGTAGATCATTACAAACTCAAACTTTTTTGTCTTAAAGAATTTTCTGTGCAATCGCATGTTTTAAAGATACAGACGATTTTTGGAAAAAAGTAATTTTTCAAATAACTCAAAAAATTACGAATTAAAAATTTTGAAAAAAATCTCATGTATTCTAAGGAGGCGATTATGAAGTACGTCAAAATTGTAAGTTTTTTCGGAGCAGTGAACTTTATTACCGTGCGAAACGGGATGGAATACCTCATATACATATATATTTTCATGAAAAAATTATTCTATGTATTTTTTTTAAATGAAAAATTATATACATTGCAGAGATCGTTTGCCAAGTCTATAGACACAGAGATTTAATTTTAATAATTTCAACAATTTATAAAATTGTTTCCTTTTCTTCAAGTAATGAAATTTGATAAACTCAGACTCCGAAAATCCTCATCGAGTAAAAAGAAAGTAAAATGTTGCATTGTATTTACAATTAGTATCCATTGACTTTTTAACACCTCAGGTACTAAAGGAAAAAATAAAATTGGTCCACCACAAATAGACAAAATCAAAATTGATATACCCCGTATATTTTTGCAACATACACTCAAACCTGGCTACACTCAAATCGGCTGATGCAATACTTATGTAATGTGATGAAATACATCTTAAAAATCGAAAACACTAAATGGCCAATCAAACCTACTACTTATTTATTGATAACTTTGTCAATTACGTTTCAGTTTGATTGAAATTTTCATATACCACACAAAAAAAATCGCACAAAAAAAGACGGCACAAAAACAGGTTTGAGTGTACTCATATGCATTAAACATAAACCTATGTAATTAAATAAAAATTGTATTTTATAACCGTATAAACAGTGATATAATGTTATACAGGGTCTTATAATATCCACAAATGGTAATAAACCTTATTGGATATATTATCACATGTGAAAAAATAAGACCATAAAAAAATCATATACCCATTTACCTATGTATCATATACGGGTGTCCGACCTAAGGTGTCCAAGCCGAAAGGTGGTGGTAGAGGGTGAAAATTGGAGACGAAAAGTCCAATACCATTTTTCGAAATTCGGAATAATTACCGAGTTATTAAGTAATACTTCTGACCAATCAGAATGCCCCTTTAGATTCTCGTGTACATGACAGAAGTTTAGACTCGAACCTACTCGTAGTCGGTAACAAAGCAGAAGTAGTACAATAACAAAAGAAGTAAGACGGTGACACCAACACATTAAAGATCTCTCTTCTGATGTTACCACTAACACACTAGTACGACTGTGATATGATATCGTCGGAAACAAAGTATGTACAGGGTGTAATAGTAGTAGTAATAACATAAATTAAATGACAAAAATCAACTTTCAAATTCCTAATTGTGTTATTAATTCCGCTACTTCCACGACCAATGCTGCTATCATTATTATCACTATTATTTTTATTATTATTGTTGTTATTAATATTACTACCACTACATCAATAACAACAACCACAATAATAATAATAATAATAATAATGACAATGATAATGATAATAATGATAGCAGTATTGGTCGTGGGAATAGTAGATTTAATAACACAATAATTAAGAATTTGAAAGTTGATTTTCGTCATTTATTTTCTTATGTTATTACTACTACCATTAGGGCCTGGACATGGGGTATTCCACCCCAAATAGGACGGTTTGAAAAAATTTTTTTTTAAATTTTCTTTATTTTTTGGTATTTTTTACAAATAATAAATACAAAAAAATATTTAGTGTTTTAAAAATTACAAAAATTTTTTTTTCGCTATGAATTATTATCAATACCGACTTTTTAAAAATTAAAAATTTTTGGAAAAATATTTGAAAATTTTCAAATTAAAAATTTAAAATTTAAAAATCGATACTGATAATAATTTATAGCGAAAAAAGTTTTTTTAATTGTTAAAAATCGAAAAAAAAATAGTAATTATGGAAGGCCCACTACCGGACCGAGCTTAAAAGTTGCAGGACGGATAGAAGTTTAAAATAGAAAATCTTCAAGAAAGTCGAAGGATACACACAGTTTTAAAAACACGATTGAAAACTTAAAATTCAAAAATATTGATTAAAAACACTTTACATATTTTTTTGTATTTTTTTCTGTAAAGGCCATCCAAAAACGAAAATTAAAAAAATAATAATTGAATTTCGACCTTTATTAGGAAAGTTATGAGCAAAAAACCAAAAAAAGAACGGTTTTTTTGAAAATTCGATATTTTTTTAACCAGTGATAAAAAAAATCTCAAAATTTACCAGGAAGCCTCTTTTGAGGGGTACTAAAAAATACCAAAAAATTATGAAAATTAAAAAAAAAGTTTTTCAAACCGTCCGATTTGGCGTGGAATGTCCCACATACACTGGGCGCAAAAATTAAGGGATGGAAAAAAATATAAAGTAGGTGATTTTCAAAGTGCCGTAACTTAAAGAATAACAGTGGGAAAGCAATTAAAAAAAAGCAAATTGAAGCTCCAAGTTTCTAGACTTGAGATCTTGAACTCAAAATGTTTTACCATCAGCAGTTTTTGAGCAATCATAATAAAACAAACGGGAAAAAAATTCAAAATTTACGCTTGTTTTTAGAAGGGTCATGGACTTCAATAAATGTTTTTCACTGATTTCATCATAAAGCTCTTTCTGATAATTTAATTCTCTTTAATTTGAGCGGTCGGAAAAATTTGTACGCTGATTTTTCGCTGACATGAGTTCTCAAAGCAAAAGAATCAGTTTTAACTTTGATAATTATGTACTCGGTAAAAAATTATTAAATTAAAAAATAATTTTAAACAATGTGACTTCTTACAATAATTAACATTTTTCTTTTTTTATTCAAAAAATGTTAATTATGGTAAGAAATAACATTTGTTAAAATTATTTTTTAATTTACAAATTTTTTACACAATTGCCAAAGTTAAAACTGATTTTTTTTGCTTTAATCGACGATAACTCAACGAAAAATCATCGTACAAAGCATTTCGATCTCTCAAATTAAAGAGTATTAAATTATGTGAAAGAGCTTTATGATGAAATCAGTGAAAAAAATTTATTGAAGTCCATGGACCTTTTGAAAAACAATCGAAAATTTGGACATTTTTTTCCCGATAGTTTCCTTACGATTAATAAAAAACTGTTGATGTTAAAACATTTTGAGTTCAGGATCTCAAACCTAGGAACTTGGAGCTTAATTTGCTTTTTTTTAAAATTGCTCTTCCACTATTGTTCCTTAACCCATTCGAGACGGCGACTGTTTTCGAACACGGTCCCCAGGAGGGGAGTTTTATGTTTTCTTTTCTATTCTTGCACACACAGTGTGCAGTCGGTCGCGAATGGGTTAAGTTACAGGACTTTAAAAACCACCTAAAAATTTAGGATTTTTTTTCATCCCTTAATTTTGGCGCCTAGAGTATGTTTAGGGTGTAATAGCAGTAGTAATAACATAAGAAAATAAATGACGAAAATCAACTTTCGAATTCTTAATTAATGTGTTATTAAATCTACCATTCCCACGACCGATACTGCTATCATTATTATCCTTGTTGTTGTTGTTATTATTATTATTATCGTTGTCG
>OX463763.1:1386625-1422685 GCA_949825005.1 Gasteruption jaculator | reverse complement strand
GTGTTATTAAATCTACCATTCCCACGACCGATACTGCTATCATTATTATCCTTGTTGTTGTTGTTATTATTATTATTATCGTTGTCGTTGTCGTTGTCGTTGTCGTTGTCGTTGTCGTTATCATTATTATTATTATTGTCGTTGTCTCACCGTTGATCTCACCGTAATTTATAAAAAATATTAAATAAAAATCTAAGGTTTTTTGTGCTCATATTAAAGCTTATATTCCAAGCTTTAATTTAACCCAAGATTGGTTTTAAAATTTTAAAAATTAAGCCCGTGCTGATCTTTGAAAGATGACGGAACAAAAGTTGAAAAATCGGTGTTTTCTTGCACAAAATTCCTTTTTTTATGTTCTACTGCTCCAATCTTCAATTTCCCTTTTGGACATTATTCACTAATGTTAAACAAACAATGTGAGCGTGGAAAATTATTAGAAAATTATTTGTTAAAATGTAATGTTAAAAGTAGAGAAAGATCAAAATCGGACTATGTTTTAGTGGTTGTAAAAATTTGTATCTCCATAACTTTCAACTTCAGAAAAATTCTGTTCCGCTCAATATGTTCTAGGATAGTGCCTTTAATCAACGAAAAAAGAAATCAAAATGATATCTGCAATATTAGCTGAGAAAAAGAATATTTTGTGCAAGAAAATACCGATTTTTTCAACTTTTTTACCGTCATCTTTCGAAGGTCAGCAGGGGGCTCAATTTGTAAAATTTTTAAACCAAGCTTGGGTTAAATTAAAGCTTGGAATATAAGCTTTAATATGAGCACAAAAAACCTTAGGTTTTTATTTAATATTTTTTATAAATTACGGTGAGATCAACGGTGAGACAACGACAATAATAATAATAATGATAACGACAACGACAACGACAACGACAACGATAATAATAATAATATCAACAACAACAAGAATAATAATGATAGCAGTATCGGTCGTGGGAATGGTAGATTTAATAACACATTAATTAAGAATTTGAAAGTTGATTTTCGTCATTTATTTTCTTATGTTATTACTACTGCTATTACACCCTATACATACTCTAGGCGCCAAAATTAAGTGATGAAAAAAAATCCTAAATTTTTAGGTGGTTTTTAAAGTCCTGTAACTTAACCCATTCGCGACCGACTGCACACCGTGTGTGCAAGAATAGAAAGGAAAACATAAAACTCCCCTCCTGGGGACCGTGTTCGAAAACAGTCGCCGTCTCGAATGGGTTAAGGAACAATAGTGGAAGAGCAATTTTAAAAAAAAGCAAATTAAGCTCCAAGTTCCTAGGTTTGAGATCCTGAACTCAAAATGTTTTAACATCAACAGTTTTTTATTAATCGTAAGGAAACTATCGGGAAAAAAATGTCCAAATTTTCGATTGTTTTTCAAAAGGTCCATGGACTTCAATAAATTTTTTTCACTGATTTCATCATAAAGCTCTTTCACATAATTTAATACTCTTTAATTTGAGAGATCGAAATGCTTTGTACGATGATTTTTCGTTGAGTTATCGTCGATTAAAGCAAAAAAAATCAGTTTTAACTTTGGCAATTGTGTAAAAAATTTGTAAATTAAAAAATAATTTTAACAAATGTTATTTCTTACCATAATTAACATTTTTTGAATAAAAAAAGAAAAATGTTAATTATTGTAAGAAGTCACATTGTTTAAAATTATTTTTTAATTTAATAATTTTTTACCGAGTACATAATTATCAAAGTTAAAACTGATTCTTTTGCTTTGAGAACTCATGTCAGCGAAAAATCAGCGTACAAATTTTTCCGACCGCTCAAATTAAAGAGAATTAAATTATCAGAAAGAGCTTTATGATGAAATCAGTGAAAAACATTTATTGAAGTCCATGACCCTTCTAAAAACAAGCGTAAATTTTGAATTTTTTTCCCGTTTGTTTTATTATGATTGCTCAAAAACTGCTGATGGTAAAACATTTTGAGTTCAAGATCTCAAGTCTAGAAACTTGGAGCTTCAATTTGCTTTTTTTTAATTGCTTTCCCACTGTTATTCTTTAAGTTACGGCACTTTGAAAATCACCTACTTTATATTTTTTTCCATCCCTTAATTTTTGCGCCCAGTGTATGTGGGACATTCCACGCCAAATCGGACGGTTTGAAAAACTTTTTTTTTAATTTTCATAATTTTTTGGTATTTTTTAGTACCCCTCAAAAGAGGCTTCCTGGTAAATTTTGAGATTTTTTTTATCACTGGTTAAAAAAATATCGAATTTTCAAAAAAACCGTTCTTTTTTTGGTTTTTTGCTCATAACTTTCCTAATAAAGGTCGAAATTCAATTATTATTTTTTTAATTTTCGTTTTTGGATGGCCTTTACAGAAAAAAATACAAAAAAATATGTAAAGTGTTTTTAATCAATATTTTTGAATTTTAAGTTTTCAATCGTGTTTTTAAAACTGTGTGTATCCTTCGACTTTCTTGAAGATTTTCTATTTTAAACTTCTATCCGTCCTGCAACTTTTAAGCCCGGTCCGGTAGTGGGCCTTCCATAATTACTATTTTTTTCGATTTTTAAAAATTACAAAAATTTTTTTTTCGCTATTAATTATTATCAATACCTTTTAAAAATTAAAAATTTTTAAAACTTTTAAAAAATTTTTAAGACTTCAAAAATTAAAAATTTTTGGAAAAATATTTGAAAATTCTCAAATTAAAAATTTAAAAATCGATACTGATAATAATTTATAGCGAAAAAAGTTTTTTTAGTTGTTAAAAATCGAAAAAAATAGTAATTATGGAAGGTCCACTACCGGACCGGCCTTAAAAGTTGCAGGACGGATAGATGTTTAAAACAGAAAATCTTCAAGAAAATCGAAGGCTACACAAAGTTTTAAAAACACGATTGAAAACTTAAATTTCAAAAATATCGATTAAAAACACTGTAAATATTTTTTTGTATTTATTATTTGTAAAAAATACCAAAAAATTAAGAAAATTTTTGTAAAAAATTTTTCAAACCGTCCCATTTGGCGTGGAATACCCCATGTCCAGGCCCTAATGGGAGTAGTAATAACATAAGAAAATAAATGACGAAAATCAACTTTCAAATTCTTAGTTATTGTGTTATTAAATCTACTATTCCCACGACCAATACTGCTATCATTATTATCATTATCATTGTCATTATTATTATTATTATTATTATTGTGGTTGTTGTTATTGATGTAGTGGTAGTAATATTAATAACAACAATAATAATAAAAATAATAGTGATAATAATGATAGCAGCATTGGTCGTGGAAGTAGCGGAATTAATAACACAATTAGGAATTTGAAAGTTGATTTTTGTCATTTAATTTATGTTATTACTACTACTATTACACCCTGTACATACTTTGTTTCCGACGATATCATATCACAGTCGTACTAGTGTGTTAGTGGTAACATCAGAAGAGAGATCTTTAATGTGTTGGTGTCACCGTCTTACTTCTTTTGTTATTGTACTACTTCTGCTTTGTTACCGACTACGAGTAGGTTCGAGTCTAAACTTCTGTCATGCACACCAGAATCTAAAGGGGCATTCTGATTGGTCAGAAGTATTACTTAATAACTCGGTAATTATTCCGAATTTTGAAAAATGGTATTGGACTTTTCATCTCCAATTTTCACCCTCTACCACCACCTTTCGGCTTGGACACCTTAGGTCGGACACCCTGTATACATAACCCAAGTTCCCTTATGTGTGTCCATTTTTATATAAATAATACGTGTATTTGTATTACTTATGTTACGTTTGTTTAATATATGTTCTTGCTTGTTACCATTGTTTATCCTAGAAAATGGATTAACGGATATATTTATTTATTTATTTATGTGTATCGCTACGTATGGACTTTGATAATATTATGAAATGTTGTCTTTCATTACCACAGATGATGTCCAGGGTGCAGAGGGAAATATAACTGAAAATATCGAATTCGTCCCCGTTCAATTTCTTTTCCATCTGTCCAGTCAACGTTACGGATTGTGCCGCAAATACCTCGACAAAGGATTCCAATATGCGTGAATTAAACGTCGGCGTAATTAACTTTCGGTTTATCCTCCACTTTGCGACTGCAACAAGTCGGTAAAAATAACACAATTGTATATGAACGCAGAGTAATAGTAATAACATGTCAACCTATTGTACGGGTTGATATGGTTATTGCTAAATTGCGCCCATGTATGTAATTTATCGACACATAACAACAACAACAACAACAACAACAACAACAACAACAACAACAACAAACCAATTTACCATTTAAAAAATCAAAATTTTTTCACAATCACTTTTTTTCATAACCAATTTATCAACAACACTGTAATATTAGGGTGTCCCATAAGTTTCTTGCTATCCGGCTCGAGGTCATACTTAGCGTGGCACGGAAGGAACTTATGGGACACCCTCAACCTTATCGTTAGGAAAACAAACCGCGTCAACAATCAAAAAAACCACAAATCGGTGTCGCGTTTCTAGTCCGGTTGCCAGAGCACCAAAATGTACACTTCAACCAACCCGCAATTTTTTTTCATAAATCGTTAGTTAATAGCGCCCTGAAAGTAACCTGAAAGTCTTATCTAAAAAAAAGTTCGGCTTCTGTCTTTTTTATTGCAAAATAAGTTGAAAAAAGCGTTTCGCTTTGGTTTTTCCAAAATATCTCTGTTGTTATTGATCTTATGCAAAAAAGTATAGAGAGGAAAGTTGTTTAGAATTAAATTTCCTACAAGATAGGATCGCTAGTATATGTTGAATTTGGTTTTTTATACTGCGAAATTGTTATAGAAATAAAAAAATGTGAAAAAGTTTGTAACTAAGAAACAGTTGCAAAAAATAATTAAATGTCGCTGTAATTACTTTGAAAGATGTATTTCAGTTAGTAGAACATGTAGCCCGAACCCCAATGCCGTACTTCAAAATGGCGGCTTGTTGCAAAAATATAAAGTTTGAACTTCGAGTAGCTATAAAAATTGGGCAACTATAGTTATACGGATGAAATCAATTGCAATCGGTAGCTTATAACGTACTTAATAAATGCTCCGAAAGGATTTTTAGGATTTAGAAACTAAAAGAATAGAACATTTTACTTCCTTGCAGGGTAATATACTTCATTTGTAAAAAAAAAGTTTATTTAGACGAAAAATGCTATCAAAATGATTATTTCTAACGTTTGTAGTGTACTTATGCAATTTTTGTTGAAACGTTTGAAAAGATGGGAAAAAAACAAGTTAAATGAAAAAAAAAATTATTACCGTAGCACATTCCATAGCCGAGTAAATCAATTTTTAACTAAGATTCGGAAATGTTGCTCCGCCAGGCTCTTCGTCGTCGATCGGTTCCCCCACCAGCGCGTCGAGCGGTGCGGGGAGCCCCGGCGCGGTACGCGTATTTTTTACGTTCGTTTATTGCTCATTGCAGACGAACTAAGCTATCTACAACTATCGGGAAAAATGGACATATTAAAGTATTATTTCAGCAATAACTGTGCCAAATTTCAAGTAAAAATATTAAATACTTTCGACGCAATCGTTCGTAAACCAAAAGTTGCGGATCTCAGCTCCTACAGGGCCGATCATAATGATTTTTTTTTTAAAATTCATGTTTTTCTACCTACATTAAAATGCATTCTGTCTCCTTCCTTAAAACTTAATAATTCGCTAAAATCCGATCCTAGCAACGTGTTTTTATTCTTAAAAATGTTGTTAAATTCAGATTTTCAAAAATCCCTTTGGAGCATTTATTAAGTACGTTAGAAGCTACCGATTGCAATTGATTTCATCCGTATAACTATAGTTGCCCAATTTTTATAGCTACTCGAAGTTCAAACTTCATATTTTTGCAACAAGCCGCCATTTTGAAGTACGGCATTGGGGTTCGGGCTACATGTTCTACTAACTGAAATACGTCTTTCAAAGTAATTACAGCGACATTTAATTATTTTTTGCAACTGTTTCCTAGTTACAAACTTTTTCACATTTTTTTATTTCTATAACAATTTTGCAGTATAAAAAACCAAATTCAACATATACTACCGATCCTATCTTGTAGGAAATTTAATTCTGAACAACTTTCCTCTCTATACTTTTTTGCGTAAGATCAATAACAACAGAGATATTTTGGAAAAACTAAAGCGAAACGCTTTTTTCAACTTTTTTTGCAATAAAAAAGACAGAAGCCGAACTTTTTTTAAGATAAGACTTTCAGGTTACTTTCAGGGCGCTATTAACTAACGATTTATGAAAAAAAATTGCGGGTTGGTTGAAGTGTACATTTTGGTGCTCTGGCAACCGGACTATTCGGGTTTTCAAACATTGTTGATGGCAGGGCCAACAGGGGTCACCTTTCACATTTCTATTTCAAGCACATTTCAGATGGTAATGATATATCGGCACCGTAATGATCGCAATGGGAAATTCGTAAATAGTCAGAACGCACACGCGTGGTATCCATTTGAACTTGCCGATGCTCTTCGCGTACGCATACGCTAGGCAAGTATCTCTTATGGCGCCGCCAGTTGGCGCCGCCCAACAAGTTCAATACCGGTTCTAATCACGTAAACAGAAAAAATTCTTTCCACTTTGTAATTACTTCGTATTGACATAATGGAAAAAACGAGCTTGTTTAATGTTGTTGGATTTCACAACTTTTGTAGAGAGATCCCTTTTCATATATGAACTTGTCTCGACTTTTTGCACCAGAGGTGTTTTTTAGGGGGATACTTCCCTAGCGTATAACCTTTCGTCATGAATAACTTGTATATGAAACACGTTTTTATTGCGACTAGATATTGTTCGAAGGGACCTTACCGGGTGCTATGAATAGCCCTGTACCCACCCAGGGTTGCGCAAACTTGTACAGATCGTCTTTCTCTATTGCTTTTGGACTCAGCAGGATCGTCTGGAAAAGAGTTTGATCGATAACATGTGTCGGATAACGCTCCAAAACGTGCACTTATTGTAGTTAATAAGTGCCATACAAAATGTTAGTTTTACGATAAGATGGGGCCGCACTTCTTAAAAGATTCCCCTAATAAATCTTCTGTGGTACTTTTGGTACCGTTGAAATTTAGCGCTTCACAATTTTTTTTAAGTGGAAATAATTTAACCCTCTATAGGCCCATGTGACTTTCAAGTCACAAACTACGATATCCACATTTTATAAAATAAGTTTGTTTTTTTTTCACAACATGATGTGTACCTCTTAATTATATAATGCCTCTGAAATAACCGGTAACAATATTGATGATGATTGGCAGCATCATCAATCTGAAATGCCAAAATAAATATCTTGCGAGTTGTCTGCAGATAACAAAATTCGGCCCATAGAGTGTTAAAGAAAAAGTAAATATTGTTCCATATTACTTTTGCACTTTTACGTACACAACAGCAAAAGAAAAAAAACAGATAAAATAACGAAATGTAAATAAGTTTGGAGTATAAATTAATTCAGTGACTGATCGAACCTTTACTTGCTCGGCATCGTACACAGCAAAAAAGAGACGACTGCCCAGCCAAACTCGAAAAGGCGAGGGATATTTATCTAGTAGGTCCAGTCCGACCCTCGAGGAATCTGAAAAAATAATAATCGAATATATATATGAAAATGAAAAGCAAAGAAAAGTATCATCGAATTAGGGATCGGTCGGTTCGATCACGTGTAAATTAATGTAACAATTGAAGAACGCAATTTGTGCATTTGGAAACTCACCCTCTATATTTCCAACAAAGTAATGCGCGTTCCCAATAAGTGGTAGCGTTTTCGGTCCAGGGAATGTCGCAGCAGCTTTGTACAGTCTTAATCTTTTCAGGTGATAAATTAAAACACTTATCGCGACACAAACCACTGTGCCGATGAAAACCGAAGTGGAAAAGCCGAGTGCCATTTTTTCCATCCGTTATGCAAAACTGTTGATAGAAACAGTGTCACTTTTTAGTAGATTTTCAATGAAATTTGAAATTATACGATAATCGAACCAGCAATTTGGAATTCACACGATGAATTATTTTTGTTTTTCAATTTAGCAATGGATCCGATCGTTCATCGAATCGAGAGGATTTCGGTCTTCGCTTAAGGGGGAACAACAGTGTGACAGTAGTAGAAATAGGCGATATTCTTGATATTTTTTTTTATTCACTCATGTACTCCACAAATGTCAGTGTGAAAGGGTTAAAGAATACGTACTTTGAACTTCGTTTAAAAATTTTTTTTATAATGAAATATATATTTTGTAGTTGGTTGCTGTAAATACGCTGCACGGAAAAGGCACTTTACTGGTTGTCATCATAACTCGTTTATTGATGATCCGAAAATCAAAAGGAAAACACTGTTTTAGTCTATATTAGTATGGCTTCAGTTAAGCGTACCGATTTTTTTATATATTCATATTTACTATTTTTTTTCTCTCTGAAAGGAAGAATTTTTTGGTTCTCTTTTTTGGGAATTTTCTTTGGAGAATTGCAATTTTAACAATAATTCGTTTTTCAAAAATCGGGTACGCTTAACTGAAGCCATACTAATGTAGATTAAAACAGTGTTTTCCTTTTGATTTTTAGATCATCGATAAGCGAATTATGATGACAACCAGTAACGCGCCTCTTCCGTGCAGCGTATTACAGCGACCACTATAAATGTACTACAAAATATATATTTCTTTATAAAAAAATTTTTAAACATAGTTCAAAGTACATATTCTTTAACCCTTTAACACTGACATTCGTGGAGTACACGAGTGAATAAAAATAAAATCATAAATATCGCCTATTTCTACTACTATCACACTGTTGTTCCCCCTTAACCGAAGATCGATTAATAATTATTCCATTTGGAAATTATCTCAAAATAATGATATTATTATTGATTGTCAACTCGACTACTCACATTTGGTGACTTAATAAGACTCGGGTACGAATGATTTCTCTGTGCATAGCTTCCCCACTGTGGATTAGCAGGGTGCGAACTTCGAATATAAACTCCTTCGAAGTGCCTGTAAAAACAAATAGGTTTATTTATGCGTACGTGTACACTCAAACCTTTTTTTGTACGATCCTTTTTTGTGCGATTTGTTTTGTACGATTTTTTTGTGCGGTATATGAAAATTTTAATCAAATTGCAACATAATTGACGAAGTTATCAATGCATAAGTAGTAGGTTTGATTGGCCATTTAGTTTTTTCGATTTTTAATATGTATGATATTTCATCACATTGCATAAGCATTGCGTCAGCCGATGACATTGCTTTATTTTATCTTTAGACATAATCCCTGAAAATGAATAAGGACAAAAATAAAGCGAAGACGAAGGTAATTTCCTTAGAAACTAAGACTACGATTTTAACCCTTTCGCTTCGGCGGTCCTCGCCGCGGAGTGCCTTTAAACGCGTGCAGTTTTCAGCATTCGGGGCCAAGACATATGTCTCAAAAACGATATTGTAACATTACTTTTAAAAGTAAAATGATAAAAAAAACAAAGCAACAACGCTTGCAATTGTTTGCGAACAGAGAAAAGCTAGTCGATAGCGTTGAGCTTGATTTTTGGCTCCATTTCCGTAATAGATCCACCCGTCGTGTCCAGGCGGTGTTTTTTGGCGGGTAACTGTAGTCACCGTTAGTAGCGAAAGGGTTAAAACGAATAGCAGAAGGTGAAGAATCCACAGCTCTTGGTAAAGAATTTGGATTAGATGAATCCACTATAAGAGGCACACAAAAAAGCATGTGTATTTTCTAAATCAGCGTCAATACTCAAGTTGGACACATCCTAAGAACGAAACCGTCTTCGGCGAACGAAGGTGGAATTGCAATGGGTGCGGGTGCCATGGATGGGCCTTATCTGGTTTCTTGAAACAATGACCATTCGGTCCAGTTTTGTGTATCTTCAGTGTCGCTTGCGATGTCATTTAGTTGATTTTCTTTGTAGAAATACTATAACTTTTCTACACGGAATCCTATAAATTTGTCAAAGTGGTATTTGGTGGTGGGATTACGTATAAAAAAAAAGGAAAAGTGTGGCTGCTGTTAGTACAAAAGTGCACATCGGTACAAAGGCTTTTCTATGTCGGAATAAAAAAAAGTAAAATAGCAAAAATCAATCGAAAAAACGGTTGATTTTACAAAAAATTCATAACACTATTTATTTTTATACCTTACTAGCTTTTCCCCGACACGGCTTCGCCCGTGCTAAGAGTGTAAATAATTTAAATTTTGATCCATATGTAATCTGTTTATCTACATGGTTCAATAAATAATTTAGCATATTGATTATACAAATTTTTCTCTTCAAGAAGAGTAAATAAACGGAGTTGCAAAACCCGATACTTAAAGCTGTCAAAATAATAACCGTTGAGACTTGATTGAAACAATAGAAGATAAATAAGAGAATTCACACACAAATCGTATCTAGAACTTCGATATTTTTATACATTCATTATGGAATACGATGATTTTTTTAAAATCATTAACGGGTACCAATTGATTTTTTCAATTACAAAATTTTTATCGATCGTAGCCCCACTCTCAAAGTGTAGATATTATGTTAAATAACAAATTTATTAAAATTGAACAAATAAAAAATATATTCATCGATATCATCGATGTCTGTAGCCGCGTCCGACGGCCGTGTCATTTTTGATAGCTTGTAACTCCAAAACGGCTAATCCGATTTCGATGAAATTTATACGGTTGGTAAGTCTTGTTGCGTCGCGTGCGGGGTAAAAATTTCATTGATATCGGCCAGGCCGTTCTGGAGATATTGAATTTTTGTTTATTTCTTACGGACAATCGTTCTCGAAAACTGATAAAGCTTTTTTAATGCAATCTACGCCAAAAGGACCAGCTTGTAATTGATCAACTTCCTCCGGAAGTTGCGTCGGGAATCTCAAGGCAGATATTTTAAATTATAAAATTTCATCGACCATGATTCCACTCTGGAACTTTGGATATCATATATTAGACAACAAATTTGTTCAAACTTAACAGAAAATATTCGATCCTCAAGGTAATTTGCCTCGAACAGTGGAGCTGAATCGCTCGAACGATATTCGAGTTTACTGGCGACATAAATTAACAACTCATATTTACACCCACGCACCATTGCTCAAACTGCTCTATAAACATTCCCAGTGATGCCTCGAACATCGTCCATAAATTTGAACTCAATCGCCCGAGCAGTTTTCGAGTCTATTGGAGACAAAGATTAACAACTCTTTTTTATATACAGGGTGTCCGACCTAAGGTGTCCAAGCCGAAAGGTGGTGGTAGAGGGTGAAAATTGGAGACGAAAAGTCAAATACCATTTTTCGAAATTCGGAATAATTACCGAGTTATTAGGTAATACTTCTGACCAATCAGAATGCCCCTTTAGATTCTGGTGTGCATGACAGAAGTTTAGACTCGAACCTACTCGTAATCGGTAACAAAGCAGTAGTAGTAATAATAACAAAAGAAGTAAGACGGTGACACCAACACATTAAAGATCTCTCTTCTGATGTTACCACTAACACACTACTACGACCGTGATATGATATCGTCGGAAACAAAGTATGCACAGGGTGTAATAGTAGTAGTAATAACATAAAAAAATTTAATGACAAAAATCAACTTTCAAATTCTTAATTGTGTTATTAATTCCACAACTTCCACGACCAATGCTGTTATCATTATTATCACTATTATTTTTATTATTATTGTTGTTATTAATATTACTACCACTACATCAATAACAACAACCACAATAATAATAATAATAATAATAATAATAATAATAATAAAGATAATAATGATAGCAGTATTGGTCGTGGGAATAGTAGATTTAATAACACAATAATTAAGCATTTAAAAGTTGATTTTCGTCATTTATTTTCTTATGTTATTACTACTACTATTACGCCCTGTACATACACTGGGCACAAAAATTAAGGGATGGAAACAAATCTAAAGTAGGTGATTTTCAAAGTGCTGTAACTTAAAGAATAACAATGGGAAAGCAATTAAAAAAAAGCAAATTGAAGCTCCAAGTTTCTAGACTTCAGATCTTGCACTCAAAATGTTTTACCATCAACAGTTTTTGAGTAATCATAATAAAACAAACGGGAAAAAAATTCCAAATTTACGCTTGTTTTTCGAAGACTCATGGACTTCAATAAATTTTTTTCACTGATTTCATCACAAAGCTCTTTCTGATAATTTAATCTCTTTAATTTGAGCGGTCGGAAAATCTTGTACGCTGATTTTTGGCTGACATGAGTTCTTAAAGCAAAAAAATCAGTTTTAACTTTGGTAATTATGTACTCGGTAACAAATTATTAAATTAAAAAATAATTTAAAAAAAATGTGGCTTCTTACAATAATTAACATTTTTGTTTTTTTAATCAAAAAATGATAACTATTGTAAGAAGTAATATTTGTTAAAATTATTTTTTAATTTACAAATTTTTTACACAATTGCCAAAGTTAAAACTGATATTTTTGCTTTGATCGACGATAACTCAACGAAAAATCATCGTACAAAGCATTCCGATCTCTCAAATTAAAGAGTATTAAATTATGTGAAAGAGCTTTATGATGAAATCAGTGAAAAAAATTTATTAAAGCCCATGGACCTTTTGAAAAACAAGCGAAAATTTGGACATTTTTTCCCGATAGTTTTCTTACGATTAATCAAAAACTGCTGATGTTAAAACATTTTGAGTTCAAGATCTCAAAACTAGGAACCTGGATCTTAAATTTGCTTTTTTTTTTTAAATTGCTCTTCCACTATTGTTCCTTAACCCATTCGAGACGGCGACTGTTTTCGAACACGGTCCCCAGGAGGGGATGTTTTCCTTTCTATTTTTGCACACACAGTGTGCAACCGGTCTTATAGCCTCGGAAATTAATTGCACACACGGTGCGGAGTCGGTTTCGAATGGGTTAAGTTACAGGACTTTAAAAACCACTTACAAATTTAGGATTTTTTTCTATCCCTTAATTTTGGCGCCTAGAGTATCTATAGGGTGTAATAGCAGTAGTAATAACATAAGAAAATAAATGACGAAAATCAACTTTAAAATTCTTAATTATTGTGTTATTAAATCTAGTATTCCCACGATCAATACTGCTATCATTATTATGCTTGTTGTTATTATTATTATTATTATTCTTGTCGTTGTCTCACCGTTAATCTCACTGTTGGTCTCACCGTTGATCTCACCGTAATTTATAAAAAATATTAAATAAAACCTAAGGTTTTTTGTGCTCATATTAAAGCTTATATTCCAAGCTTTAATTCAACCCAAGATTGGTTTTAAAATTTTTAAAATTAGCCCGTGCTGATCTTCGAAAGATGACGGAACAAAAGTTGAAAATCGGTGTTTTCTTGCACAAAATGTTCCTTTTTTTATGTTCTACTGCTCCAATCTTCAATTTCCCTTTTGGACAGTATTCACTAATGTTAAACAAACAATGTGAGCGTGGAAAATTATTAGAAAATTATTGTGTTAAAATGTAGTGTTAAAAGTAGAGAAAGATCGAAATCGGACTATATTTTAGTGGTTGTAAAAATTTGTATCTCCATAATTTTCAACTTCAGACAAATTCTGTTCCGCTCAATATGTTCTAGGATAGTGCCTTTAATAAATTAAAAAAGAATCAAAATGATATCTGCAATATTAGCTGAGAAAGAGAACATTTTGTGCAAGAAAATACCGATTTTTAACTTTTTTTCCGTCATCTTTCGAAGGTCAGCACGGGCTTAATTTTACATAATTACCAAAGTTAAAACTGATTTTTTGCTTTGAGAAGTCATTTCAGCGAAAAATCAGCGTACAAGATTTTCCGACCGCTCAAATTAAAGAGAATTAAATTATCAGAAAGAGCTTTATGATGAAATCCGTGAAAAAAATTTATTGAAGTCCATGACCCGTCGAAAAACAAGCGTGAATTTGGAATTTTTTTCCCGTTTGTTTTATTATGATTACTCAAAAACTGCTGATGGTAAAACATTTTGAGTTCAAGATCCAAGTCTAGAAACTTGGAGCTTCAATTTGCTTTTTTTTGTAATTGCTTTCCCACTGTTATTCTTTAAGTTACAGCACTTTGAAAATCACCTACTTTAGATTTTTTTCCATCCCTTAATTTTTGCGCCCAGTGTATGTACAGGGCGTAATAGTAGTAGTAATAACATAAGAAAATAAATGACGAAAATCAACTTTCAAATTCTTAATTATTGTGTTATTAAATCTACTATTCCCACGACCAATACTGCTGTTACGGCCGTTACGTTCGTTATGACCGTTACGCCCAGGAGAGGTTTCCCATTTCTTGCGAAGCATCTCCTCGGAGAGTTCTCACGGGATTTTGGAGCTGAGTTGCACATTCCGGCTACGTTATCTCCTGTGGGAGACGAGCCGTGGTGCAGCTCAGAGATGCTACGCGGTTTCGCGATCCGCGATTTTGGTCTCCTTACGCCTAGCTGATATTAGCTAGCGCAGTTCTGGACAGGTAGAGACTCTGAGTCTGACCCGCGATCTGTCTGGTTGTTTAGCTTTTGAGCGTGACACCTTCTCTCGCGTTAGTTAGAGCCACTTTGTATCCGGTGCCCTCTTTCCGACTTGATATTCAGTTGCCAATAAAGGTCACTTTAGGTGACTTTATTGACCCCTTCATTTCTGTGTCTACAAGTTCTTTTCTTTTCCCTTCCTTTCCCGGCTATCCATTGACCAGGTAGGACAGTAGATAGCACCTTCTCACGAAGGATCCCACGTGACGACCCTACGGGACGTCACAAATTGGTGTCAGAAGTCCTGCAACCCACCCTTTCTTAAAAAAAAAAAAAAAGAAAAAAGAAACAAAAATTTATCTGACACACATATTGGTGTCAGAAGTCCTGCAACCCACCCTTTCTTAGAAAAAGAAAAAAGAAACAAAAATTTATCTGACACACAAATTGGTGTCAGAAATCCTGAAACCCACCCTTCAACAAAAAAAAAAATATATTCGGTTTGAATCGTGGCGAAGTGTGTTGGTGTGCGTCGTGACAAATTTGTGAGGATACGCCGCAAACTAGTGATCACCGACGACACTCCACACCGTACAATCATCTCAACCCCATCGAGCGAGAAATCATCGGTTCTGGATACGGACCACCGGTGCGGAATACGGATTCGTGATTTTCGGGACCCGGGATTCTGTTCAGCCGATTGAGGAAGCTCACGATTCAAATAAGTATCAATGTTTGTGTTACTACTCGTGATTTGCGTCCTAAAAGGGTGAGTCACTATAACATAATATTGTTGCAATTATTTTGTTTCTTTTTCTGTCCATTATTGTTTTGAAAATTGTTCATGTCAAGTGTTGACAGACGTGAACTAAGATCCCAAAGATTCAATAACTGGCGTGATATCGATAATACATCTATTAGCTCAGGATCCTCAAATAATTCAGAAATGGCTAGCGAAATAGATGTTCACTTTTCATTTAAAGATGCTCTAGACTTAGTCCCAAGTTTCAGTGGTCACAATATATCGCTTGATAGGTTTGTGAAATGTTGTCAGCGCGCTCAAACGCTACTACCGGAAGCGTTCGAATCAAAATTTTTAGTAGGAATACAAACAAAGTTATACGGTCAGGCGTATGAAAGAATAGAATCAAAATTAGTCTCTCACCACAGTAGATAGATTTTTGAAAGAACTAAAAAAATTATATACAAAAGGCGAAGAACTTTCGGATTTGGAACATGAACTGAAGAACATGTTCCAAAGCCCGAATGAAAAAGTTTCAGATTTTGCTGCAAGAGTAAACAAAATCTTGAGAAAGATAAAAGATCGGATTAATACTACTTATTCTATAGAGAACCAAGTAACCTATAGAAATCAAAGACGAGAAGAAGCACAAGAAATAGCTCTTCAAGCTTTTGTGCGAGGTCTTCTAGATGAAATTGCGAATAATTTAATGAATAAGAATCCCATCGATCTTGATGAAGCAATCGAAGAAGCTAGAACAATTGAAAAAGAACTGGCTAAACGTCTTTTAATTAATAATAAAAGATATTCACATTTTGATACCAGTTCCAAAAATAGATCTCAAATTAATAATGCGAAAATCAGATTTTGCGAGTCAGAAGAATTAAAAGATAAAACAAAACATTGCCAAAATTGTGGAAAAACCGGTCACTCCTTTGAAGAATGTAAATTTAGAATAAAATGTTATAATTGCCAAAAATTAGGTCACAAAGCAAATGAGTGTAAAATACAAAAAAATAAATTTCAAAATGAACTCCCAGAAACTTATAACAAACAAAGTCGTGAGAGTAACTACCAAAATAAGAATAGAAATAGCTCATACCCGTTTTTCAAAAATAAAAAACCAAGTGAGTCACAACAAAGAAACTTTGGATACCAAAATTTAGATATTGAAGAAGAAAAATTAAAAAACTTGGTTAGAACACTTTTAACTGAAATTAATCCGCAAGCTTTAAACTCGAAATCGACTCCTCAGGAAGGTGTGCTGAAGAGTCAGATTCAGAAGAAGCACCAAATCAATGTGATAAACTTGAAAAAGCAAAGATTAGATTCGGAAAGGGAATAAAAACAAAACCTGCTACCATAATTTTGAGTTCCCCAGAATTAGAAAAGGAAAGCGGTGAATTTTTCCTAGATACCGGCGCGGAAATAAATATAATAAAGTGTTCCTGCGTAAAGGATCACATAGTTTGTACAACAAACACAAGATGTGAAATATCGGGGATTACCGATGGTATAACCGAGTCTTTTGGGACTTGCGAGTTGACCATCAATGGAATCAAAACCATATTCCACATCGTAGAGGATAGCTTTCCAATAGAGCAAGATGGGATGTTGGGAAATGAATTTTTCCGACACCATCGGGCTGTTATCTCCTACAAAGATGAGTACATTTCAATGCATGGTCAAAGAATTCCATTTAAATCCTGCGAATTTATCAATATACCACCTAGAACGCGACAACTATTGAAATTACGTGTAACAAATACTGAGATTAGTGAAGGATATATTCCCTCCATAGAATTAGGAAACGGAATTTATTTAGGAAAAGCGTTAGTTCAAAATATTGACGGCTTAGCTTCAGTTTATGCAATAAATACTACAGAAAAAACAGTTACAGTAAAAATTCCAGAAGTAGAACTAGAACCTTTCATTGAAATTAACGAAACAGAAAATAACAATAAAATATATCAAGTTAAAATTTCAGAAAATGATCGATTTAAACAGTTAAAATCATTATTAAAATTAGAACATCTTAACGAAGAAGAAAGACAGCATGTGGAAAAACTTATTTCAGAAAACACAAACTTATTTCATATACCGGGTGACAAATTAGGATCTACTTCAGTAATGAATCATGAGATTCATACTACAGATAATATTCCTATTAATGTAAAACAATATCGTTTTCCACCAGTCCACAAGGAAGAAATTAAAAAACAGGTCAAAGATTTATTAACAAACAATATAATACAACCGTCCTCATCTCCGTTTAATTCTCCTGTTTGGATTGTCCCCAAAAAGGAAGATTCACAGGGTAACAAAAGATGGCGTATGGTAATTGATTTTAGGAAATTGAACGAAAAAACAATTCCAGATGCATACCCTCTTCCAAATATAACGGACATATTGGATCAATTAGGAAGTGCTCGTTATTTTTCAGTTTTTGATCTTGCCTCAGGATTTCACCAAATCGAAATGCATCCCCGCGATAAATACAAAACTGCGTTTTCAACACCTAACGGACACTATGAATTTAACAGAATGCCCTTTGGTGCAAGAAACGCCCCTGCAACGTTTCAAAGATTAATGGATGTAGTTTTATCAGGATTACAGGGAAATGAAATTTTTGTATATCTAGATGACATAGTCATCTACGCGGAAACCCTCAAAGAACACGAAACAAAATTTAAAAGATTAGCAGAACGTCTCACAAAAGCTGGACTCACTTTACAAATTGACAAATGTAGATTTTTAGAACCAGAAGTAGTATATTTAGGGCATATTATTAGTGCCAATGGAGTCCGACCGAATCCAGACAAAATAAAAGCAATAAAAGAATATCCAATACCCAAAACGGATACTAATATTAAACAATTTTTGGGTCTTGTAGGTTATTATCGTAGATTTATAAAGAATTTTGCAGAAATAGCATTACCTTTGAGTAGACTATTGAGAAAAGATGCGAAATTTGTGTGGGAAGAAGACCAACAAAAAGCATTTGAGATTTTAAGAGATAAAATTTGCGAAGAACCAATTCTACAGTATCCAAAATTCTCAGAAGAATTCATTGTAACCGTAGATGCATCAGACTATGCAATCGGCGCGGTATTAAGTCAAGGAAAGATAGGTTCTGACAAACCCGTTCATTTCGCTTCTAGAACATTAAATACAGCCGAAAGAAATTACGAAACAACGCGAAAAGAATTGTTAGCGATAGTTTTTGCAGTACAGCAATTTAGACCTTATTTGTACGGTAAGAAGTTTACTCTCGTAACTGACCACAAGGCATTAACTTATTTAAAAACAAAGGATAGACCGAGTCCACAATTGCAAAGATGGCAGATTCTTTTGAATGAATATAATTATGAAATTAAACATGTCGCTGGAAAAAGTAATAAAGTAGCAGATGCTTTATCCAGAAATCCGACTAGTCAAAAGGTAAAAAACGAAAAAGCTCAAGTATTACCAATTAGGAAACGTGTAGAGGATTCTACGGAATCGGAAAATGAATATAAAAAACCAAAATTGGTACACCAACCAAAAACTCGTACAAGGGAAACATCAGATGAGACATCAGGAAAGAGACTTTCAAAAAAACCAAAAATCGAGACAGAAATAAGACCGACTGGAATTGCTATCACTCCGAAGCAAATTCCCAAAAAAAGAGGTAGACCAAGAAAACCACCCAAAACAGGAAAACCTGGTAGACCAAGGAAATATTGGTTACCATCAACATCCCAAGAAAAAACAGAATTTACTGGATATGAGAGTGACGACGAAACGCATGATGAAGAGATTCCATGCAAACGTCAAAAACAAACTTGGAAAGACGACTACGAAAATTCTGAAAATATATTTTCGAAGGAAATTGAGCCAACGAAAATTGTTACGACTGCTGAAGTCTATGAGAAAAAAAAGAGAGAAAAAGGTACAAGAGGTAGAGAATGCAGAAGATCATTCCCCTCGGAAAAGATGCCTGAAAATATAAATGATATTGAGATATGCCCAAGTGATACAAGAGATATCAAGTGGCACAGAGATTCAGCACCAATTTCAATTCGTGGCATAAGTCCAATGAAAATTTCAGAAAAAGTAGAAGAAATTCCAAAACCCAGCATGGAACAACCAACATTTAGATCACCTTCGATTTCGGTACCAAACATTTCAACCAGAACGTACCACAGTAATTTGACGGAGGAAGAAAACGAATCATCGGATGATGAAAAAGATAATATAACAAATGAGGAAGAAAATAATACAGAGAATGATATAGAAAATGATTCAGAAAAAGACATAATAAATGATGGAATAGATTCAGATTTCAAAATAGAAAACTCTTTTGATCACACTTCAGAGTGGCAAAAAGAGATAAATGCAATCACTGACGACAGCGATTCGTCAAGTGATAATTATGACAAAAACTACCAACCCACAAATTATTATAGGAAATCTTTAAAAATGTCTGAAACACCTAGAAAGACTAGAGTTTCAAATAGAAAACCAATTATTACAGAAAGTAGAAATATTACAGGAATAGTAAAGGTTTCTCAAGAACATTTATTCTCAAAGCAAGACAACTTAGCTTTTTTCACAACAGCTGACTGTACACTGGATACCCAAGTAACTTTAAACCTGGTAGATAAGAAACTCGTCAAACGCAATGAACTTTTATCAAATCAACCCAAAGTAGGTGAAGTAATAGTGATTCGTAAAAATAATATCCATTATTTCGGTTTGATTTGCAAAACAAATAAACTAAAACAATTTAAAATGCAACATTTTACAGAAACATTAAACGTACTTTTTGAACTTCTTGATCTTTTTAAAATAAAGTCAATTAGAATTTCGAAAGACCCCGATTTAATGAATAACTTAACATGGAACAGTATTAAAACATTTATTAGATCAAAATCAATAAATTCAAACACTAATTTTACTCTTTGCGAAAGTCTTCAAATAACCCCTCCCACTGAAATCAGAAACGCGATAATAGAAGAATTCCACAGCTCAGCAGCTGGAGGACATAAAGGAATAACAAAAACATATCATAGAATATTAACAGAATATTATTGGCCAAAGTTAAAGGAACAAATAAGGCATTTTATAAAAAATTGCATGGAATGTCAAAAAAACAAGTTGGTACGAGTAAAAACAAAAGCTCCAATGGTAATTACTGATACTCCTAATGATGTTTTTGATAAAGTAGCAATAGACATTTATGGTCCGCTACGAACAACAAAAAACAATAACACTTATTTGCTAACAATATTAGATTTACTTACAAAATATAGTGTTGCAGTTCCAATTAAAACTAAAACTAGTGAGGAAATAGCTAAAGCTTTTGCAACCTCATTTATTTGCCCTTTTGGCCCACCTAAACAAATTTTAAGCGATCAAGGTAAAGATTTTATGTCTAACACAATGAAATAATTTGCAAAATTATTCAAAATCAAACAGTACAGAACTTCCGCATATCACCCTCAATCAAACGGTTCGCTAGAACGCAGTCATCATACTTTGACTGAGTATTTAAAAAATTTTGTTACGGAACATCAGAAAGACTGGGATAAATGGATTCCTTATGCAATGTTCTCTTTTAACACTAGCGTCCATGAAGCAACTGGTTTTACACCTTATGAACTTGTTTTTGGAAAAAAGAGTAGAACTCCATCAGAATTCACATCTGAAAGTGAATTAATAACATATGAAGATTATTTATTAAATCTTCATAGAACCCTTAAAGAATTAAAACAGCAAGCAAGAAAAAATAGTATTAAACAAAAGAATAAATCCAAAAATTACTATGATAGGAAAGTTCAGGTTAGACACTTCGAACCAAACCAACTAGTCTTTTTACTCAAAGAACCTAGAATAGGAAAATTTGACAAGCAGTATAAAGGACCATACAAAATTACAAAAATTTTAGATAATAATATTGAATTGGAAATAAATCTAACAAATATAAAACTGTACATTCAGATAAAATAAAGCCTGCTTATGTTGTAGACAGCATACAGAATCAGCACAAGTAAAAAATCTTGATATTAGGAACTTCGATGCAAACCAAGGCTTGTATTCGAACAAACATAGAGTGCGTTATGTGAATTACCCACGACAACTGGAAACTGAAATTTAAGAGATTCTAAATAATACTAAAGTTTGATATACTAATCAAATCTATTAACAGTCCCTTATTCATTAACAAATATCTCATTCAAATGAAATAGAGACGAAACCCGAGGGACGCGGACACGAGTGGGACGCACGTTGATGCGACATTATCCTTATATGTATATATACATATGTAGAATTAAGAAAAAAAAAACAAAAAAAAAACAAAAATAACTAGGTTAAGGACAATACTAATACGAATTTTAAGTTTTGAACAGCTTAGCCAGCCAAACTGGACATAATCATCTGAAGGAGAAGCATCTCCTGTAGTTGAAGCAGTCAACTCTTAAGAGGACAGGATGTGATACTGCCCAAAAGATGAGCCAACTTGATACATGACGAGATTGGAGGAATTCAAGGAACCTTCAGCCTCATTCATTGACGGAAACAGGAATATCCGTATTGCGAAATATAGATGATCCTAAGAAATATTAATAAACAAAACTAACATTAGTATAAGTTGAAATATGGAATGAAATATATAGATTGAAATTGTAAAAACCCATAACCCTTAGGATCGAGTCAATAACACACATTTGGTTCCCACGCGATTTTCAGATCTGGAGGAACCAAACGTGCTGCCTAGGGTTTTTTCCCACTGGGTTTTCCCCTAGGTGCACCGCCAAATGGGGCACGTTAAAAGCTACCGGCACCTCAAGCTTTGGTTCACCAGAAGATTTTGGACCATAAAGAGTAGAAGCAATTAGTCATTGGTTATCGACACTTGCCGATGCAGGAGCATCAGTCTTTTTGTAAGGGGGGAGGTGTTACGGCCGTTACGTTCGTTATGACCGTTACGCCGAGGAGAGGTTTCCCATTTCTTGCGAAGCATCTCCTCGGAGAGTTCTCACGGGATTTTGGAGCTGAGTTGCACATTCCGGCTACGTTATCTCCTGTGGGAGACGAGCCGTGGTGCAGCTCAGAGATGCTACGCGGTTTCGCGATCCGCGATTTTGGTCTCCTTACGCCTAGCTGATATTAGCTAGCGCAGTTCTGGACAGGTAGAGACTCTGAGTCTGACCCGCGATCTGTCTGGTTGTTTAGCTTTTGAGCGTGACACCTTCTCTCGCGTTAGTTAGAGCCACTTTGTATCCGGTGCCCTCTTTCCGACTTGATATTCAGTTGCTAATAAAGGTCACTTTAGGTGACTTTATTGACCCCTTCATTTCTGTGTCTACGAGTTCTTTTCTTTTCCCTTCCTTTCCCGGCTATCCATTGACCAGGTAGGTCAGTAGATAGCACCTTCTCACGAAGGATCCCACGTGACGACCCTACGGGACGTCACACTGCTATCATTATTATCTTTATTATTATTATTATTATTATTATTATTATTATTATTATTATTATTATTATTATTATTATTATTGTGGTTGTTGTTATTGATGTAGTGGTAGTAATATTAATAACAACAATAATAATAAAAATAATAGTGATAATAATGATAACAGCATTGGTCGTGGAAGTTGTGGAATTAATAACACAATTAAGAATTTGAAAGTTGATTTTTGTCATTAAATTTTTTTATGTTATTACTACTACTATTACACCCTGTGCATACTTTGTTTCCGACGATATCATATCACGGTCGTAGTAGTGTGTTAGTGGTAACATCAGAAGAGAGATCTTTAATGTGTTGGTGTCACCCTCTTACTTCTTTTGTTATTATTACTACTACTGCTTTGTTACCGATTACGAGTAGGTTCGAGTCTAAACTTCTGTCATGCACACCAGAATCTAAAGGGGCATTCTGATTGGTCAGAAGTATTACCTAATAACTCGGTAATTATTCCGAATTTCGAAAAATGGTATTTGACTTTTCGTCTCCAATTTTCACCCTCTACCACCACCTTTCGGCTTGGACACCTTAGGTCGGACACCCTGTATATAGATGTTTGAAAAATGTAGCTGGGTCTTTTATTTGCATATGGCCCCCGTGTACCGAGTAAGGATACAGCCTTTTAACCCATTTGCATCCAAGAGCGGAATATTCCGCGATCCGCTACTGTCTGTTATCACCGAGCGCGGATTATTACGCGAGCCCGCAATTGTTTTCTTACGGAGCGCGGATTATTCCACGGACTCGCAAGTGTCTTTCATTTTCGTCGCATAATGCAAATGGGTTAATCAAAGGTTAAGCCTTTTAATCAAATTTTCAATTCGACGCTTCGATCTCAAATTGTAAAGTGAAAATTCAGGATTTCAAGTACTTTGTTTATCAAATTTTTTTAATTCAAATACTGTACATAATAATATTTGGTCGATTTTTTTACTCCGTTACTTATTCAAAGTAAAAAATTAGATATAATTTTTATTACAATTGTCGCTTGCTTGCGTGACCGCCATGGCCCCATTTGTCTATACAATCTAATGCATTCGCATGTCCCAAAAGCCGCAGGTCCTGCTTCTAGGCCTTACCGACTCTCCTCTTGATCCTGATTTTAATCGGTTATACCGGTTTCAATATAGTGTCAGCTTTCAACTTGATGTCCTTTATAGGTACTTTTTCGTCCTTCATCAAGACATATTTCCGAAGGACGGTTGATAAAAGTGTTTTCATTGCCATCATAGCGTATTTCAAACCTGAAAAGAGGAATTAGTCTTTTTCAAAAATATTAGCATTAAAGGTATTATTATGTAAGGCATTAGTATACAACGTTCAAATATGGGATCGCGAGTGGTCTAGTGGGTAGAGCGTTAGATTCACACTCGTGGGTTCTGGGTTCGAATCTCCACTCGTGTACAACAATATACGAATATTTCGAAATTATTATTATTAATTATATTATTAATAATTATATTAATTAATAATAGTATTAGTGATTATAAGTGGTATTATTCATAATAATGTTAACCCTTTTCATTCCGAGGAAGCTGCTTGTAGGTGTAAAATGTCGCCGTAGCGGAGCGTTAAGGGTTCATTATTATTAATCATATTAAAATTATATTAATCGTAATTAAAAATGAAGGTCTAGTCTTGGTATTACAAGATGTGATGTTAAAAATAATTTCAGTTGATTTGGATTAATAAATTTCACATGGCAGATTAGTGTGTTAGTTGAAATTAGTTATCTAGGGACAAATCCAGGTAACCCTTACCGATGCAATTCCTCGGGCCACCGCTGAAGGGAATGTAACAGTAAGGGTGGCGTTTCGCAACTTCCGATGGAAGGAATCTGTCCGGATCGAATTTCAAAGGATCCGGCTAGTACTCGGCCGGTGGGTCTTTATTATCAAGATTATTACCGAGCTTCCAGCTGGTAACTGGTGAGGGCCTAAAAAAAAGTAAGAACTTCATTTAGTTTCCGTAAAAAACATTTTGCAACAATAGCAAAATATTATTACACATAATATTTTTGATTTTAATCAGGATTGTACCGATATCCAAGTCCTTGGATATGTATCTCACGAGGATCGGCCCAACGGAGAAGAGTCTCATCGTTTTCATTCGTATGCACTGCGAACGCAGTTTGCAATCAAAAATTTATAAGTCGGTGAGCTAAATTTCCGAGTTCAGGGTAAGTAAGTAAATTGAGTTAATACTTTTTCAAGAAACTTAAATATTCTGGAAAACGTATATCTCTCCAGTAACCATGCTCCTAATAGTTTTTCTATATTTACATTTACTTTAAAGGGAGAAATACACGTAGCAGCTTCAAAAAATCAATTTTTTTTAAAATAAAATGTTAGTTAAACATCTCAAGAATAAGGTGGTAAAGTTTTAAACTGAAATTCGGTGTGTCCCTGGAATTGCTAATTAGCCGGTAATTTACTAATGTGATTGAGTTTTCGTAGCTCGGAACATTAAAAACGTTTTGCGAAAAACTACATTCTTTAAGATTGTGGAAAACATAACTTTAAAACGAATCCACCGATCGTGCTAAAATTGTACACATCACTCAATAACAATATTACCTTGAACTTATACCTACTTGTTTATGAAAATCGCTTTCCGAAAGTGATTTTTTATTGCCAAAAAGAAAAAAAATTTACGTAAAATTGCAGTTTTTTTCTGAAGTATTCCACTTTTGTAATTTTCAATTTTTTTAATGTTTCTTAGGTATAAGTTCAGCATCTGGATGTTAGAATACTAAAAGTTTCTTATTCATACTTTTAAGATGAATATTAAAGTCGTTGGGACTCCCACAAACGGGTAACTGCCGTCAAAACCTTCCTGGAAGATCACGACAGATGACAAAACATCGTCATTTGACAATATTCTTTAATGGAAAAATTTATTTAAACAGTTTATTTATGTAATAAAGTGTACCTAAAGATTCAAAAATTTTAAACGTTTTGCTCCTTAAGAAAAAAAATGAAAAAAATTAACTATTTTCTCATTGACTTTTTCTACATGTACTTCCCCCCTTAAAGCTTTATGTATCTTTACAATAACATACTTTCATTTATTTCTTTTATATTATCTTCATCAAACCACTACTCCAGTTTCGTAGTTTATCGTGTTTTATCTGTGCGTTCACCCGTTCCAATTGTGAATGTATGTGGCATATCTGTAAAAAAAGCTGTGGGTGTATATTGTAAAAAGAGTTTAATATTTTATTATACAACTAATTGTGAAATTTAAGAGACTTATAATATAAGATAACGTTCATATTTTTGTTTCACTAAACTATGAACCTTTCTCAATGCTTTATATGTATTTACAGCGTCTGTTCCTAATAGTCAAAGATCGTAATTTCATAGTCATAGGAGATATGCATGTATTAAATGAAATATCTGATATGCTGAAACTGTGTTGAAATTACGACGAAAGACGGAATTACATTTTTTAAACAACGTTTTTCTCTAAATTCATTTTACCATAGAAATAATAATATTGGAAAATAAAAAAAGCGCATGGACGGCTTCTCTTGTAAAAAGATTTACAAATAGTTGAAATAACGACTGTCTTAGGAACTTAATTAGAGAGAACGTTCAAGAGAAAAGAGGTTTCGGGTAGGGTAAATGCACCAATAGATGGACGGTTAAGCAAACTCTCATGCTTTTTTATCAAAATAATATACTAAAATACAAATAAGTTATAATAAAATGGATTATATTAATGTAAAAATATGTAATTAACTAGAAAAAAATTACTAAAACTTTGTGAAACTTCGTAGTAATTAACAAAAAAGAAAAATTTATGAAAAAGACCAAAACCCCAGTAGATGGACAGAATCTCCAATAGATGGACAGCCAATAAAAATAGATGGACGCTAAATTTTCTTATATTTTTGTAATTTTATTATTTTATTTCGATATTTATAGCTTTTTTAGTGAAATAAGCGCATAATAATGTATACATACCTTATTTTTTTATTCATTTATAATAGTAATAACAAACAACGTTTACCGGACATCTGTCACATATTTACTAGTGGTGGCGTTCTTGAAGCAAAACTTCGTCATGTCAAATTTAAATATTTTTTTTATCATTATTACAAATATAAAGATGAAAAAATCACTTTTTGCAATCAGGGCTACATATAGCCATAAAAAAATATTATGACTTTACGATTTCGTTCTTAAATTTAATGTAATTACTTTTGGAAATAATATTTGCCCATCTATTGGAGGGTGTCCATCTATTGGCGTGTTTACCGTAATTTAAATAAATGAAAAAATAACAAAAATGATAGGATTAGAAGTGGATAAAATATACATGATGTTGAGCAATTTTTGTTTCCATTGAAACGCGCGACTTATTCCTTTCTGGTAGTCAATTGAGATTGACAAAGACAACGAATTATCTTATTATTTCTTCTACTGATATTTACGAAATATTTTTCACGCATCCTCCTTCCATTTTCACATAAGCTTCACATCTTCGCTTGAAAAACTTTCCATCTACTTTTAATAATATACCTCGTTTTTATGTTTCTTTTGTTTTTCACTCTCGAAATTTCAAAACCCTTTCTTGGATTTCTAACATAAGTTTAATGGATTTTCCAAACTTGCAATATTTTTTGTGGTTTTGCGAATTTTGTGGAATTTAGAAATATTGGTTTTTTTCGAATCGATTAAATATTGTTGAATTCATAATTATAAAATATTGTTTTTTCATTTTCAAAATTTTTTCTTTGTCGTTTTTTCGATTCTCCAGAATTTTTTTAAATGAATTTTGAACGCTTTTTTTAATTTGCAAATTTTTTCTCAAAGATTGTCTCGCCAATTTTCAAAATTTAATGTGGAATCCTCAGTTGGTTTATGTTGTTGAATAAACATTTCAAATTCTTAGTTATTTTAGGAGACTATTCTATAATAACTAAGAATTTGAAATATTTTTTCAAAATATATTTAACTCAGAATTAGAGTCTAAGTTACAGTTATTTATTTAACGCTCTGGGACAAGTTCCTAAAGCGTCAAAATAGAATATACAATGCAGAAAAAATATTGATAACATAATTAAATAGTGATCGACTACTCAAAAATATATAAAAGTAGATTAACAGTAAAACAATAGGCAAATAAATAAATAGTGTGCAGATTAAAGTTAGTAAAAACAATAACACAATATGTACATTACCAGTTCATCATTGTTTCCTCGCAGAAATTATATTATAAGAGTTTTTTTAAAGCAATATGAGATGTTTCGAAATATTGCTCCACTGGTAAGCAAGTTTTTCAAATTCCTATATTATGAACAGCGAGTTAAATGTAAGATTTCATCCACTTATCCGTCTAATTGAAAACTTCAACTGTTTTAACCGTTTTAGTGCCAGAGATTTTTTTTGTTTCCAAATAAAAAATTGCCAAGCGGCGCAATAGCGCTCTTTTCATTCCTTATTTAAAAAGTGCTGGCATTTTTGGACATGGAACAGAAGAAGCGCGATCGCGCCTCTTGGCACTAAAACGGTTAAGAACAAGTTACAGATTGAGGAACAATTAGTGGATTCCTATCACGTGAGCCTTTCCCGTTACATGAATCTGTTTATCCCCCAATGGGATCATATAACTGGAGTTTGTATTCTAATTTAATATTTGAAGCTAACTCCCATCTCATTCCCCTCTTATTCCAGTTTAAAGACAATTTGTGGCATAAGGACCAAGACTATTACAGTCCTGATCCATGCCCCAACAATTATTATTTATTACACGGGCTAACAATTTTGAAAGTTCGACATTTTCTAGTCGCGCATTGTGATGACTGCTTCTGCGATTGTTTTCAATACCTTTAAGAAAATGAGGTTCCAACGCATGAACGCGTTCCTCGTTGGAGCTGATTGACGCCCTGCTATCTGACAAGAAAGCTTTGTTTTTGGTCAAGAAAGCTTTGTCTTGTGATGGAAAATACGGCGCAGACTAGATTTCAAGTCATGCCATTTCGCAGGTTTCGGCTTCCCAATTCTGGATTTTTGGTTGTCACAAACCTAAACCAAGGTTTCGGGATTTAATGTGAAAGTGTAACGTGCACACATTGTATTTATATTGGTTGAATAAATAAAATTATTCGGAAAAGAACATTTTTCAGCACAGACAAGCAGAGTTCGGCCCTTCGAACAACGTTTCGCGTCGCACGACGCGCCTTGTGTGGCATAATAATATGAGCGGTCGCAACAATTGCTTCACGTACCTCATGTTCTGTACCACTTCATCGGTCCTCAATAACGCTTTTATAGCCCCAGCCAAAAAAGTCTAAGGACGACCGTGGGGGCCAAATAAGCGGGCCACCGCGACTTATCTACCTATCAGGATACTTCTTGTTGAGGACTTTGCGAAATTGGCCCGAAAATGTGCCAGTTCTCCATCGTGTTGGAGAATTAATTCCGTGCGCACGTGAAGCAGCACATCTTCCAGCAGCTGCGGTAGTAGACCAGGAGCTGGCGACAAAAAGTATGTGTTACTTTATTCTCCACCATACTGATGGAATCAGTTATTTTCGCCGAGTAAGAAAGGTACATGATCATGCCAAGGTCAGTCAGCGGGACATATAGGCAGAAAACGCTTTCGAACATGTATCTTTTTAAGAGGTCTCTGTCAAATATTATTCTCCTTGAAATTTACGTGATAATTACTTTTCAATAAATAATACATGAAAAATTGTTTCTTACACCTGGCAAGCGGGACTAAATTATTCTTACAGCTTGTAAACATTGTAAGATTTCACAAGCGCATTGTTAAAAATTATTCTCTTTAAAATTTATATGAGAGGTAAGTTTAAGCCTTAAATAACAAGAAAAAAAAGATCTTACGGTTTAAACGCGGACCAAATGAGTTCTTACGCTCATCTAAAATTAAAAATTTCGAGAAAACGGATAATTCATAAAATATCATTAAACTTTTCATTTTATTATTATTATTATTAAGACAAGGGCGCTCTCAATTTTTAATTTTAGAGCAGCGTAAGAACTCATTTGGTCCGCGTTCAAGCCGTAAGAACTTTTTTTTCTTGTTTCTTAAGGTTTAAACTTACCTCTCGTGTAAATTTTAAAGAGAATAATTTTTGACAACGCGCTTGTAAAATATCACTTGTTTATAAGCTGTAAGAACAATTTAGTCCCGCTCGCTAGGTGTAAGAAACGTTTTTTCATGTATTATTTATTGAAAACTAATTAGCTTATAAGTTTCAGAGAGAATAAAATTTGACAAACCCTATTGTTTATTTTTCAACCCTTCCTCAATTATTGTCCCATCCTATGGGTGTAAGAAGTGACTTTTCGGTATCAGGAGACTGTACTTTATCGAATATATAGAGTTTCCTGGAGAATAAAATTTGACACAAATTTTTGTCGCCAGCTCCTGGTCTATAGCGTATTTTCTGCAAAGTGTATGTAAATATTGCCATTTAAGGTGGTCCAAGCGTCAGACTAGTCAATAAGAGACTAATATGTACTGTAAATGAATAAAAAAATGTACAAGAGTTCAAAAACGATTGAAAAATTTATAAAATTATGAATGAAATGTCTCGTTTTCAATAAGAGTTTTATAAATAATTTATTTAATTAACAATAGACTTGCACTTGATGTCGGTAGAACGGTCTCTAGAAAAACTTGGCAACTTCTCAAAGTCATTATTTTGTGCGTGTATACATGTACACGTACGTGCATATGTATGTTGCACTGTTCGTCTGCTACTGTTTACATTTGGTTGGAGCGTATAGCCTAACCCAAAATTTTATCATATTTGTAGGTTATATTTTTCAATTTTACACAAGTTTTGCACACATTCACATGTTATATTAATTTACACTTTAGTCCTTTACACGAAGAGAAAGCCGCAAGAAACACAAGCAAAATAAACGTAAGCAAGTTCACCATTTTTATTTAAATAAAAAACATTTCGAGATTTGATGTATTTGATACGTGTGTGTTGGTACTGTTTTCGTCTGCTTCCGACTCTGGGCATATACATATATAGTACACTTACCAGATGGCGCGACGTTGCCACCTTGTATCTCAATTTGGGCGTTAGTTTTTTCATCGATCTTATTTAATTGATATCTTTTTCAAATTATCGTTAATCCCCATATTTTTTTGTTCTAAGATGATCTTTAAACTTTAAAGAATTTAAAAAACTTTTAATACGTGGACGGTCTAATCGTTTTCTAGGTGAAAAATTCATAATAGACGTCGCGAATTCAAACGCGCCATAAGAGACTGTGTAAAATGTACGAACTTTAATTGTTAATATCTTTTTTAAATGGTCGATAACATGGGGTTTTCTTTGTTAGAAATTGTTCTGGGACTAATAATCTTTCGATTAAAAGTTGTTTTTTGGACTTATCTAATATTAAGCCTGACGCTTGGACCACCTTAAGCGCGGCGGCAGAAAATATGATTCGATCTGAAAATTTAAAAGAGAAAATTTTAGCCCTACCAGAGGTACAAAAATTCGTTTGTTTTCCTGAAACTCATATTCACCACTCGGTTCTCCATTATGCCAGCCCATAGGTTAGTGGAATAGCGGTACTGAAATGCGCCTTCTTCCAGCCACTGTATATAATTTCTAGAATTACAGACACCGCTGTTAAGTCCTAAGACCACAACAAGCGTTTTCGTTTTAGGAAAAATAAACGGTAGCAAGGATTTTCCCTGGGAAGAAAGCTTGCATCGAAATATCAGAGACGAAATTAAAGAAATTAACAAAAATAATAACGTGGTAAAGAGACTTCGTGGAAAAGCTGCACCGAGGTGCTACCGGTCTATAGTAGAGGAATGAGAGAGGACTTCTTCATGCGGATTCAGTGATGCACCGAGATGCCAGCAAACTGAGTAGAAGTATAGGATAGGATTTACCTTATTGATGCACCTAGGAGCTGCCTAACCGAGTGGAGTTTAAGGGAGAACAGAGAAAATACCAAGGGCTTACTTTACTTTTAAGTTACTTGGTTTATTCGACTCGAGACTCTGTCTGCGTTTCGAACTCTCTGCTTGTCGGAACAAGAGTAACCGAAAATTCAATTTTTTGGAGCCTTTATTTAGTGGAACAATGTTTATAAAAATGTTCCCTACTCTTACATTTTCGTTGAAAAATTTCTAAGGGCGGCTTACTCAAGATATCTGTCCCTACATACTATGTAATAATTGCTACGATAGTCGGTTTCCGCATTTGGCGTCTCTTTCTAAAGGACATATGTTTCTATAATATCTATGACTCTAGTAATGAGGTGCAATTCCTAATTCAAAAATACAAAAAAAAAACAAATGCATAAATTATCTACACTTCACCGATCTCCCAGAAAATTCCGTTTGTTTGAATTGTCTGTTTCTTTTGGGGAGTATGTATGTACAACATACTTACATAGGTCACTCGCCGATGCAGTGCTATATGGAGACCAAACACTTGTGTTACACAAGCTTGCTTCGGTCTATGATAAGGGACCTCTTGTTTCAATGTAAGACGATGAGAGGCAAATATAATACATTCTGCTATAAGTGAACTTGTTTAGGTATATGTGTATAATTGCACTGAATGTAGTTGTCGGACGTAACACCGTTCAGGATGATCGTCGCCTTATCGCTGCTGTAAGATGCTGTCGGGGAATGAGTCATTCCATCGACATTTCGCGAGAAACCTTGCGAGTAATAAGAAAAATATGATTATTTCACGGTAAAAGTACCGCATTTACGAAAAAATAATGACAATAACACTCATCTCTACAGAAATTCACCCGATGTTAGTTATCTCTCGGCAAGTGTTACTGCACACGTTGAAAGTGAAACGTGTGCAAATCATTACTTTGCAATGTGTGACGCCATCGACCATTGGTCGAAGGTGTAACGCACCAGGCACGCCGAAATGCCCAAGGGCGTTGCTGATCCCAGGATTTTGAAAAAAATGGTCTAAAATTCTCTCCTCCTCACGCACACTGCGGTGCCCCGGTTTCTCTCGTGTGTGTCTAAACAAATACCCCGTATCGCACAACCTGTGCACCACACGAAAAATTCTTTGGTCTGTCGGATGTTGACGATGCGGATATTGTTCCGCGTAAAGGCGAGGCGCAGCAAGAGCATTTTCGCTTACTAGCCCGTTCATCAGCACCATATCCGTATGTACTGGTAACGAAAATTCATTATTTGCTCCCAGACTTTATTACAGTGAGACCCCGCTTAACGCTGTTTCCCCGAAATCGCGCACAACTTTGTTGCATTAATACTCGCATGCAGTCTCTCGACGCGTTTATTATTATTACAGTATAGAAGAATGTTTTCAGCATCACAAATAATTTATCACCAGTCTTCAACTTTATTGTGTCTATAGACTAAAGAAGTGTAAATAAAATATTTTATTTTACCGTGATAAATACGAAAATTTTAGTTTTCACAATGGGCGATTGGAAATTTTTGATAGAAGTTCAAAGGCAAGACGAAATGCCATTGATGCGATGTCTTGTCGACAACTGCTTGCTGCAAACATACTAGAATATTAATTTTAGGATGTTATTATTTCTTTTGGCTACACGACTTTTAATTATTTACATTGTAGTAAATTAGTTGAGACTATCCCGATGGAATGTAGTCTGGGCCAAGATTTAGAATGGAAACTTCATCTAAATCAACTGAAATTTTTTTTATTAGCAAATCTTGTAGTACAATAGCCCGCACGAAAGTTGTCCCTCCTCCAGCGCCGCGAAGCGGAGCATCGCGAACTAGACGCGCTCGGCGAAAAAAAGCAGGCGAATTACTTGGTCGAATGCTAGGTTCATGGTCGACGATATGAAATTTTCAAGCACAGGTCCGGCGCATGTGTTTTTATCGGGGGGGTCGGAACCCGATTTCACCAAGGTGTCCAACCCGACCTCACCGATTTCAATAATTTTTGGGTATGATGTAGTAGTCGAAAAAATAAGGGACGCGTATTTTTTTTTATGTGCTGTCATCCACTTTAAAGGGGTGAACCCCCCCCCCCCCAAGTTTTATCCGAAAATCGATTTTTTATCATATCTCGGCTTCTAATTAATATTTTTTAATAAAACAAAGTGGAAAATATTTATCATAAGAAGTCAAAGATATTAAGTGTGTTTATGACCCAAGGGGTTGCAACCCTTATTTTATATTTAAAGAAAACTAGATTTTTTTAGCTTTTCTTCTTCATATAAACCAAGGTATGAACTGAAAAAAATAAAGAAAAGCATTTCCGTTTGCTCTATCGAATATTTCAGTTGTCGGGTTTCAGGATTTCTTACGCAACCACCCCCAAATACCGTAAACTACCCCTTAAAGTAATACATCGCATGTAAATGATGAAAAAAAATTTATTTTTCTTGGTTTTTATTACACGTGGAAACAGAATATAATTTATATTAAAAACAATCATTTTATAAATTTTTCGCAATATGTTAATATAAAAGGGGTGATAAAAGTCACCTGCAAAAATAAATTATTCAATATAACTCGATATTTATTTATATTTTTTAATGAAACTGATTAAAAATGATTTTTTAAGGGAAGATTTATCTTTTTTACGAAGGGATTTTTTACGCAACCGCCCCCGAATACCGTAAACTATCCCTTAAAGTAATACGGCGCATATAAATGATGAAAAAATCTTTTTCTCTAAAATTACTTACACTTAATAAGTTAGTAAAATATAAAATTGTTTTAATATCATTATAGCTTCTCATTATTATTATTATTATTATTATTATTATTATTATTATTGTAATTATTATTATTATTACTATTATTACTATGACTTTGTATCGACAAAACTATAAATAATGAGCAGCTATAACAACTACAATATATTATAATTTTTTAAAAATTTATGAACTTTTTTCAATTCATTACTTCATTATTTAGTTTGTTAACTATTCCAATCTCATCAAAGTCATTGGTTGATAAATTTTGAAGTCATCAAATTCTAAAAAAATTATAACATTTTTACAAATCAACCAAGACTTATTTCGATTTGTAATTTTTTAGAAACTCGTGAAATTCCTTTAAATTTATTAATTTTTGACAATTTATTAATATATTAATTCATAATTTTTTAAAGTTTATCAATTTATTCGTTTTTTATAATTGGATAGTTTCTAAATTCTTCTTTTTTTTTTATTCATCAATTTTGTAGCAATTAATTTTTTTTAATTTAAATTTTTATTTTTTTTAACCCATTAAATTTCTCAACAATTTATTACATTTTTTATAATTTTTGTAACGTATTGACTTTTAAAAAATCATTAATTTTTGCAATTTTTCAATTACAAAAAATGAATTATGCACATTTCGTAATTTGTAGTGGGGATATATGGGAACAGGAATATTGGAAAATGGTGTAATAAATAATAAAGTGCCCAAGCGAAATTCAACCTAATTTTTAAAAAATTCTGTTATTATTTTTGCACGAATGTCCAGATCTAAGAAGGCACATCAGAGTCCCAACGTCTATGTTTGTGGCCTTGAAAAAGGCCGTTTGGGATCAATGTTGAGATTTTACGAACGTTACGAAGAATAATGTGGTTCAATATTTAGTCCAGAGCCCGCCGGCGTCGATTATTTGACGTAACCGGTTCGGGATGGATCTGCTTAAATTTTGAAAAAATTCAGGTTCCGTCCGGAGGTCCTCCCATGCGCGTGTAACATGGTTCACAAGATTTTCCCGGTTTCTCGCCCTGCCAACGGGAAACTCGTCCTTAATAACAGCTGCCCAGACATTTTCTATGATGTTAAGGTCAGGTGACTTCGCTGGCCATGGCAAGACATTAATTTCAGGATGTCTCGCAAACCATTCGCGTGTCATTGCAGAGGTGTGAACGGCACTGTTGTCTTGGACGAAATTTATCACCGGCATGTCTTCTGCTGAATATACCGCTCGAACGCTAGGCAGCATAACGTTCTCCAAAATGTCGATATATTCAGCAGAATCCATTCTGGGTGAAATTTCAACAAGTTCTCCAAGAGCATTACCGCTCACCCAGCCCCAAAGTCCACACGTTACACGCCCGCTGTCTCTGCATGGGACGACGTATCGCGGATCATACCTCGAATTTCCCGTGGGCCGCCAGACATTCGTTTTCGGGACTGGCGAAGTAGAAAAGACCTTTTCGTCAGAGAAAATGACACAGTCCCACTCAGCCTGCGACATGGTCAAGTATTCCAAAGCAAAACCGACGCGTTCGTCGGCATGCTTTGGTAATAAATCGACCTTTCGTGCGGCACGGCGACAGTGGATACCGGCCTCCCGCAAACGGCGTTCGATGGTGTCCGCAGACACATCTAAGCC
>OX463763.1:1341122-1386425 GCA_949825005.1 Gasteruption jaculator | reverse complement strand
GGAGCTTTCGCAAAAGACGGTGAGGAGATATTTACGACGTTACGAAGAAGGGGGGGAAGAAGGACTTTTGGATAAACGTCGGGGAAGGAGCGGGCCGCGTCGGAAAACGACTGCTGAAGAAGATTTAGCCATTGTCGCAGAAATGACAGCACACCCACTACAGGCTGCGGCACACGTACCCGCAAATTTAGGCTTAGATGTGTCTGCGGACACCATCGAACGCCGTTTGCGGGAGGCCGGTATCCACTGTCGCCGTGCCGCACGAAAGGTCGATTTATTACCAAAGCATGCCGACGAACGCGTCGGTTTTGCTTTGGAATACTTGACCATGTCGCAGGCTGAGTGGGACTGTGTCATTTTCTCTGACGAAAAGGTCTTTTCTACTTCGCCAGTCCCGAAAACGAATGTCTGGCGGCCCACGGGAAATTCGAGGTATGATCCGCGATACGTCGTCCCATGCAGAGACAGCGGGCGTGTAACGTGTGGACTTTGGGGCTGGGTGAGCGGTAATGCTCTTGGAGAACTTGTTGAAATTTCACCCAGAATGGATTCTGCTGAATATATCGACATTTTGGAGAACGTTATGCTGCCTAGCGTTCGAGCGGTATATTCAGCAGAAGACATGCCGGTGATAAATTTCGTCCAAGACAACAGTGCCGTTCACACCTCTGCAATGACACGCGAATGGTTTGCGAGACATCCTGAAATTAATGTCTTGCCATGGCCAGCGAAGTCACCTGACCTTAACATCATAGAAAATGTCTGGGCAGCTGTTATTAAGGACGAGTTTCCCGTTGGCAGGGCGAGAAACCGGGAAAATCTTGTGAACCATGTTACACGCGCATGGGAGGACCTCCGGACGGAACCTGAATTTTTTCAAAATTTAAGCAGATCCATCCCGAACCGGTTACGTCAAATAATCGACGCCGGCGGGCTCTGGACTAAATATTGAACCACATTATTCTTCGTAACGTTCGTAAAATCTCAACATTGATCCCAAACGGCCTTTTTCAAGGCCACAAACATAGACGTTGGGACTCTGATGTGCCTTCTTAGATCTGGACATTCGTGCAAAAATAATAACAGAATTTTTTAAAAATTAGGTTGAATTTCGCTTGGGCACTTTATTATTTATTACACCATTTTCCAATATTCCTGTTCCCATATATCCCCACTACAAATTACGAAATGTGCATAATTCATTTTTTGTAATTGAAAAATTGCAAAAATTAATGATTTTTTAAAAGTCAATACGTTACAAAAATTATAAAAAATGTAATAAATTGTTGAGAAATTTAATGGGTTAAAAAAAATAAAAATTTAAATTAAAAAAAATTAATTGCTACAAAATTGATGAATAAAAAAAAAAGAAGAATTTAGAAACTATCCAATTATAAAAAACGAATAAATTGATAAACTTTAAAAAATTATGAATTAATATATTAATAAATTGTCAAAAATTAATAAATTTAAAGGAATTTCACGAGTTTCTAAAAAATTACAAATCGAAATAAGTCTTGGTTGATTTGTAAAAATGTTATAATTTTTTTAGAATTTGATGACTTCAAAATTTATCAACCAATGACTTTGATGAGATTGGAATAGTTAACAAACTAAATAATGAAGTAATGAATTGAAAAAAGTTCATAAATTTTTAAAAAATTATAATATATTGTAGTTGTTATAGCTGCTCATTATTTATAGTTTTGTCGATACAAAGTCATAGTAATAATAGTAATAATAATAATAATTACAATAATAATAATAATAATAATAATAATAATAATAATAATGAGAAGCTATAATGATATTAAAACAATTTTATATTTTACTAACTTATTAAGTGTAAGTAATTTTAGAGAAAAAGATTTTTTCATCATTTATATGCGCCGTATTACTTTAAGGGATAGTTTACGGTATTCGGGGGCGGTTGCGTAAAAAATCCCTTCGTAAAAAAGATAAATCTTCCCTTAAAAAATCATTTTTAATCAGTTTCATTAAAAAATATAAATAAATATCGAGTTATATTGAATAATTTATTTTTGCGGGTGACTTTTATCACCCCTTTTATATTAACATATTGCGAAAAATTTATAAAATGATTGTTTTTAATATAAATTATATTCTGTTTCCACGTGTAATAAAAACCAAGAAAAATAAATTTTTTTTCATCATTTACATGCGATGTATTACTTTAAGGGGTAGTTTACGGTATTTGGGGGTGGTTGCGTAAGAAATCCTGAAACCCGACAACTGAAATATTCGATAGAGCAAACGGAAATGCTTTTCTTTATTTTTTTCAGTTCATACCTTGGTTTATATGAAGAAGAAAAGCTAAAAAAATCTAGTTTTCTTTAAATATAAAATAAGGGTTGCAACCCCTTGGGTCATAAACACACTTAATATCTTTGACTTCTTATGATAAATATTTTCCACTTTGTTTTATTAAAAAATATTAATTAGAAGCCGAGATATGATAAAAAATCGATTTTCGGATAAAACTTGGGGGGGGGGGGTTCACCCCTTTAAAGTGGATGACAGCACATAAAAAAAAATACGCGTCCCTTATTTTTTCGACTACTACATCATACCCAAAAATTATTGAAATCGGTGAGGTCGGGTTGGACACCTTGGTGAAATCGGGTTCCGACCCCCCCGATAAAAACACATGCGCCGGACCTGTGCTTGAAAATTTCATATCGTCGACCATGAACCTAGCATTCGACCAAGTAATTCGCCTGCTTTTTTTCGCCGAGCGCGTCTAGTTCGCGATGCTCCGCTTCGCGGCGCTGGAGGAGGGACAACTTTCGTGCGGGCTATTGTACCAAGACAAAACTATTAAATAATTTTTATTGCAAATCTTGTAATACCAAGACAAAGCAATTAATTATATCCCTTTCTCGCATTTTTTAAGCGACAAGTGATACATGGAAAAATAACCCGCGACCTGGATGCTGAACTGCTTGCTGAACGAAGCAAGAAAAAGTAAACGACATTACGTGACTTTTTCACAAAAAAAAAACAAAATTGTTAAATGAGGAACAACCTTCTCCATCATAAACATAACTTCTTAACTTAAAGCTTTATTGATTTAACCCTTTCGGTACGGAGGAGCTGGCCGCGATTATACATTCGTGGGACGACGAAATTTTCCACGAGAGTGGTTGCACTGCACGCTGTTGACTATTACTAATTATATAATGGAACGATTAGAACAGCCGGGAGTTTTGAACACAGAATAGCAAAGTAATGCGTACTATAGAGACTAATCATACCCACATAACTTTCCGTGGATGCCGCCAATGGGCGGCGATAGGACCCAGAGGACGTTTCGTGGATGCCGCCAATGGACGGCGGTAGGACACAGAAAACATTTCGTGGATGCCGCCAATAGGCGGCGGTAGGACCCAGAAAACGTTTCGTGGATGCCGCCAGTAGGCGGCGTAGGACACAGAGTAGCACCGGAAGGGTTAAATGAATGTTCTATGAATAAAAATTAATATTAGAATAAATATGTCTATAATTAATGTATTAAAAAAGTATTCAAAAACAAATATTATGAAATAAATTGATAAATTTTCTTATTCTCTGTTCTGTTTCACTTGTCCCCATTATTTACATGTTAAGGGGTTAGGCCACTCTAGGATTTTCGAAAAATCAATTTTTGTTTTTTTGATTTAAATGGTCCCTTAGGACCTCAAAAATGATGTCCTAAAAGATTATGGCCGGGACAAATCTCTAAGTACTCAGTTTTCAAATTTTAGTACACGACCGCCCGGTTCGGAGCGAGCTACTACTCAAAACTTCAAACGCGTTTATTTCCAAACTACATTTTTCAAGTTAGCCGAAAACAGAACTCAGACAATTTTCAACCGAACCACTTGAAAATTTAAATATATCTTTAAAAATACATTATCTATTAAACTACGTACGATTTTTTGTTATATTGCACAGTTCATTTGTTATTAACTATTTTCTAACGATTTTTTAGGCAAATTTTTCACTTTTTACTTTAGAAGTGCGTCATTTTGCCAAAAATCAGAATATCGAAAAAATCGTACGTAGTTTGATAGCTACTGTTATATACAGGGTTCTGCAGAGCACTCGTACCAGGGTTTTTTTCCAGAACGGTGGATCGGAACTTTCTGGGGAAAAAATTTGTATTATAAAACCACTAGTGAGAAATCGAATGGTGGCACTCCCGATTCCCGGATAATCCGGGAAATGGGAGAAACCGGGATTGGGTCTGAAATTTTTAATGGGAACATAGTTCAAATTTGGTATCATTGGATAGAACTTCTGAAAAGAAACAAATTTTGTTTGAAACATTTTTTTATACCTGCTACCGTTTCAAATTTAAGTTTAAAAAAACCCAAAGATGTTCGAATTGCCTCCCACCTTGCATTTGGTTCAAACGCATTTGGGACCTTCGCCTAACACTGTCGACAGTTCGTAGCATTTCTTTGTTTCTCAACAATCAACATGCTGCCTCAATACGCTTCATCATATTCTCCCTTGTCGTAGGACGCTCCTGACAGACGATGTCCTTGATGCGACCCCAGAAATAAAAATCAAGGGGTGTCGAATCGGGACAACCATCCTCTTGGAACCACATTGACAGTCGTGTACCAAGAGGAACATTTTCGAGAAGTTCTGCCAGTGCATTTTCAAGGAAATTTGCATACAGATGGTTGTTCTGCACATTTTTCACTGGTGGCCAGGCGCAGATTAAGCCAAATTTTTCCTAATCGCTGGATTGGAAGAGCAGGACCAGTAGCATGGCCTCCCCGCTCGCACGATTTGACACCCTTTGATTTTTATTTCTGGGGTCACATCAAGGACATCGTCTACCAGGAGCGTCCTACCACAAGGGAGAATATGATGCAGCGTATTGAGGCAGCATCCCGATCGTAGAGAAATGAAGAAGTGCTACGAGCTGTCGACAGTGTTAGGAGAAGGTTCCAAATGTGTTTGGACCAAGGTGGGAGGCAATTCGAACATCTGTGAACTTTTGTTAAACATAACTTTGAAACGGTAGCAGGCACAAAAAAATGTGTCAAACAAAATTAGCTTATTTCAAAAGGTCTATCTAATGATATCAAATTTGAACTATGTTCCCATTTAAAATTCCATACCTAATCCCGGTTTCTCCCGTTTCCCGGATTATCCGGGAATCGGGAGGGCCACCATTCGATTCCTCACTAGTGGTTTTATAATACAAATTTTTTCCCCAGAAAGCTCCGATACACCGTTCTCGAAAAAAGCCTGGTACGGGTGTTCTGAAGAACCCCGTATAATCGAAAAAAAGTTTGTTGAAATTGAGAGAAATCAATTTAACCCGATGTTCGAATTTAGCCAGTTGGCAACCCTATATGAATAAAATGAAATCTTCTCGTCTCGTACAGAGGGAGCGACTTACGTCACTCTATGAATAGTTTCTGAAGAAAGCGTGCTTTACTCGTATCATTAAAAAGAACCTCATCCTTGTTTTATATAAACATCCGGCATTTGTGCAAAAGGAATCCCAATAATTATATCAAAATAGTTGACTCATGATAATTAAAAAATTACAGGAGTTGTGTTTTCGGCAGTTTACCCTGGAAATACGAAGGCGTCATCGCAGAAACGATGCACAGTCGCCATTTTGAAATTAATCGCTTCCAAAAAGTTAGTGTATACAGTCAATGTTATGTATAATAACCATTCTTTTTTGTAATAACGATTTATTTTGTAGTTTCTTTGAAAAAAAATTCCAAAAGGGCCTATTTCTCGCCCTCTAGAGTGGCCTAACCCCTTAAGATTGCCTTGTTTAACGCTGTTTCGTTTAACGCTGGAACTGATTGGAACGTATCCCCGTACTAAGCGGCGTCTTACTGCATTTCGAAATCCACACGCAATTAAAGGAAAGAACTGCGTTACACCCCGATTTAGAAAAAAGATTGACTCTTTGCATACATTGTTGCATGCCTTGTAGAAAAAGAAGATCTTTGAAAACAATTAACTTTCTGCATACATGGCGACGAGGCGACGTTCACCCCAAACGGTGTTTGTAATTCAAGAAATTATTTACACCGGGCAGAGGAAAACCCCCATGTTGTTAGTCAGAGCGCGTTTCACTACTGCCAGTCCGATATTTCCACCGGCTGAAGTAATGGAGAACTTAGTGGTGAGCATAAGTTATAAGAAAAGAAACCAAATTTTGTACCTCTGGTAGAACTATAATTTTCTCTTTTAAATTTTCAGTTCCAACCCGTATTTTCTGCCTTAGTTTATTAGTTAAAGCGTCCGACAGATATTGAGCAAAATTTCTCACTTTGGATACCATTTTGGATCACCCAGGTGAGGGAAAAAACATTTGTCAATACATATTTTTAAAGTTCAGACATCGCGTCCCCCATCTACAACGGTTTCAACATAATTTCATAATGGTAAGTTGCCGAAAAATTCAATAAAAAAAATTTTTTTTACATTTTCAACGTTTTTTACCTTTCAACTCCATTTTAGAGCACTCAACAATTTTTTTTTTCAAATGTTCAATCGCCATCTGAAAGCGCATTAAAAAAACTGTAAATTCCATGTTTTGCTTTTTTCCCAATCGAATTGTATCGGTACAGTAAGCTCAAAAGTAGTGGTCTACAAAGTGGCCTTTCAGGCGTTAATGGGTTAAGGAGGTTCGGGCATTATTTTAAAATGCTTTTCACTCTCTGAAAAAATATATATAATTCGTAAAACCATCAGAAACTTGCATGAATTTTTTCAATATTTATTACCAGGCATTTTTTTGAGAAAAAAATTATTGAAATGTGCGAGATTTAACATAGCCTCTTATGGGAGAGGATGATTCTTCAGGTTTTGATTATATAATGCAGTAATTTAAAATGCTTTTCGAAGTAAAAAAAAAATTATTACTGATAGTTTGAATCTTAAGGAAAATTTTTATACCATCATAAGTATACCTTTCCAGGCATTTTTAAAAGATATTATTGATAGAAATTACGAAATCGTGAAAAATTTACGGCGCTTCTGCTACAATAGCTTAGAATTGAGGCAACGTTGTTCGCAGCGCAGCGAGCGGGAAATTTGAATATTACAGAAGGCCGCAACAAAATTTGATAGTTAACTGATTAAAACAAAAACTATATAAATGAAATAGTTTAAGCCAAAACAACTAGAAAACAATACCATTTACAGTTTAATTAAACATTTTTTAGGTATACATTAACTAGTTTGATTCTTTTAAATATTTTAATACGGCATTCAAAACTTTTTTTGACTTGATGAGTTGAGGCTTGCCTTCAGTTTCCCTTCTTAATAATAATAATGCTGTTCCTTTTGCACCTTCAGTTTTATATTTATATAAAATCATTTCATAAGTAATACCAAAGCTAGACAATTTTTTTATCATTTGTACACTGATGACTTTTTTTATTGGCTCATATGAGAAGCACGCGAATATTAAATACTTTAGGGTTAAGTATGTTTACGTTTTGCAGACGACAGTAGAAGAAGACACAAGCGTCGCAATGGTTCCAAACTTAAAAACTTAATGAACAATGCTTGCAACGTTGCTACTTCTTTTTCGATATATTTCCCTTCGATTTCAATAAATATTAAAGAAAATTATAAGGGTATATCAACACTAATCTTTATTAAATAAATAAATAAGATAGTTAACGTCATTTTTTATTATCAAACATAGTAATTTCCTATTTTTCACATTAGTCAAATTTCAATATGTTGAGTTGGCTAATGTGATCTTCTCCCGTGTAAAAGCATAGGACCCCCCCTCACCTCACACTCCCCTCGGAAGAGTGCCCGAACCTCCTTAAGCAGCTGTGAAGCAATGAAACTTGTACACATTTTTGTAACAATGTAATATAGTATATTTTATTTATTTTTTTTTTGTAAAACAGATGTTAATAAATAAAGTTTGAGAGTATTTTTAATAAATCGATTACCTGCCCCTACTTGTTCGGTAGGCACCTGGCTATAAAATTTTTAGATTCAAACTTGGATTTTGTAAGTAACGAAAAATTAGTATCCTCTTTTTCTCAGAAGGTTTAATACAAAATTATAGAATATTTTTAAATTTTTAATTATTTAATAAAGTGCTGATTAGATTATACAAAATTCGTGTTAAAATGTATAGTAATTGTTTCGTCTATCGTAAAAAGTGAAATTTAATATATTATGTAGAGATTGGGTGTAGAAAAATATTAATTTTAGATACCCTTACGGTTTTGAGAAAACTCATAAACTTATAATTAAGAGCAGGAACACAAATGAGGGGTACAGTAAAATATTCAAAAAAACCTTGGTGAGGCACAGAAATAGCGACCTTTGATTTTAATAAAAAATTAATAAAAAGTTAGTATCTTTTGCATTTTGAAATTCCATTTGAAATAGAAATGGTTAAAGGATCAATATAAATTGTTAATAGATAAATGTGGTGACGTGTAACTGATTGCGAGTATTTGCTTTGTAAAGAAAACATCTTGCTTACAATTAGCCTTATACTAATAGCGGCAGTTACTCCATCTTTCCTACCACGTTTCTACACTTTGGGTGTCCAAGCAATAAATTAACCCTTTGCGGACGAGACCTGAGGGATTTCCGTTTAAAACTGACGACTCTGAGTCGCCACTCGTCCGTTAAGGGTTAACCGTAATAATACTAAAAAACTATTAATATTATGTTTTTACATACCTGGTCAATATCCATCGGGTAAAACAAAATGTATTTATTGATCTTTCACGCTATCATAAAAAATATATTGCGAATTTAAAACAATATGATATTTTGAAAGTGCGGTTATTACCTTTATTACAAGTTTTTATTTTCTCCAGTATAAATCTTAGATGTAGAAAATATAAATAAAAAATTACAAATTGTGTAGGCCACTTTACTGCGACAAACTTGCAGACTTGTAAACGTATATAATCTATACCGAGTAACCTATCAAATGTTGGCGAATAACTCAGTTTTTCTAGAAAAGAAGTATAGTAATTCAAAGCTACAACGTAGGATCTACAACTCTACCTTAAAGCGTACTTAGCACCTTCTAAAACACAATGCATCCCATCCGTATCATATGATTAGAAGCCGTAATTATTTCCTTACATGGTTTAATTACAAAATCACATCCGATAAATTAGAAATCGGAAACGCTTTGCATTCGCCATTAAGATCTAACTTTAACGTGTAATTTCTGTACAGTTTATATGGAAAAGAAACACACTTATAGTTAACAACAACAAAATTCTAAAATTAAATTAAATTTTTACAATAAACCTAAAGTTCTATTGCACAGGTTGTTCTGTTGAGTAATAGATAAGGACAAAAAAAAATAAATCTGCGTTTGTGTGCAACATTTCGAATTGTAACAATTTAATTAATTAATTAATAATTTCAATTATATTTTAGTTGCGTTTTGATGAATTCTAGAAGTTTTATGTCAGATGAATTGTTTGTTAGTTTCAAAAAAGAATTGTTGATTAAAAAATGAATTTCATTGTTCGGTTTCTTACAACTGATCCTCTTTCAATTAATGCGCAAAAATCTTTGCTATCTCAGCCTAGAATTTATATTTGTCACTAATAAATTTCTGTAGAACTACACCAAAATTCTACAATGAGATTTTCACTTTCAGAGGCAGTATTATTAAAAAAATTGTAATAATGCAGACCAACTCCTCCGGCCTCCAAATTGATGAATAATGTCTTACATAATGAAAAATTTGTGTAAATAATCACAAAAATACCATGAATACTCGAAACGTGAACTTTCCATCTCATTATATTTAGTAGAATATAATAATTCAGTAGTACAAAACATTGACATAAATATTTTTGATATACTAAAGTTACAAACTTTTTTAAAAAAGCAGACAGCTAGGCTAAAGTCTGGAATGTCAAATCAATTAGCCACTTACAATTTCCTTAACCTTATTATCAATGATTTGCTTTTCTTTATTTTTCGAAAAATAGAATAGGAATTTTTTGTGCCAAGTTGTAAAAGTATTTTGGAATTCTACATTGAAAGTTATATGCAAACTTTCTTACACTAAATGAGAGTAAATAATTTATCACTCCCTAGAGACTAGGTTTATTCATGCTCGTTGAACATTATGGATTATATGCATAACAACTTTGTCCATAACATTCTCGATCTTCCAATGAATTTTTTACGTCTGTTCTTAATACATATACAATAGCTATGGCCATCACTGCCGTTAACGTGATTGATACGAGCAGCAACCTCCTCAAGGATGAGAATTCGCAGTGAAGTTTTTTATGTGACTCTTCCAAATGATTAATCTGAAACATTAAAAATATATTTTTTAGAGGATATTTATAATATATTTTGTCATACTTTATATACACCCAGCGACGTAAAAACAAGGCTTTTTCCTCGATTTTTTTTAGAAACGCAATATATATATAGTATTGCGCCTAGTATTCTCTAACTTCTCGATTCTTTAATTATTTATAATTATTATTGTATTTCGTCTACAAAATATGCAAATTTAATATATGTTGAATTATTCAGAACTTGTAAAATAAGGTTGCCTTCCTATTTCATTCCTTTATGCAAAATATGTTTCATGAAATGTTACCAAAATGTTTATATAATACTTTATGGAAAATTATAATTAACTCATTTTTATAAAATATTTGAAGAATATTTCAAAAATGTTGCGCGATATACTTTTGGAACAATTTTTAACACATTCAACCCGGCGTGAACCACCGGTGGTTCACAGGCCAATGCTTTTTAAATGGCTTAAAAAATGCGCCGGGTTGAACGTGTTAAATCAAAATGTAAAAAAGGTTTTGAGTAATATTCCTTAAAACGTCTTTCAAATGTTTCATAAATATACTCGACTTCGAAACCTTTTGACAAGACGGGACCGGAAAGGCTCGAACCTTTTGACAAAATAAACCACATTCATGGGCTCGGATTGTCATTGACTGCCGAGGCAGTGAATATTCGCCTTTAGGTAGTGAGCACTGGAGGCTTGCCTTGATATTTTTAATTATTTTTCATATGCTTATATTGTTTTTAGTTAATCATGAAAATGTAATTTGCGTTAAATGTGTGACAATGAATGTAAATGCTAGTAACAATGAATGTAAGTACTTGCGCCAACAGTAAGTATATCCTGTGACGTACAGTTTTACTAGAATTGTTTTTAAGCATAATATAAACACCAGCCTAACACGTCAAAATTTGTTATAACAGTAAACTCTATTTTAAAGCAATGATTTTGTTTATGTAATGTATTTTGCATAAGCAAGTCAAACTATGCGGTTTTTGCTAAACAGTTCAGTATATTTTTGGCCAAACATTTTTTTAACGTATCTTAACATTTCACAATTTATAAAAGGCGTTTACTGCATTTTTTCATTGAAAAACAAGGAATCGCAAACATTTATAAGTTATCCAGATAATCTAGAGTTATTTAGAGGAATGTCGTATTTAAAATTTGCGCGGAAAATATGCGCGTTGTTAGTGTCAAAAGCTTTAAAAGTCAAGTGTATTTAAATGAAATAGTTCAAAGCATAATGTAAAGCACACGTTTATACAAGTAGGAATGCAAATTAAGATAAAATTTTGAGTATGGGTGTAGATATTAAAGTTACTGATTAATACTATTAAAGTTGATACACTTAGGAAACAAGAATTACAAAACTGATACAATTGAAAAATAGTAGATTAGAAAACAATTTTCTATTTATATCCCTTTTAAGGGGGTATTCTAGTCTAGAGGCATGAATTTCGGCCATTTTTTCGCGGTCTCTAACAATAAAACAAAGAATATTTTTAGTATCCATTTTTTGATCATTTGTTTATTGATACTTTAAGAACACATGAAAAATTGAATGAAAAAAAAATTCAAAATTTAAGAAGTTATGAGCTGGCAAAGTGGGGGGTCCACAAAAAAAAGAGTGTCCTGGTGTACAAGGTTTGAACCCTCCTGGTCACCTGTAAAAAAAAAATTGTTTCACAAAATGGTAGCCGTTTGAGAAAAAAAATTTGTTTTTTCAAACGGCCAGAAAGAAACTTGTTTTTTCAAGCGGCTGCCATTTTGTGAAAAAATTTTTTTTTACTTGTCATTGGGTGAGCCCATAGCGACACCCTTACTAATTATGAATCCGTTGGATTTTTTTATTTCAGGTGACCAGAAGGGTTCAAACCTTGTACGCCAGGACACTCTTTTTTTTGTGGACCCCCCACTTTGCCAGCTCATAACTTCTTAAATTTTGAATTTTTTTTTTCGTTCAATTTTTCATGTGTTCTTAAAGTATCAATAAACGAATGATAAAAAAATGGATACTAAAAATATTCTTTGTTTTATTTTTACAGAACGCGAAAAAACGGCCGAAATTCATGCCTCTAGACTAGAATACCCCTTTAAAGGAAATTAAAAATAAAATGTAGGCTAACGGTCCCTATTTTTGTGCCTGTCCCAATTAATGTGCTTCTATGTTTAAATTATGTCATACAGAGAAACGAGTAAAAATAGTCAACAGAATATTTTGTTAACCCATTTGTATCATACGACTAAAATGAAAAACAGTCGTGAGTCCGCGGAATAACCCGCGCTCGGTAAGTAAACAATTGCGGGCTCGCGTAATAATCCGCGCTCGGTGATAGCAAACTGTAGCGGATCGCGGAATATTCCGCTCTTGGATGCAAATGGGTTAAGTAAAGTTAAACTACTAATATAGGTGTATATAAAATATTTTAGAGTCTTTGAATTGTTATAGTCTTATTAATATTTTTCTAAAATTCATAATCATAATTTTGACAGATTTACCAAAATTTTTGGTCCAAAACGTTAAGAAATGGGCATGGTTTGTAATCAACTGAGTATTTAAGGAGGTTCTTGCATAAATATTTATGAACTCAGCTGTAATATTTTCAATAGTTCAAGCTATGCCCAATCTTATGGTATTCTTACTTTATCCTCTTACCGTGTAAAATTTGATGAAATTAAAGCTTGAAATTGTTACTTTTTTACGTGTACTCTTATGGGACTGCATGAAAAAATTATATTTCCGAAGCGTGAACAAATTTTTGAACAATATAAAATATATGAATTTAAAGATAAAAGCTTCCTCTTTCAGATTACATTTTGCAATAACTTGCAACCGTGGAAAATTTTGAAATATTATATGTTAAAGTGAGTAAACTCTGATTACATCCGGTTATCTGAAGGGAAGCCATGTTTTTCGTATAGCGCGACTGCGCGAGAGAAGTGCGCACGTCTATGCGTCTATGACTGGGCATTCTCGTAAACCTGGGCCGGAAATATACTTTTCGGTTACTCACGGGTTAATCAAGTTATAGTCTATTTATTTTAATAAAAAGTAGACAATGTGCACAACAAATGTAATGTTTACACTAGATTTATTTATTGAAAATCATTTTCAATTTTTAAACATAAAATATAACATAAATATTTACATTCATTTTTTGTAACATTTGGGTTCAGTTGTACTCGCAAGAGCCTCCTTAACATTGCAGGGGCACAGAAATAGGGACAACGATTTCTTCTTTAATTATAATCAAGGGTCAATAAAAAGTTAATATTTTTCTGCCGTTTAAGAATCCATTTCAAAAAGACAAGTTCAAAGAATCGTTATAAATTTCGAACAGATGAAATTCATGACAAAGACCTGGGTATTTATTTCGTAAAGAAAGCATCTTGCTTAGCAGCAAACTAATCGGGACAGTTACCCTAGGTATTATATATTAATAGCCATAGTCGCAAAAAAAAATTAGGGAAAATACATATAATCGAAATTGGAAGAATTAAACCCTGCACTTCAGGCGTATGCGGTAGAAGTTCTAACCATTGCGTCAACCAGTGGTGTTGGGGAACAATTTAATTTTTAACTTATCTGATTACTAACATATTATAATATGAAAAAAAGTGGATTGATAAGACTAATTTTTAGCCTTGTTAATAGTTAGAACTGCTTCCTCTGCAGTCCTAAGGTTTGCGTGTTTTGAACCTTCGCGCCTTTTGGAACGGACCGACAGAGTGCGTCTAGTGCTTGTTTAGCATGGTCCGTTCGCGTTTTCTTTAACTTCCGTTTCCTTCTGCGTTCAGCGTTAAACAAGCCATATACATTGTTATACCTCTTTCGATATTAAAAGCTATTACTCCAAAGCATCGATTGTCATCACAAAATCATTTACCCACTTCCTATAAAATAATAACAAGCCTGTCTGCTGACTTTTGAAGTACAGTAGAATCTCCGCACAAGATACCTTCGACTGTCTTCGTACAAGATACCACGGGTTCCCCTTCGCTAATCCACTACCCCCACTCCTAATGCCTCTTCGCCTCTGAATGTTTGGAGTCGCGTGCTCCATACAAGATACCACAAAAATAAATGAGAAAAAATGAGAATTATTTACACATAACAATTTTTTAAATTTATTATCATAAATTATTAATTATTTAAGATATTTTAATTTTTTGTTTTTTTAAAATTCATAGAGAATTTCAAAGACTTGTAAACGTAGTTTTTTGTCGGGGACATGAACTCAAGCCTATTTTGATGTTTCAAATGTTTAAAATTGATTTACTTACGTGAGATAATTGCACAAAAAGTAAAAATAACTTTTTTTCCCGACTACGGTAAAAAGACCCATTTTCATCCCTATTATACGGGTAGAAAGTAATCGATTTTCGACCAGCGGGACGAAAAGTACTTTTCATCCCGCTGGTCAAAAATCGAGTTCCGCAGCGGGATGAAAAGAGCACTTTTCGTCCCGCTGGTCGAAAATCGAGTTCCGCAGCGGGACGAAAAGTGCTCTTTTCGTCCCGCTGCGGAACTCGCCTGATTCGTCGATCAATAAAGAAAAAAAAGCTATAAGTTCCTAATAATTCATACAATTTTGGAGATAACGTTCTGTGCTATTCCATTTATAACAGGAGGAGGAAGAGGTGGTGGAGGAGGTGGGGGTGATGAAGGAGGAGGTGGGGGTGATGAAGGAGGAAGTGGGAGTGGTGGTGGAGGAGGAGGAGGAGGTGGAGGTGGGTAGTGCTGGAGGAGAAGGAGATGGAGGTGGTGGTGGTGGTGGAGGGGGAGATGGAGGTGATGGTGGTGGAGTGGGTAGTGGTGGAGGAGATGGTGGTGGATGTGGCTGTGGTGGAGGTGGTGGCGGAGGTGGGTAGTGGTGGAGAAGGTGATAATATAAGACTATTATTACTTAATTACTATTTTTTTGTGAGTGAACCCCCCAGCGGGGCTTCGCCCCTGCACCCCAGCAGGGCTTCGCCCCTGCACCCCAGCGGGGCTTCGCCCCTGCGCCCCAGCGGGGCTTCGCCCCTGCCCCCCAGCAGGGCTTCGCCCCTGCGCCCCTGGACCCCCCTTTGGCGTTCCAGCTATTTTTGGTGTAAATGCACCGTTGCGCTGTTGCAGGCGTACAAGTATGGTCTTTTTAGCTAGTCGGAAAAAAAGTATCGTATGCCACTGGGGAGGAGCGTATTTTCACCTCGTGTGATCGCTGCCCTCGCTGCGCTCGGGCAGCAAACTTCACACTCGGTGAAAATAACGCACTTTCCTCCCTTGTAGCATAATGTACTATTCTTCTCTCTTTCTTGTCAACACTACGAGAACTCCTCGTTTGCGGATTTCTAGTCACGTGACAAAAAAAAGAAAGAAAAGGATATGGAATACAAAGCAACCTACATTATCGGTTTAACTATAAACTATTTTCCATGGTATCTTGTACGAAGACCGTAAGATCTATTTCTTTGCGGCGTAACAGGCCGCTGAGTGGGGGAACGGTAATTTTCATCTTTTTTCGGAATCATATTCCCCTCCGGTCCCTTGTGGTATCTTGTACGGAGATTCTACTGTACAACTCTTTTTAGATAATTTGAGATTTATTATTAACAAGATCCGAAAACTGTATAAAAAAAATCAGGGCGGTTAAGAAAAAAATTTTGTTTTGTATCAAAAAGTATATAACAGATATACTGAAGAAACCTGAAACTGATACTGAAATTGCTGATATTTAAATATCTTAACTTAAAAAATGTATACAAAACAACAAGATAGTGTAAACTACTATAATCAAAAAATAACACTAACATCTACTTTCAGCACATTGTATGTATTTTCGTCTCGTTAACCGTTTGACTACGTAAAAATTAAAAATATTGAAAATATTACCAATATTCAGTTATTTAATCGCTAACAACATGTTTAGTACCGTATCAGTTTAGTAAAATATTAACCCTTAATGGTCACCCGGGGTCAAAATGACCCCAACCGAAACTTTAACTAGAATTACTATAAGTTATTGGCGCCCGATTGGTCTAGCCTTCTCTCTAATAGTGCTTTGGGATTTCCTTTGTAAGATAAGATTAACGTCGGGAAAACCCTCTTCGAATGTCAAAATAAATACCTTTTTTGAAGCGCCCACTATGAAGTTATTTTTTTTATACACTCCGATATCTCAAGAATATCACACTAAAATTTTATGAAAAAATATTAAAAATTGCCAGAGTTATGATTTTTTAAGTAAAAAATGGTATTTTTTACGGACTGCCTTCTTCCTGATTTGTTTTTCGCCATTTTGAAAATTTGATAAAAATTTTTTGCGATGATGTTCTGATTATAAAAGGTTCAAACTAATATCCTGAATTTTTATGAGTCGCTCGGAATGATATTGGCAACGTGGTAATTGTTTAAACATGGCTGGGGTCATTCTGACCCCGTGTGACCAATACGTTATTTTTAGAACGTGTGACCATTAAGGGTTAAGTTAGGTAAACCGTAATTGTTTAATAAATGAAACTTACTGTGATGGCGTGTATATTGCGGCCAATGCCCCGCTCCGTCCCTCCTCCAGGACGAAACGGAGGGGACACGAAACCGCAAATCCTCCCCTTTCGTTGGGGGGGCTTGGGGCGCCCAGGAGCCAAAGGGGTTTTGGGCCCCAGCAAGGGTCCTTTTTGGATCCCTGACGGGGTACGCTATAAAATTCAGGGAACGCTAAATAAATAAAAAGAATCAAAACACAAAAAAAGAAAAGAGAGAAAAAAAATACTTCTGGAAAATAGTAATAAAAGAAAGGGGAGGCTGGACTAACGGAGGGAAAGCAAAAGCCCCAGAGGGGATCCTGCCTCCCCTTTTCTATAAAAAAAAGAAGTCTCACGCGCAAGTAAGGCTAAATCACAAAGTTTTTATTAATTAACCAAAAAAAAAAAGAAAACAACACAAAACTCTAAATCGCAAATAACAAACTAGAGAACCCTTAACAAAAAAAAAAGGAAAATAGAAAGAGAAAAAAACTAAAGAAAAAAGGAAATGTCGCGATCTGAGAGGGGGTAAGGGGTACGCGAACGCAGACTGGAAAACGCAAAAAAAGGAAGAAAGAAAAACAAGAATTTGAAGAGTACAGAAAAAACTCTACTATGGAATACCGGGCTACAAATATCGCGATCGAAAGGGCACAATCTGGGGGTAATAATTGAGCCGCTCAGTGCACAAATAGATTAACTCCATAAAAAATGAAGTTAACAAAAATGATAAAATAACATATATTTCTTTTTAAAATTCTTATTAAATAACAAATTTAAAAAATGGAAAAAAATGGAGTTAATCGATTTTTGCATTGAACGACTCAATTGGGACAAACAAAGCGAAATGGGGGACCCGGGGCAACACGAAAGACAAGAAGATTAAAAAAATAACGAAAGGGAGAAAGGGAAGAGGGACGGTTCCGGTGACTCCTCGACGGCGCTCGAACGGTCTTCTTGACGGCGGCTGGGGGTTCCGGTGGCAGGTCAGCTCCACCAGGGGCACCAAGTACTCCAAAATGGTACGACACGAAATGCACAGCACTTAAACTTGTTCGAAACCGAGTTCCGAATTTCTGCGGTAGTCCGGCGAGGGCAAAAAGAAATCGAAGTGGCTGCTTATCTGACGCCTGTCCAGAAATCTCTAGAAGGTTCTGCCATCGTGCGAATCCTTCTTGCTCCAATTTTCCCTCTCCAGGGGGTCTTCATGCGTCAATGGGCCAGTAGGTGTCGACCTCTTAATTGTTGGATCGTTGGGTCGGTAATTGTGTCGACCTTCCTTATCCAGGCCGGATTCGCTGCTGGGGGGTCCTCCTTTACCTCCAAATCTTGGCGGTGGTCCGTGCAGGTCCGGTGCGAGGAGGCCCATGAAAGTCTCGACATGGGAAAGGAGAAAGGGCGATACGCGGGAGTTCGCGACAGGGATGGATGGCTCTAAGAGGGAATTAAAATTTGGGAATTGGGACGTTGAGGGGAGAGATTGTGCTCCCCTTTTCCTACTCATACAAAAACTAAGAAATAAGCACGGTATTCCTCATAATTCCTACGCAAAAATATGAATCCTAGAAACGCTTAAAATCATCGAAACGCACAACGACTAATATTCGAAGTTAGAAAACAATCATCCTATCGCAAATTGCACGTTAAAAAATACATCGCATTATAAAATGTTAGATTAGAGTTCAAGATTCGCAATTCGAAAATGTGAACATTTGGAATTCAAAAATTCAATAACAGAAAAATGTATCGCATGAGGACGCAAGATCTCGCTACATAGAGTTTAAGGGTTCCCCTCCTCTCAGGGAGATCCCTGGACTACCCTACTGCCATGGTTAAATAAGCGTCAAACAAGGAAAAAAAATTATAATGGATAAAAATTTAACCACTTGACTGTTATGACGCACTTTTATGCCACATCAAAGTGCGTCATAACAGTCAAGTGGTTAATTCTCCCACCTGGAGGGGCGATTGCCACGCCACAATATAAATGTCATTGGTGCATATTCATAGACGTGTAAATGAAGTGTACATACACTACCATTCAAAAGTTGGATGCAACGAAAAATTTCAAATAATAATATAAAAATTCACGTATTAATTTTATTTATTACAATCTAAAGCTTGGGAGGTAGTAAAAAAACATGTACTGAAACGAATACAAGAAAAAATTCCAGGTGATTACATTTTCAATAAATGTAGAGGAAACAAAGTAGCTTAGCAACTATAAGTAAATAATAGCAACAATTTCTTAAGTACAGGCATAAAGAGCAGTTTTTCATATCTAAATCAGTCATTAAGGTCAATAAAAGTTTCTCATAATCAGTTTAAAAGTTTCTCATTCTCATAATCTCATAATCAGCTTTCATAACATTAAGGATGTACTGGCTATACACACATTGTCAAAAGTACGTGAAACTAGATGAAATGGAGAAATGGCGCTGTTTAAGGTGATATAACAACTTTGACAGATTGAACTGAATTTAATAGGTTAATTCATGCTGCAAAATAATAAAATTAATAGTTAAAACCATTAACAATCGGTCAAAAGTTGTAAAAACTTATTTAAACGTATACTTATTCAAACACTTTTTTATAGACTGTACCTCTGTTTCAACTTAAAGAATACACATTTCGAAAATTCAAATGTTCGCAAATAGTGACAAAAAAATATTTTTATATTTAAAAATGAAATCTTGATTATGTAAAAGGTTTATTTTAAATATATTGTTTATGAAAAGGTTTAAAATAATTATTCTTCCGCTAGTTGATCACGAAATTGCTTTCATTTTTTGTAAACGGTTTTTTATTTTCAATTATAACCTACTATTTTAAAGATGATATCAGTTCCTCATATCATACATCGTCTAATCACAAAGTTTTATAAAACTGTGACCATTTTTTCTTTGTAAATACTTGAATGGAATACGAGAAAAATCTAAACTTACTCGCAATCCCATAAGAACGTGTGTTAATTTAATATTACAGTAACTTTTAAACAAAGCCGTGCAGACACTTGAAATTTGAAATCTAATCTTATACATTTATTTTCTAACACTTTGTGCATTTTCAAACATGTGTCACCATTTTGTGATATAGCCAATACATCCTTAAGGGGTTATACGCACTTAGAAGGCCGAAAAAAGGCGATTTTTCAAGAATTTTTCCTGGAGAGACATTTTAATTTATTAATTTCAAACTTTGTGTATATATTGTAGTAGTCCTTGACTACTTTCTCAATTTTTTTGGTATAAAAATAATCATTCTGACAGCCGCTGCAGCCAATCTCCGGGAGCACCTCGAAAAAAACACGTTTTGCGGTGAGCACGATATCTCGGGACTGGGTTATCGGAAATAAAAAACCAAAAAATTTTCGTTAATATAATGTATTATCTCGTGTTTGATCGTTGGGTTTTGCAAAACACTAATTTTTAACAAACTGGCGGCTTCGTAAAGCAGAAATATCAATTTTTCATGAAAATTTTGCCCGTAAATTGTTCATAAAATTAAAAATATTTGTCGTAGAGTCAAAATCGACGATTAATTACTAGATAATATATCTATAAAGCTTGTGTAAAAATTTAAGACAGATCGGTTTAGCCGTTTTAGAGAAATCTTGCTCACCGCAAAACGTGTTTTTTTTCGAGGTGCTCCCGGAGATTGGCTGCAGCGGCTGTCAGAATGACTATTTTTATACCAAAAAAATTGAGAAAGTAGTCAAAGACTACTACAATATATACACGAAGTTTGAAATTAATAAATTAAAATGTTTCTCCAGGAAAAATTCTTCAAAAATCGCCCTTTTTCGGCCTTCTAAGTTCGTGTAATCCCTTAACGTACGATTTTCTATTTCATGCAAAAATATGGCTGTTTTCAAACTTTTGAACGAAAGTGTATGTAGACACTTTTCATAGTTAAACAGTTAATAAATGATAGAAATGTGAATGTTAAAAATACGTCAGAGTCATAGCACACGCATGATGCAAAAACTGGTAAGTTCGTCGTGTAGCTCATTTGCATATTTTGTACACAAAAAGATTTTTCATCTTAGAAACACCAAACACACCATTGTCCTTGACACACAAATTTACGATAGTGTTTTGAGCGCTTCTGATTAAAAAAAATTCAAAATTGCTAAAAAAAATATCGAAATTGCCGAAAAGACTTAACTTTGTATCTTTAACTGTTTGAAATTATCTAATCTTTTACGTATCCCATTTTTAAAACATTGATTTTTTGATAAAATAGTAAATGTGTGAGCAGTCATTTAATTAAAAATAGAATACAATTTTTTGATAGAATTTGTAGATTGTCAACTGTAAGGTTAAAAAAATTGAGAGGACAAAGACTGTAATTTTCCAAATATTTCTGGTACGCATTTTGAAAACATCTTTTTTAGAAAAACATATTTAAAGTTTGATATTTGATTAAAAGGTATATCGGACCAATTAACTATTTTATATTGATACATATTGCAACACTTTTTTTTAAATAGAGAACAAGCCTTTTTTTACGTCGCTAGGTGTATGTATCCCCTTAAAGAAAATATTTGATATCAAATATAAAAATTTAGATTTACTTGCCTTGCAAAACAATGCGTCTATTGTACGATCACCGGAGCTACTGTTGACAGATAAAATGGAGTTTGGTCTCAATGTATCGCCGTTTTCAGTCACTCCATCACGGCATCGTAGCCTGTGTTCCTCTCTAGCCTTTCCAACAGACTGTAAAAAAAAATATTTATTGATTCCATAAGTAGTCAGCTTTCACAAATGAAACTACATAAAATTGGACACAGTACTGTATAATTTAAAGCCACACTGATATCACTAATCGTTCCTAACGTATAACACTTCAACGACAAAAAAATGATGTTCGGAATATTGATGTTTTGGAATTGATAATAATATTATGAAAGCAGACCTTGAGACAATATTAATACTATTTCTACCGCAGGTGGCGAAAGATACCTTTTAGAATTTAATTTAGAATTATTTTCGAGGTTCAATTTAGTCTTTTTTCGAAATTCACAAACGGGAGGTGCTTAGTAAAGCAATTATGCGTCTGTAAAAAATTTGGTATTAATTAAGAAAATCTATTTTAATTATAATTCTTTTTTTTTGGTTTTGGATTTTTAATTACGTATAATTAGCGCAGTAAAAATTGTGTCAAAAGAATAAAAAAATAATGAAGATAACACAACATATGACCTAGCCGTTTATGTTTTAAAGAATGTTGAAAAGAATGAAATAGGTGAGATGCTCGAATCGGTAGGTAACATCAGTACTCGTATAATTCAAAATTAAACACGCTTAGAAGTTCGATGTCTCTACTAAGAAAAACTGACGAGTCACAAGTATCCATAATATTATGTAACATAGCGTAATGGAAGTAAAAAATAGCAGGACCAAAAATTGGTGTGTACTAATGAACAAAGGAAAAGATGAAATAAAAGTAAAGTTGGGTGCAGGAAATATAGATGAAGGCAATAAATTTATAGTTTTTCCAAAAATGAAATGAATAAAAACGTTAAACCCTGATAAGTTGAATGCATAAAACAGCGCAGTGAAAACGAATTGGTATAAGAAAAAAATTATTATGTTCAGCTCAGCAAATCAAAATTTAGACAGAAGTTTTAAGTACATAAATGTGGAAATGCGACTGCAAAACTTTAATAACAGATCTCGCAAATGAGAAAGATGTCACGTTTTTCGAAAATAAATAGTTAAAAAATCAAGTATAGTTTCCATATAATGCATCACAAGAGTTCTACCTCCAAATGTCTATGAGATTTCTAATGTGTTCTTAAAATATTTAATAATCAACCTTTGGATACTTTTAAAACCAAAACACACATCAAAAGTATTTAATGCTTTAGTATTTAATGTTAGTGATGTCTTGTGAGCAGTAAGTGACCGATATTGTAATAATTATTTGTTTTATAACTTTTTAAGACCGTAGTTAGCGTAAACTACTAATTATTATTGGTGAATTATTCAAATAATTGTTTATAACAACAAATGAAATTTAAAAAGTATTATTTTTCCACAATAAATTCATGACAATGGGAATGACGAATGTTTCGCTATTTTTATCTAAAAATTAGTATCTGAGGCTTTTTCAAATCACTACAAAACCTCTATTAGTTTTTCAGATTGCTGATTATGAATCTAATACCAGATTTGTTAATCAGTGGCCTCGAAAACCTCTATATACAACATTTTATGACAAAATGAAGGATAGAAGCAGTAATGGCCTATTGAAATCTACTAATATGAAATGTAACGTTTTTGATTTTTTAACAAGTAAGAACGAAGTAAAAATAAGAAAGATAATGTGGTACATCAGCTTCCGGGTGCACATAAATTACCTTCCAAAATTCAGACAATTCCTGTGGCGTCACCTTCGCGTCTTTCAGTGGTAGGCACATTACTAAAAATCTATCGTTATGTAACAATCCTCGAATATTGAAACCTGGTTGTAACGTTACAGTAACGCTGCAGTGTTGTGCAGGCAATAGCGTTCCAGTACTTGGTTTTACTCGGAATTTTTCAGGTGATGTTGTTTTGATCTGAAAACAGAACACAGAATCAAATTAATAAGTCATTCTTTTAAAATGTTATAAATTAACTTACTATTTATTGGAACTTCTTAATTTGGAGTGGTGACAATCATTTATTTTGGCAAACTTCACTGGTACTATTCTAATTTTATAGCTTTTCGAAAAAATCTTCAAATATTAACGTAAGACATTAAAAAATTCTGAAAATTATCAAAGTGAGAATATGCGCTAAATCTGATACAATGTGTTATCGGAATTAAAAAGAATATTTAACATTCAAGAAAGTATGAAAAATGAAGTACTCTAATAAATTCAGAGTTGTTTGATAGTCATAAATTATTTTATAATTTTATCTATAATATTTATAAATTTATTCTGTCTGTAACAAATGGATCCGTCTCCTTTGACATTGATACATTAAAGTACGTTGTGGTGTCTCGTGTAATTGGCTTTCGCATTAAAGTTTAAAATTTTTTTCTCATGGATATTTATAGAATTCTGACGTCACAGCATTCAATTTTCGTACGAAAAACGATAATGAATCAGAGATGCTGTGACTGATTTTTATTTTTTCAAAACAAGTTGAGAGTAAAATTTACGTCTCGTGTAGTTTATCACTGTACAAAACTTTTTCGATATACACCTGTAATAAATGTATGTGACGATTAACATTTTCAAGGTTTCCTACAGAATTCTTAGTAAAATAAAAATAAAATCTTGGCATTACCTATGTGAAAAAAGTATACTAATATCTAGTTCTCAGCTTGTACTTTTAATTAATACAAATTATTATAGTTTTTCAGATTAAATCTTCAGATTTCGCTCTCACATTAATTAAGAGGCTACATAGGTCTAGCAACGTAAAAAAATAGGTACTTTTCTGAATTTTTAGTTTTCTCTAACTTAAAGTGTATCGTTACAATATTTATCAAAATAAATTTCTAATAAAAATATTTGAAAATGGCAGAGATATTGTGCTTGGCATGAAAGCTTCTTGAGAAAAAGTGCTCTGCGGTACTAGATGTAACTCATACAGGATTTACCTGTCATGAGCCATACTAAATTGGATTTCAATTGTTAGAAATTATACAGTCTTCTACGTTGCAAATTTTGAAAATATTGATTTTTTACAACATAGCAGTCGTTTAATTAAAAATAGGGCTTTTCAGTTTTAAGCACGAAAGTAAGTTTTCAAAAAATTTATTGTATTAACGATTGTCTTCTTTAATATGAATTAGCGTCTTTAAGTCTCAAATTAATTTCGAGATATTTCTGGTACGCGTTGTAAAAAATTTTTTTTAGAAAAATGTGTTCAAAGTTTGGCAATCCGTTAATATTATTTCTACCGCGCTACTTATACGTAAACGTTATCAATAGTCCAAAGCCAAAAATGTAGTGTTATAATTAAAATAGATTTTCTTCATCAATACCAAATTTTCTACAGACGCATAATTGCTCTACTAAGGACCTCTCGTTTCTGGATTTTGAAAAAAGATTAAATTAAACCTCGAAAATAATTCTAAATTGAAATTCTAAAAGGTGTCTTTTGACACCTTTGGTAGAAATAGTGTTAAAACGTAGATATTGGGTCGAGCAACTATATTATTTGGATACATATTGTCACAATATTTTTTAAAGCGGAGAAAACTAGGAGTAATTCCGCAAATTACATTTCTAAAAAAATTGAGAAAAGGACCTTTTTTATACATCACTAGATGTATGTAAATTCTTAAGTTTCGCGACATTGGCTTCATTAGGTAGATATTCTCTTTGAAAATATCATATAAAATTATAATGCACATGCATACTACGCAGATCATTTGACTTGATATTCCAGCATTTTTGAAAGTGGAATTTTATGGAGATATATAAAAAACAATACGTGGGGAAATTATAAAATACGCATATGACAGAATGTAAACTTGATATGTACAGGTATAACGTTGCTAGAAAGTAGGTCTCATATTACACTTCAAATGACATTTATTTCTCGTACATTGTTGTTTTAATATAACCACCATAAAAAACACTGACATGTTTTGAAATAATTGTATGGAAAAAATTTTAAATAATTTACAAAATTAATAAGCGAATTTGTTAATTTTATTTGAATTTTGTTATCACGAAGAAAAATGATGTTCGTAACAGTCATTTTCGATATGTATTTGACTAGAAATGAATATATGTGAATATCAATCTTGAAACAAGATCAGAATTATTTTCAAACTGGTATTCACGTACGGTAAAAGTTAAAAGACGCCGAAACAAAAAATTGGTAAGGATACATCGCGAAAGATAATAAGCTTGCACTAAACTAGTTTTCAGTTTTTTATATAAATTGATTTTTTATTTAATGTAAACCAGAAGTTACTAAGATTCTGTGAAGAAATGTTATTCATTTCTTTGAAATAACAAACAATTCCTTGCTAGAAGTTTTTTATTAACGTGTACTAAAATTTGCGGTACCCTCACTATTGCGTTACAAATATTGTATCAGTAAATCGTACTATTTACTATTTTTCTGAATTACTGATCGCAGTAATCGGTGTCAAACAAAAATTAGCAGCCTGCTTTGCGTTAAATACACCTCAATATTTATAGCAAATTCCTTTTTAAATCAAATATAGAAATTTATATTAAAATACAGAACCATGTGTTGTAGGTCAATTTCACCACTTATTCTTACCATTGGTTTATAAAAATACATAACTAATTTATTTATTTATCGCAATATCTTATATTCGGATCGAAAGAGTGTTCTTTTCCATATTATACAAAATCTGTGTGTATTGTTTATCAGTAGAACAATCTATCATTAGCACGTAGCACTAATATAGAAATAATTTATCAAAAGTGTCATAAAAGTAATCCTTCCTGAAATAGGAAAATTGAACTATCATAAAATAACTTTAACACTATTTCTACCACGCTAATTATACGTAATCAAAAATAAAAAACCAAAAATATAGAATTAAAATTAAAATAGACTTCCTTAATTAATACCAAATTTTTTACAGGCGTATAATTCCTCTACTAAGCACCCCTCCCGTTTATAGATGTCAAAAAATAACATTAAATTAAACCTCGAAAGTAATTCGAAATAAAAATTCTGAAAGGTATTTTTTGACACTTTTGGTAGAAATAGTGTTAATTTATCTCAAATAATTACAGTAGAACCTCGTTATAACTATCTCTTGCGGACCGAAAACTCCTTATAACAATCTTCCCCTCTATTCTCACTCCGCGTGGCTCTGCGTGACTATTTTGTAAGCTTACTGCGTAGGAGTATGCGCAGAAGAAAAAGTTTCTTTCTATATTCTTGTTTATTATGTAATTTCAAGTGTAATATGTATTGAGACATTTTTATAAATAAAAATTATTAGGTAAATTGTTATAAAAGGACAATTTCGAGGTGGGAGCTAAAAAGATTGTTATAGGAATTTAATTTTGCGCCTTATAGAGGGGGATTGTTATAAAGTGAAATTGTTATACCGAGGTCCTACTGTACCTCAATTTTTCCCGACTATACGCTTTCGAATAAAAAAAAAATAATAAAATCCATACCTTATAGGATAAACACTTATCCGTTGTCAAATTTGTCAATGAAATCTTTCCTGTTATTTCATTGCCTTCCTTGACAAAAGCGATCGCCTCTGGTTCAACGGACAATACTACAAAAAATGAAGTAGAAAAAAAAATTTAGAAACTCAACAGATGCTTATGAAATTTATAAATAAAAAAACCGGTAGTATAAAAATATTGCACTATATTTATATGGATTGTTTGCTTTGGTCGTAATCATTTACATTACAGATTAGTTTAGAATATTTAATACTTATTCGACTGTATACTGCAATGTAAATATTCGCATAAAGTCGAAGCAAAAATTAAATATTCTAAAATAATCTGTAATGTAAACAATTGATTATTGCGAAATGAGTAAATATACCGCTGTTGGTAAAGTGATATAATGTATTACATATCTTAGAGAATTTTGCATAATGACTTACATGACTCTTCACGGGACTCATCACCAAATCCAGTTGCTTGTTGTTCAGTCATTGGTGAACCATCCGCAAAGTGCACCTAATCAAATAATATTAGCTGATACCGTTTCCCTTGTTTTTCGCATACATGCAAAAAATGTATTTGTTCAACAAATGTATATCTGTATAGTTAGAATATTTGATTATCGTGCATAAGAACGAAGTACATATTTAGAACGAAGCAATTTTGCAAAAGTAGGCATAAGGGGATTAAAAACCCTTATAATAAAAGCAAAAGACGAAGTAAAAATAATTCTTGGAAAATTGGAACAATAATTTTGTAAATTTTAAACGAAATGTAAATTCGAATAGGCCTAAGTTTCAAGCTTTGCATTTCATTCAAGCATGCATTTTGCAACTTACATTTGCTCATTAGTTTGTAAAGGCTATACTCTTGTACACCGCTTTTAAAGTACATACAATTATAAAGCTTGCAATATTCACTCATTTACATTTCGCTATACCCTAAACAAATATACAACATTCTCTTTTACAGAACAAAATTTCTTTTTATGACAAAATCACCGTTGTAACCTGCACAAGTCTATTTCTATTTCTTGTACCCCATTTTTAGGAACAAATGAATATTTCAGAAATATTTCAACTCTTGCCGATAAATATTTCAGAAATATTCCGTAACTTTTCTATGGTGTTTGGGCAATGAATTATCACACCATAGCCATTATCAGAAGTTGAAAATGGTTGAAATCGTGATGATTTTGAATAGTAACTGTGAACGTATTTACGAATGATTTTGTTTTGCAAAAAGAAGTTAAAATAGATTAAACTAATCGGTTATTCAATTTTTCAATGTTCTTGAGTACCGACTTTTCTTTTTATTTTCTTGATCAAAAAGTAGCAATAAAATCCTGAGCTATTCTTGGGTTTATTATTAATAAAACGATATGGTTTGAGGATCATACTTATAAAAATAAAATAAAAATTATTATTCAGGTATGTAGTGTTAAGGTTAATAACCGAACCAAGTCGTCTGGACAGGGTCTTGGTTGCTTAACCTTAGGAAAACCAGACCAGAGCCAGTCTTTGACCAGTTTTAGATGTCAGCATTTCCCCAAGACTTAATTTACCAGACTTGTTTCAAAGTTTATGCGTATCCTCAGAGTATATATTAATCTGAGAAGATACTTAAAATTACAGTTCATCGTGAAATCTCAATATTTCCTTAAAATCAAGTTTTCTAGAACTAACAGCATTGTACCTATTGTTTGAATTGACAGCAGATAAACAATTATTTACTATCGCAAAACTGTACGTCTTATACAAAAGAGTATGATTATCAAAGATAATTTTCAAGCTACCAAGCGTTGATTAGCACTGATGTTACGAAACTAATTTCTAATTCTGTAACAGACCTGTTCTCCCATTCTTAAAATTATACAATTTTGCTTTTTATAACTTTTAATACTATAACTTTTATCAAAGATAAAATATAATTTGACAACATATTAACCCTTAGAATTAATTAACGCCATATGACGTCATCCCGGTCCTCTAAGGGTTAATATGGTACCAAATCGCCAACATTCTACTTTGGTTTAGTCCTAATAAGTTACGAAGCTGAAATTACTTTTCATTAGAAATATAGAATATTTAAAATTTTTGGAATCCCGACCCTCTAAGAGTTAAAGATAAATATTAAAAACCCACTACAAACTAAACATTAGATTTCTGCGATAGTACAATGTTTTCTCTAAGGCCTATGAAATGCTAAAAGTATTTAGAGCTCGTTAAAACATGAAACTAACTATATTTTTTGAAAGATTGGAAATATAAAATATAGTAACGAACGATCCTTACGTGGAGTTTGTTATAGTCGCTTTATTGTTTTCCAATAAGCTTATATAACTTTGTTGCGAACAAAAAACTATATTGTAGATATATTTTTATACTATAACTATAAGATGAATATTTGCTTTCTAGATTTTTTATACATATTGCGTTATCACTATTCCTTCTATACCGACAGAATTCACCAATTATTAACCTTTTTGGTCACCATGTCCTTTAGAGAGGACACTTCCTTCATTCAAGAGCCTACAAAAATTTGAATACCATTGAATTTGATTTTGAAACTTATTGAATTACTTAAACGGACGTTTTTCTATGTATTTATCAATCAAAAACCTTTAAGGGGGTCATCCCGCGTGGCAGCCGTGATTTTTTCGGAATTTTTCATGATAAAATGAAAAGACACAGAGCTTTCAAATTTTTACTTCATATTTATTCATTCTTCAATTATGTCTCTGAATTTTTTTATACGAAAATATAATTATGATCATGAGTTATACCGCTCGAATGGCACCCATGTGAAAAAAACCATGTCCATGATTCCGGCAGATTGGCTTATCTGAAATAAAAAAATAAAATTGCAAGTTGATCTATAAGTGGATGGCTATCGCCGGAATGAGGATTTTTTGAAAATATTGAAAATTAAATTTTTCACATGCTTTTAAGCATTAAGACCCAAAATTTAATGATTTTTTTGGACTATATTTTCTGTAAAAAGAAGGCGGTTCAATGTTTTTCAAAAATCCTTATTCCGGCGATAGCCAGCCACTTATAGATCAACTTGCAATTTTATTTTTTTATTTCGGATAAGCCAATCTGCCGGAATCATGGACACCGTTTTTTTCACATGGGTGCCATTCAAGCGGTAACGATCATAAGTATATTTTCGTATAAGAAAATTCAGAGACATAATTGAAAAATGAATAAATATGTAGTAAAAATTTGAAAGTTCTGTGTCTTTTCATTTTATCATGAAAAATTCCGAAAAAATCTTTAAAAAAACGCCCGCCACACGGGGTGACCCCCTTAAATTATATTACACTTTTTACAGTTAATTAAGGAAATTGGGAAAAACGAACCAGAGCTGAAAATATTTCAAATTACTACTACTAAGCCATGACTAATAGATTAAACATTTGATTTCGTTATTTCCCTTAAATCCTGATCGAAAGGATTGAGGAATTAAATAAAGTATGAATTAAATTTTTACCTATTGTGCAGGATAAATACATATAAAATTTTAAAAAATTGTGCTAAGAGAAAGTGTAAGTTATCAAGATTGTTGTTTTATATACAGTTTCTTCCTTAAATGTTAACAGATTTTCTGAGAAAAGGAAGAACAAAAATTGTTGTTTTCTATCCAACGCCATTCTAAGTATTTCAAACTTTAGTATTTAAAGAGTGAAATATAGTTTTAAAATATTTGATCGTTAATTGTGTTAATTTTAATAACGATTTTGTAACAGAATTAATTTTTTGGAGGACAGCCTTATATTTTTTTAATACTATTTCCACCGCGCTAATTATACGTAATTAAAAATTAAAAACCAAAAATATAGAATTATAATTACAACAGATTTTCTTAATTAGTACAAAATTTTTTACAGACACATAATTGCTCTATTCAGCACCTCCCATTTGTGGATTTCAATAAAAGAATCAATTGAACCTTGAAGATAATTCTAAATTAAAATTCCAAAAGGTTTCCTTTGACACCTTTGGTAGAAATAGTGTTGAAGCAAAAACGACATTCCCTAGAGTGTTAACACTTTGACGACCACGATATTCCACTCTCTATTGCCGGTATCTCTCGTGAAGATCGAGCGAAATCACGTCTTCATGATAGCGGCCATTAACCGCTAGCTAGAAAAATTTCTAGTATGAGATAGAAATCGCTAAAGTGTTACTATCTTTGTTATTAATCTTCTGGCCTCGAAGTGTTTTTCTCAAATTATTCACAGAAATGTTAAAAATATAAAATCTCTCCGCACAATTCTCACAGCTTTATATGTATCCTACATATATCGCCAAACGATTTTTAATTAACGCAAAATTCCAATGAAATAGAATAGAAAAATAGAAAAATCGTTGTGTCTGAAATTTACTTAGTTTTTTTAAAGTTAATTATAAACCAACAACTTAATTTAACACTTTTTACCGAAGGTGTCAAAAGACACCTTTTATAAATATAATTTAGAATTATTTCCAAAGCTTAATTTAATCATTTTTCATCAACTGCCTTTTTGCATCAACAAAAGGAAAACGCTTAGCTTCTTGAAAGAGTTCGGTGTCGAATAAGAAAATCTACTTTATTTACAACGTTATATTTATGGTTCCTGATTATTGACTACGTGTAAGTAGCGGGAGAAATAGTGTTAACACGAAATGAAAAAGAAAGTAACTAAAATCAATAATATCTCTCCGTGATTTGTCAGTACATCACATACGTTCCCCAATTTGCAGAATGTACAGCGGAAGTTATAATAATAATTTTCTGCATCGCTCTTTTGTAAAATTGCTTCGCCTAAATATGTATGTAAATAAAAAGTGCATCGTTGGATATAATTATATGATAGTATGTATATGTAATAAAAAAGTGGATTGACTTTAACGGCAGTGTCACAAGTCCCAAAAGAATTAAGTGAATTAAACATTTTTTTAATTAATACCTTGTCATCTTGCTCCAGTAACAGTGACTGAATGCAGCAGATAACACATGGGAAATGTAAGGTAACTCGCGAATTTTCATGATAAAAAAAGAACCGTACAATAAATGGTATCAATCCTACATTAATTCTCCAACAGATATATCTATGCAAAATGATTGAAGCATCACAAGGGAGCAAAATGAAATTAAATACATACTTTACTTGTGATAGACGAGGTCATTGACCTACCCGTTGAAATACAATATCAAACGATTCTTAATTTAACGCAAAAGGGTAACACAGTTCAGCGTTTGGCAAAGTAAAAAGATATAAATATAGAATTGAAGAATTTATTTATTTTTAATTTATATTTGTAAAGGATATGGGTCCACGAGGTGGTATTTTGGCCCTAATAATGGTTAAAAATTAAAAAAGGTCTGAAGATGACCTATAATTGAAACTGAATAAAAAATTATTAATATTGTACTTTAAGAATCATTAATTACCAGAAGATTCTGCAAATATTTTTTTTATAATTTGAGTATTTGTACTTTAAGGGAAAAAAATAAATATGTTGCGGCACTATGCTCACATTTGAAACGTTTATTTTGAAAGTGGCCTAAGTCCATTTGCGAATTTATTGTCGTTAACTGTAGTAACATGTGCCACTTGAAATTAGCTGTCATGAAAAACATTTTGTAAAATTGAAAAAAATTGGACTTAGGCCACTTTCAAAATAAATGGTTGATTTATAACAAAATAAACTAGAAAGCGATCAAACTGAAAATGAAGAGCTCGTCTAAGCCCATTTTTACATTTGTGTGGCCTTATTTCCCTTAAAATATGTGCAAAATAATAAAGGGTTTTCCAATATGAGCGATATGATGTTAAAATCCAATAAAACAACCAACAATTAAGATAGAACCAACTTTGTTTTACTTTGAAGTACAATGCATGACAACTATGTACAAAATATGACACCATTCAAATGTCCACCTTGGCTTTGTTTGCAGAAACGAATGCGATAAACCCAATTTTCAAGAATTTTTTTCAAAATATTGGCTCTACTTTCATTTTAATTAACTGTTGCATTTTTTGAAATTATCAATTCATCAAATTTCTGTTGCAATAAGCAAATTTCTACCGTATCCTCAAAAAAAAATATAATCCAACGCTGCTACCATGAAAATTCGCGTTATTGAATTCGTTTCTATTTCTACCGAAGGTGTCAAAGAACACCTTTTAGAATGTTCATTTAAAATTATTTTCGAGATTTAATTTAATCATTTTTTAAAATTTGCAAACGGAAGGTACTTACAAGGAAAGGTCTCCAACCCGACCTCACCGATTTCAATAATTTTTGGATATGTTGTAGTACTCGAAAAACTAAGAGACACGTATTTTTTTTATGTGCGGTAACTCGCTTTAAAGGGGTGAAAACCACCCCTAAAGTTTTATCCGAAAATCGTTTTTTTTCATATCTCGGCTTCTAATTCATATTTTTTAATAAAACCAAGTGGAAAATATTTGTCGTAAGAAGTCGAAGATTTTAGGTGTATTTATGACCCAAGGGATTGCAACCCTTATTTTATATTTGAAGATAACTAGGTTTTTTATGCTTTTTTCTTTATAAAAACCAGGATATGAACTGAAAAAAATAAAGAAAAGCATTTCCGTTTACTGTATCGAATATTTCAGTTGTCGTGTTTCAGGATTTTTTACGCAACCGTCCCCAAATATCGTAAACTACCCCTTAAAGTAATACATCGCATGTAATGATGAACAAAATTTTTTTTCTTGAGATTTATTACATGTGGAAACAGAATGTAATTTATATAAAAAACAATCATTTTATACATTTTTTTGTAATATAGTAGTATAAAAAGGGTGATAGAAGTCACCTCCAGAAGTGAATTATTCAATATAACTCGATTTTTATTAATATTTTTTAATGGAACTGATTAAAAATTATTTTTGAAGGGAAGATTTATCCTTTCTTACGAAGGGATTTTTTACGCAACCGCCCCCAAATACCGTAAACTAACCTTTAAAGTAATACAATGCATGTAAATGATGAAGAAAATGTTGTTTCTCTAAAATCATTTATATTTAATATGTTAGTAAAATATAATATTGTTTTGTATTATATTAGAGTTACTTTTTTATAATTATTATTATAGCTGCTCATTATCATCATTATCATTATTGTTATTGTTATTGTTATTGTTATTGTGTTATTATTATTATTATTATTATTATTACTTTTTCTCGACAAAACTATAAATATTTAAATTTTCTTTCAATATTACAATTCACAAAATAATAATAATAATGATAATAATGAGCAACTATAGTAATAGTCACAAAAAGGTAACTTTAATATAATATTAAAACAATATTATATTTTACTAACTTATTAAATTTAAGTAATTTTAAGGAAAACAATTTGTTTCATCATTTACATGCGCTGTATTACTTTAAGGGGTAGTTTACGGTATTTCGGGGCGGTTGCGTAAAAAATCCATTCGTAAAAAAGGCTAAATGTTCCCTTCAAAAATAATTTTTAATCAGTTCCATTAAAAAATATTTATAAATATCGAGTTATATGGAATAATTCACTTCTGGGGGTGACTTTTATCACCCTTTTTATACTACTATATTACAAAAAATGTATAAAATGATTTTTTTTTATATAAATTACATTCTGTTTCCACGTGTAATAAATCTCAAAAAAAAAAATTATCTTCATCATTACATGCGATGTATTATTTTAAGGGGTAGTTTGCGGTATTTGGGGGCAGTAGCGAAAAAAATCCTGAAACACGACAACTGAAATATTCGATAGAGTAAACGGAACTGCTTATCTTTATTTTTTTCAGTTCATATCCTGGTTTTTATAAAGAAAAAAAGCATAAAAAACCTAGTTTTCTTCAAATACAAAATGAGGGTTGCCACCCCTTGGGTCATAAATACACCTAAAATCTTCGACTTCTTACGACAAATATTTTCCACTTTGTTTTAATAAAAAATATCAATTAGAAGCCGAGATATGTTAAAAAAACGATTTTCGGATAAAACTTTAGGGGTGGTTTTCACCCCTTTAAAGCGAGTTACCGCACGTAAAAAAATACGTGTCTTTTAGTTTCTCGAGTACTGCAACATATCCAAAAATGATTGAAATCGGTGAGGTCGGGTTGGAGACCTTTCCTTGTTAGAACAATTATGTATCTGTAAAAAAGTTGGTCACGAATTAGAAAATCTATTTTATTTATAACACTCTATCTTTGGGTCTGGATTTTTGATTACGTATAAGTAGCTCGATAGAAATAGTGTTAATGTTTATTCTGGGATCAGATTGACCCCGAATATCAGCTTATATTCGATAATACGGTAGATATGTCGGATAATCACGAGTGTTTTGAAGGGAGTGACTCTGATACCAGTTTATGCTTTTAACCTAATAAATAGGTGTATTTCGTAAAAAAAAAAAAACGTTTTTTTTCAGTTTTCCATAAAATTCCATATTTCGATTGTCGACTTAAATACCTTTTTTGGACCGTATATATACTATATTATTAATTTTTCCCTTAAAGTGTCATATTTTGAGAATATCTGATAACATTTTCATCAAAAAATATTGAAATTCGCCTAAGTTATGATTTTTTCAATGAAAATAAGCATTTTTCACATTCTTTTTGCGTTTAAGATTTTTTTCACATTCAAAATTGTATTTTATTTATAATAAATTATTTTAATCCAATAGAATAATGGTTTATAGTTGTCCTGTTCGAAATATCCAACAGCTTTATTAGACCAAACATTTTTGCCGATGAGGTCAGGTTGACCTCGAAATGAACATTATGTGATTCTGATGAATTGTGAACGTTAATCTGGTCAAAGTCGAGGTGGTCATTTTAATAATCTCGTATTCTATACATAAATTAAAAAAGAAACTGACTTTATTTCAACAGTATTTCTACGAAAGGTATCAGAAGACAACTTTTAGAATTTTAATTTAGAATTATTTTCAAGGTTTGATTAATTTATTTTTTTTAATCCACAAACTGGAGGTGCTTTATAGAGCGATTATGCGTCTGTAAAGAATTTGGTACTAATTAAGAAAATCTATTTTAATTATAAAACTATGTATACTTTTGGTTTTGGATTTTTGATTACGTACAATTAGCGCGGTAGAAATAGGGTTAGTTGGTTGTTGTTTTATTTCATTTTAACATTATATCCTTCCTATTGGAAACCCCTTTAAATGCACGTAAACGCCACTTTGACTATGTTTTTCTTTTCGTCACATATTCCAACATTTTGTGACTTTTAAATAAAATACAAGAACGTACAGAGCCTTAGAGCCAAAAAACCGCCAAATTGACGCAGATCCTTTGATTAAAATAAGGCATATACAGAGACTTTCAATTCCGATTTTCTCCCAGGAGATTTTAGACCGTCTCACGTAAATTTCAAACGGCGTAAAAGAAAATAGTAATGTTAATTCATTAACAGCCAAATAAACTGAATAAAATATCGAAACTTTGGAAAACTGATATTTTATCTTGTGATGTTGTACAATTAAGGGATAATTAATTACATGTGCCAATTAATCGGAAATGAGAAAAGGATGCAATAATACATAGTTAGCAATATGTACATGTATTTGATCAAGACATACCTTTTTATTTTCTAGTTTGCCATTTAATGTTGCTTCTGCTGTACGTGCTTCTGGTACAAATTTGAAGACGTAATCATTATTTCCGCCCCAGCATTTTAGAGCATCATTCGGATCAACGAATTCTTTCAAATTTGACTTGTTGACAAATTTGATTTTCGGAATGGCTTTCGCTGGCAGCCATGATTTAATTACTTTAAAAGCTGCATTCAGTACCCATGGCATATCGAAAATAATAATATAATTGAGAAAGTTTGGGTAGTAATTTTTAAACAGACCAATCAGGTACTTTGTGAATTCCATATCCATATTCGATAATCCAGTTTCTGCCATATCGAAGAACAGCGATATCTGTTTGCCATTGCTCTCCCTGAAACATTAGTTTTATTTAGTTTTATATTGAACAATTTAATATGCTGTTTTATAAGAACATATATAAAAATATGATTTTTTTTTCTATAGATTTGCAAATTCATCATAGCTAAGATCTCTTATATCTACAATACATAAAATAATAAATTAATAATATAATAATAATTTATAATAAAGTAATAATAAATTAAATAGCTAAATAATAATAAAATAATAATAAATCAAACAATAATTTAGATAATGTTAGTAGTTAAAATTTTCTAAATATTAAATTGTAACATAAATTTGTCCCGTACCAATCCTTGGTGGCCAATTAAAAAACGAGACCAATATATATTACAACATAACACCATGTATTCTGATTAATATAATTTTTTTTTGGTTTCAAACGTAATGAGTAAAATTTTTCATTATATAAATGTAAAAGCTACATTTAGATTAGATTATTAATTTCCTTATTCAAGGATCTAGTTATAACAGAAAGGAGTAGTTTGAACTTAATTAAGCAGATATAATTGTAAGAAATTTCAGGGAGTCGCTTGTAAAATAATTTGTAACTTTGAAACGTTACCACTCTATCAGTTATTTGCAATTTATTTATCACATAATAATAAAATTGGCAATGATAAAAGAGGGAGGTCACTTAATGTCGGATTAAGATAAAATTTGAAGTGATCAATCTACAGCTAACAAAATAAACACGCGCGGTGTTTATTGGAATAAGCGCTAGAACCGTGGAAAAGCACGAATTTTGCTAATAAATAAACTTTTGCATATGTAATGTTTTTGTGACGTAGATGGTAGCTTAACATTTCGAGTTTCCCAGCTGGTAGTTCCCTGTGCCGGTATCATTTGTGATCCGCGGGTTAAAATTCACACCGGTATGGAATACGGGCAGTTGACAACAAAAAATGTCATGCAAAGCTCAGAGTCGGTGATTGTAGCTTGCTTCTTATGAATTAAAAAACAAAAATGTTGTAAAAAAAGTATACAAACTGTCCAGGTAATCAATATTAATTGTTTAAACGATATTGACGCTCTTAAGCATCTTATTCGTTTCTTTCGCAACTCACTGAAGTGATTTTTCTGAAATTTTGTATATGAGGGCGTTTCTGATTGCAGAGTTTTAAGTTGAGGTAATAAAATTTAACTGAGTCAATAAACATGGCAGAAGAAAAATAAAAAATTTCACTATTTTCACGATTTTTGTGAAAATTTAAACACTAAAGAGAAAATGGGTCTAGAATCTTACTTTGCATGTTTAATAAACATATAAATTAGATTTTTAGTACAGATATAAGAGCCATTTCTAGAACTACCGAGAGAGACACTGAACACAGTCCAACAATAGTTGGATATAATTTAATTGTAGGTATCCGAAGAGATTACACAAATGTAATTTTTTTAAGATGTAGTTGTAAATTTCAGATATTAGAAATGCAGTTGGAAAAATGTAATTGTAATTTCAGATATTAAATTTTTTGTGTCTAATTTATTATTAGAAAAATTTGAAATAAAGTCAATTTTACAATAATAAAATAAACAATTAATTTGGAAACAAAGAACTTTTGATGCTCCCAGTCGTCTTTCCAGATCTACAGAATGACGTTTAACCCAAATACATTGAATAACTTCATTAAGTTTAAGCATTAGTGGAAGGAAACCACAGAAAAATTCGAAAAAGCTTTTACCCTAATATATTCGACTTTTGCTCTAATTGGAAAAAAATACGAGTACGAACATGTCAATTAAATATCGTAGTAGACAAAAACAAGTAACCTAAATGTCATTTTTACAATATGATGGGGCAAAACTCTATGAATATTGATTTATTTATGTAGAAGTGTGACGTAAAACTCCCAGAAAGGAAGCACTGGAGGATCTTAAAACCTCAGTGTCTCAGTGCGAAAACAACTTGTATTCAGATGACTCGAAGATGGGGGCATTTGTTATAAAAAAGATGCTATTAAGATCCCCTTTTTAGGGTAATACGGTATTTTACAGTATTTCAGGCAAACGTGAAGAAGTACAAAGGCACCACGCAAAACACAGTAAATTGGAGATGGTGAAAAGTTTACCCGGAGACATATTTAACTGTTCAGATCATACAGTAGTTTTAAAATTTTTGAAAATTTCTTAGATACTTTCAAAACTGGTGTAAAAACACGAAACTACAATAAGGGTCTATAAGGTCGACGTGAAACATAGGCATTTTTCTCAATTTTTCTTATTGTTAGAAACGTGAGACCCTGTATTCGAAAATTTAAAAATCAACAAAATTTTATTCAAAAAATATTATATAAGTCATAATACAGGTTTTCTTTTTTTGAAATAAATTATTTTTCAGGATTTTATTTGTGTTTGAATACTTCCAACGAGATATTTCAACTACGAGATTTCATTAAAACAGTAAACCGTGAAAAAGTACACAAAGTATTAGAGACCCACAGTGTATTAGATGCTTATAAAAAAGGTACGATTCGAGGGTTGAAGAACATTGCTACAATATGTTTGAAAATAATAAAATTAACGTAGGATATTAAAAAATGCCAAAAATATCTCGAAAATAGTTGAATCGATTAGCTTGTAATTGGGAGAACTTAACTTACGTTTAAAAAAAAGACAGAATTTATAGCAGCAACTTTTTTTGCTTTGGTTTTAGAGCTGAAAGTCGATAAATTCTATCACAAAAAATCGCTATTGAACGACTGCTATTTTGTCAAAAATCACAATTTTAAAAACCGGCATATAGAAGACTAAGTTTTAATAAATAAGATAAGGTTTAAAGATAAAGTTTAAATAAATTTTAGTCTGGTTTATTTGCGATAAGTTCTCTGAGCTATATTTGATACTGTAACTGGTACTTTTTCCAACAAGATCTTACACCAAGAAAAATATTTCCATAATTTTTTTAAATATTCTTATTAGAAATTTAATTTAATAAATATTGTAACAGTGTATTTTAAGCAGTAAAAAGTAGAACTAATTATATACATTACGTTTATTAGAAACAAATTAAGGAAAGGCCGTTAATTTATGTCGCTAGCTGTATATAGCCCCTCAAATTTTTGTAATCCATCCATAATCTATGTAATGTTTACATGAAACTTATATAAATCTGTGTGATGTTTAAACGAGACTGTTGTGTCCGAGCTCAGGATAAAAAGAAGAAATCCTTGTTCTATTCTACTTCACTTGATGCTTTTCATTCTATATTTTTTAATCTGTCTCTAGATTACATCCCACTCCAAACATTCTTTGAAACCTCTCCACTCCATTTCCAAACATTTTCTTATCAAATACATTCTTTTTCCTACTTTCCCGGAAGATGGGAGAAAACCTATAATCAACGTGGTATTCTAGACAAAACAGCACAACCTAACAGAGACAATTTAACACGTTCCATAAGTATGGGGAACTCGTGAGAAAAGTATGACAAAAAAAAATAAAGGAGTAATTTTTCGTCAATTCTTCGTCTAATCGTTTCTGACCTATTGATTCTATTATTCTGATATACGTGCACTTTTATATTGTTCCTTTGTCGTCACCTATACATATATAAAATGTAAATTAGTTACCTCACGTCACCTTCAATCCGATGTGTCGGGACTTTCAAATTATACGATAAGAAATATTGAATTTGATTTGTCGAATTGGATCTTATCAATAATTGATTTAACTCGATGAAACAGTCTTATGGTTCAAGACTTATTAAAATTCATTAATGCAAAACTCTGTCTGAATCAATCACTCTCTTCTTTAATATTTTATAACTAAATTAAGTTAGGTACCACCCACAAATGTTGGATACCAACACTTTACAAGTAATAATAAACTTTCTATACTTCAACCTTAACACTATTTCTACAAAAGGTGTCAAAAACACCTTTTAAAATTGTAATTTAGAATTATTTTCGAGGTTTAATTTAATCTTTTTTTGAAATCCACAAACGGGAGGTGCCTAGTAGAGGAATTATCCATCTGTAGAAAATTTGGTATTAATTACGAAAATCTGTTTTAATTATAATTCTATATTTTTGGTTTTGGATTGTTCTATCTTTGAACGTGAAACTAACATTTAAAGATATATATTATTTAAAGTATTTTGAGATTGTAGGATGAATTTTAGTTAACCTTTTTTGTTGAAGTACGTAAAATTGAATAAAAACCAATTTATGTGTGTAAGGATGCACCATTATTTTCTCTAACCATCTATCAAACCTCCTATTTAAGGATGTTCTTGCGGGACAATCTAGTCAAATGAATGTCCGTACAATGGTTCTCTTTTATAGGAAATTTTAAAAAAATTAAGGAGCATAATATCTATAAGATTATACAATTAAACAACGTAATTTATCGATAACAATTAATTTTACGATTAATATATGCAATACAGGTAAAATAAAATAAGCTACAGTCACTGATTTGACTAAAGTACCATCTTCTAAAAGTAAATCTTATAATCGAAAACATTTTAACGATCAATCGTAAATACAGGGTGGCCATAAAGTAAGTATCACTTTCAAAATTCGATATCTCAGACACCGTAAGAGAAAACCCTATAATCATATATATCATTTTATTCAGGGTAAAATGGGATTTCTTCCTAAATTCTTTCAGATTTTTTTGTGCATTTTGAAAAATCACTTAAATATGACCTTTTTCCTGACTCTACTCGATTTATCGCAAGTATGAACATTTTTGGTCAAGATGACATTTAAATTAGATTATGATAACACAATCTGAAGAAAACGCAACGCCTTATGATGAGCTTGATACAATATTTTTCAATTTCAATTGATTTTTGATCACAAAAACATTAAATTATGCGCTAACGTTATGAATAAATTTAAAGGTTAGCGATGAAGAAGGGCTTTGCTTGGTTCGATTCATCAACTCAAATCTGACTAATTTGGAAATGATAGTGTAGATTTTTCGAGTGCAAAACTTAAGCTCTATCACGACGACAAGGTGGAAGCCCGTCGATGGAGGATTTTTGTTTTTTTTTCATTATTTTTTTTCTTTCTATTGTTTTTTTAATTTTTGCTTCTCATTTTTTATTACTTTTTTTTGCTGAAATTTGCTTTTAATTTCGCCCTAATTGTGCAACATTTGTTCAGTGCGCCTCCCTTCATTTTCCGCATTAGTTAAATTTGAGTTGATGAACCGAACCAAGTGAAGCCCTTCTTCATCGTTAACCTAAACATTTATTCATAACGTTAGCGCATAATTTAATGTTTTTCTGATCAAAAATCAATTGAAATTGACAGTTATTGTATCGAGTAAATCGTGAGGCATCGCGTTTTCTTCAGATCTAATTTGAATGTCACCTTGGCCAAAAACACTCATACTTGTCATAAGTCGAGTAGAATCAGGAAAAATGGTCAAATTTAAGTGATTTTTCAAAATGCGCCAGAAAATCTGAAAAAATTTAGGAAGAAATCCCATTTTACCCTGAATAAAATGATATATATGATTATAGGGTTTTCTCTTACGGTGTCTGAGATATCAAATTTTGAAAGTGATACTTACTTTATGGCCACCCTGTATAATGCAACGCATGTTTTTAGTTATTAAAAATATATTTGAGAAGAGCACCGTGATATAGTCCTCTAAATTATCTTTATACAAATTATTTGTTTCTATTATTTCAATCGCTTTACATTTGGCAACGTTGTCCATAAAACTTTCATTTCTTACCAGTTGGCAAGGCTGTTACCTATATTTTTCGTATTCGTACATAACCTGCAAAGATGGATCAACATCGACACAAAGGTCGTTTCGAAAGAAAAAAGAAAACCGAATGGCAAAATAACGTGAGTGTTGCTGTTAAAAGAGAAAAAAAAGTTTGAATTTATACAGCTAGATGTCGCTCCTATCGATACGATGTTGCCACGGTGCTTACGCCTGTTTATTACTTCATCGTTTTTATCCCGTTCAAATCTAAATAAACAATTAACTAAACGGTCAATTATTTTTATTTTTTTTTTGTTAAGTAAAGAATAATATAATGCAATTTTTAAAATTTGTTTGGTTGAAAAATCTTTTTTAGTAAATTAGAATTCTTGAGTAGAACATGTGGACTTCTATTTTCCCCATACATAACATGTAAAATTGCTATTTTTCGAAAATCGATTACTCAAAAACTAAACGGTGAACAATTTTCAAAAAAATAATTTAAAGTCTATAATTTTAGATTTATTAGTCAAAATTCTTTCAGAATTTAATCTTTGATTTTTGCAAACGCAAGAACATCCTTAAATACTTTCTTGATACACTTAATTCGTGTAATGAAAAAGTATTTTTACCTACAATGATAAACTAAAGATACATAATACGTAATTTCCTTTTTAAATGTAATATTAATAATATTAATAATATTAATAATATTAATAATATTAATAAAAACATGTTAATTGATTAACACTAGAACTACCGACAGTTGAGACGTAGTTATCTCTACTTTTAAAAAAATGACTTTTATTTTAAATTAATAAAACACAATTTATGTTCATTATATTAGTCATTTAGCTATCTCTCCAAAAATCATTACATCATTGCGAAGAAAAAATGTAACAAAATGACTAATATAATGAACTTTAATTTTGTTTCATTAATTTAAAATAAAAGTCATTTTTTTCAAAATAGAGATAGCTACGTTTCAACTGTCGGTAGTTCTAGTGTTAAATAAATTACACTTTGGTGATGTAAAATTACTGTTTAAAATTTTATATATTTGTTGGATATGGTCGAAAGAAACAAAGATGTTTGTACGGAATAAAGACAGATGAAAGTTTATTGAACGTAGCACGTACGACGGCTATACCGAGAATGGTGGAGGGGGGAGTCGTCGGAAGTACCGAACTATACATTGTAGATGGCGCGACATAGTATATCGGAAGCCACAGATGGTTCCAATCGCAATAGAGGGGGTAAAAGAGCGGTAAAAGATATTTAAGGTTTTAAATGTATATACTAACACGCCCCCTCAATTAAAACTTTAAAATAAATTAATCAATCCAAGTTCCATAATACACTTCGTATGTTTCGCGACAGGTAACGGTTTGGTTAATACGTCGGCAGACATGTCCTCAGTCCGAAGGTACTCTAGGTTGATTGGATGATCACGAATGGCTTGACGAATAAAATGATATCGTATGTCGATATGCTTCGATCTTGAATGGAAGACGTTGTTTTTAGCCAGTTTCTGCGCTGACTGGTTGTCGTTGAAGAGGGTTACATCGGCGAGACTTCGGCATCTCAACTCCTTGAGGAAATTGATGCAGAAAATTGCTTCCTTGGTTGCTTCCGTCAAAGCCATGTATTCAGCCTCTGTGGATGACAAGGCGACGGTTCTCTGCTTTCGCGAGCACCATGACACAGCTGCTCCTGATAAAATGAAGGAATACCCAGTGTATGATCTTCGGTCCGTCCCTGCATTTCCCCAGTCGGCGTCGGCCATTCCTATGAGTCTTCTGTCGTCCTTTCTGTAGATCAGTCCCTTATCCATGCTCCCTTTTAGGTAGCGTAGAATCCGTTTCGCTGCCTTCCAGTGTGTGCTGTCGTGACGATCGTTGAATTGACTTAAATGGTTTACGGCATAGGCGATGTCGGGGCGAGTTCCAGTAGCGAGGTATATGAGGGAACTGATGAGCTCTCTGTATGGAAAGACTTCCTCACTTGCATTTGTACTTGCTTCTAATTGTGTCCCCAGAGCCATTGGAGTAGTTACCGTCTTGCAATCGTCCATGCCGAATTTAGAGAGTAAGGTCTTCACAAATCCACGTTGAGACATTGTGATTTTTCCTTCTTCCTGGAGAATTTTTATACCGAGGCAGTAGTCCACAGGTCCCATGTCTTTCACGTTGAATCGGCTGCTAAGCTTGCTCTTGATCTCGTTGACTCTAGTAGCGTCCTTCGAAGCGATGAGAATATCGTCCACATAGAGGAGTAGATAAGTCGGCTCGCTACGAGTGACGTCCACGTAGACGCAAGGATCCGCGTGCGTCGGATGAAGTCCGAATTCTCGCAAAGCTCGATCGATTTTCGTATGCCACTGACGGCCCGCTTGCCGTAAGCCGTAGATAGCTTTTCGAAGCTTGCACAGCTGATTTCCTTTCTTCAATGCTTTGAGCATGTTTTCGGCTTTGGATAGAAGATCAGCATCCTTTTCGGTTCGTAACATCTCGGTTAGGCACTCCTGAAGGAACTCGGGCGGTCTCATAAAAATGTCCACGTCGATGTCCCCGTGTAGATAGGCTGTGACAATGTCTAATTGTGTAACTTGGAGATCATGTTTCGCTGATACGGCCAGTAACATCCTCAGCGACTCAATTCTCGCCACTGGGGCGAATGTCTCCATA